>CM033719.1:38486183-39086183 GCA_019671005.1 Hibiscus mutabilis
ATAGAAAAGATAGGTGGGTGGGATTAGGGAAAAAGCGAAAAAGGGTTTAGGGTTTGGTAGAAGTTGTCGACAAGGGGTTTTGGTTAGGATGAATTGGAGGCTTTATATAAGCCTTAGATTCAGCCCATTAGTTTCCTTGTTGAAGATGTTTTCCTACTTGGTTTAGAATTTCTCTTTATCTTGAACTTCTTTTCCTACAATTCAAAGACAAATCAAATAAGGATTAAAATTAAAGATAAACTAATAAAGAAAAAAAAATAAAGATGTGTAATAGGATTCTTAAACTTAAATAAAAAAATTCTATCCTAAAAACTACTAATAATCGGAAATAAAAAAATCGAAAAAATAAAATAACTAATTAATCGAAAAATAAAAATAAAAATAAATAAAAAAAATAAAAATAAAAATATCAAAAGGGAGAGCATGCTCATGCATCTCCTAAGTTGACCACTTCCTTGTTACGTTCCACATGGGCACCATTGTAGTGCTTCAATCTTTGTCCATTAACTTTGAATTCATTGTTGTCAGAGATGGACTTGATTATTACGGCACCATGGGAGAATGGTTTGACGACTTCGAATGGTCCCGACCATCTTGATTTCAGCTTTCCCGGGAAAAGTTTTAGCCGAGAATTGAATAGGAGAAGTAGTTGCCCTGGCGTGAATTTTCGCGGTAATAGTTTCTTGTCGTGCCATCGCTTTGTTTTCTCCTTGTAGATTTGTGCATTGTTATAGGCGAGTGCACGAAATTCTTCTATCTCGTTGAGATCCATTAAACGCTTTTGTCTGGCACTTTCCCAATCCATATTCACGGTCTTGATTGCCCAGTATGCCTTGTGTTCGATATCCACGAGTAGATGGCATGTTTTGCCATAGACAAGTCGGAAGAGGACATACCTAAGGGTGTTTTGAATGCGGTGTGATATGCCCAAAGTGTGTCATCTAGTCTTAATGACCAATCCTTCCTTGAGGATTTACAACTTTCTCAGTATTCCCTTCAACTCCGGTTGGAAATTTACCTTGCCCGTTGGTTTGTGGGTGATATGCCGTGGCGATCTTGTGTGATATGCCGAAGCGTTGCAACATCTTGGCAATTAGTCTGTTGTCAAAATGCTTGCCTTCGTCACTGATAATTGCTCTTGGCATCCCAAACCGTGTAAATATGTTTTTCTGCAAGAATCGTTGCACGGTCTTGGAATCGTTGTTGGGAACTGCGGCTGCCTCAACCCATTTAGACTTGTAGTCGACGGCAAGTAGAATGTAGAGGTTGCCGAATGAAGATGGGAAAGGTCCCATAAAATTGATCCCCATACATCGAACAATTCCACCTCGATGATGTTCTGGATCGGCATCTCATGTCGTCTAGAGATATTGCCCGTCCTCTGGCAACGATCACATTGCTTGTAAAAGTCTTGGGCATCTTTGTACAATGTTGGCCAATACAAACCGGATTGCAAAACTTTGGCCGCGGTACGAGTTCCTCCAAAATGTCCTCCATAGGGTGAAGAATGGCGTTGCCAGAGTACATTCTCTTGCTCTTCTTCAGGGATACATCGGTGTATAACCTGATCTGCACATTGTTTAAACAGAAGAGGCTCGTCCCAAAAGTAATGCTTAGCATCATGGCGGAACCGCTTCTTCCCTTGGTGAGTAATGCCATAAGGAAAAATACCACAAATAAGGAAATTAACTAAATCTATGTACCAGGGTATTGCCGAGGCATGTGCTGCCGTGGCGACTGCTCCCAGAATTGCCAAGGCGTGCGCGTCAAAGACTGCTGCGGCATCGAGAGTTACCGAGGCGTCGAGGGTTGCCGAGGCAACTAAAAGTTGTTCATCCGGGAATGCATCGCATATCTCTAGATCCGCGTCCTCCTCCTTATTGCGTTCCAAACGTGATAAGTGATCGGCCACTTGATTTTCTGTTCCTTTCCTGTCCTTAATTTTAATATCAAATTCTTGTAAAAGTAATATCCAACGAATCAAACGAGGTTTAGCATCCTTTTTAGCAAATAAGTATTTGATTGTCGAATGGTCCGTATGAACAATTACCTTTGTACCAATTAAATAGGATCAGAACTTGTCAAATGCGAAAACTACAGCTAGTAACTCTTTCTCCGTTGTTGTGTAATTCACTTGAGCACTATTAAGAGTTTTACTAGCGTAGTATATCACATGGAAGGTCTTACCTGTGAGTTTGCCTAGGACTGCTCCTACCGCGAAATCACTTGCATCACACATGAGCTCAAACTGTAGCGTCCAATCTGGTGGAACGACAATGGGTGCCGAGGCAAGCTTTTTCTTTAGGGTTTCGAATGCTTGGTTGCAAGAATCATCAAGATCGAAGACTTTATCCTGTTCAAGCAGATTACACAAGGGTTTAGTGATTTTAGAAAAATTATGAATGAACCTCCTGTAAAAACCTGCATGTCCGAGAAAACTTCGAATTCCTTTAACCGAACTTGGTGGTGGTAATCTCTCGATCACGTCCACCTTGGGTTTGTCTACTTCAATTCCCTTGGATGAAATCTTGTGGCCGAGCACTATTCCTTCATCTACCATAAAATGGCATTTCTCCCAATTGAGGACTAAATCAGTTTCTTCACATCTTGCCAACACCTTTTCTAAATTTCCTAGACAACTGTCGAAGTCATTACCAAAAACAAAAAAATCATCCACGAAGATCTCAAGGAAGTCTTCGACCATGTCTGAAAAAACTGCCATCATGCATCTTTGGAAGGTTGCCGGGGCGTTACACAATCCGAACGGCATCCTTCGGAAGGCATAAGTACCATATGGGCATGTGAAGGTTGTCTTTTCTTGATCTTCTAGTGCTATGGCAATTTGATTGTAACCTGAATAACCATCAAGAAAACAATAAAAGGGTTTACCTGCAAGACGGTCAAGCATTTGATCGATAAAGGGTAATGGGAAGTGATCTTTCCTAGTGGCTTTGTTAGCTATCGATAATCCATACAAACCCTCCAACCGGTCACAGTCCTGGTTGGGATAAGTTCATTATTTTCATTGCTTACCACTGTTATACCTCCCTTTTTCGGTACACATTGTACCAGACTTACCCACGTACTATCATAGATAGGGTATATAATGTCAGCGTCAAGCCACTTGATGATTTCTTTCATTACAACCCCTTTCATGGCTTGATTTAGTCTCCTCTGGGCCTCAATTGAAGGTTTGTGATCATCTTCCAACAAGATCTTGTGCATGCACACTGCCGGGCTAATTCCCTTCAAGTCGGCAATTGTCCACCCTATTGCCTTTTTGTGTAGCTTCAACATCTTGATCAGCTTCTTTTCCTGCTCAGGCTGTAACTTAGAAGAAATAATTATAGGCAATGTATTATCGGTTCCTAAGTATGCATATTTTAGTTGCTCTGGCAATTGTTTCAACTCAAGAATCGGTGGTTGTTCAATAGAAGGTTTTTCGAGTTTACCTTCCTTACCTGAGTAATCCAGTGGTTCAAAGTATGTACCTGGTCGATTGACTAGCCAATTTGCCTCTTCTTGTTGTTCCTCATCGACCGGTTCTTCATACTCCTCAGGTTCCTCTTAATCGGCAATGTAGTTGCCGAGGTAACTAAATTCCTAATCGAAGTTAAACTCTGCCGTGGCATGAAGAAGTTGGCATTCTTCTGGATCATCGGCATGCCTTAGTGTTTGGAACACATTTAGTTTAACTTGCTGGTCATTCACCCTCATTGTGAGTTCTCCCTTTTCAACATCGATCAAGGTTCTCCCTGTTGCTAGGAATGGTCTCTAGAGAATGATGGGTGCTCATTTGCTTCACAATCCAAAACAATAAAGTCAACGAGAAAAATAAATTTATCAACTTTTACCAGTATGTCCTCGATTTTTCCCTCTGGATGCACATAGGATCTGTCGGCTAGCTGTAGCATAACTGTTGTAGGTCTTGCCTTCCCGATTCATAGTTTCTGGAAAACCGATTTAGGCATCAAGTTTATGCTAGCCCCAAGGTCGCATAGTGCTTTCCCGACATAGTGATTTCCAATAGAACAGGGTATTGTGCAACTTCCGGGATCCTTCAACTTGGGTGGCATACGATTGTGCAACATTTCCATGCATCCCTCTGTTGCGGCAACTGTTTCGAACTCTCCTAGCCTTGTTCTCTTGGACACAATGTCTTTAAGAAACTTGGCATAGTTTGGCTTTTGTTCAATTGCTTCCACCAATGGCAAGTTGATGTGGACTTGCTTTAGGATATCAAGAAACTTCTTGAATTGGTATTCTTGCTTTTGTCTCTTCAACCTTTGTGGGAATGGTGGTGGAAGTCGGATATCTTCAATCCTTTCATTGGTTTGAAATCTGATTGACGGCATTGTCGGGACATCTGGAGTTGCAGAGGTGTTATCAACTGGGGTTGCCGAGGTATGCTTATCGCAAGTTGCCGAGGCGTCTTTATCGTCGGTTGCCGAGGCATGCTTATTGTCGGTTGCCGTGGCAATTCCTGGTTCAGCATCTGAGGCTTTGCCGCTAGGTTCGTCTTGATCTTTTTGTGGAGTTTTGTTTGATGAGCGGGTCTGAGCCTCTCTAAGTTGTTGGCCACTTCTAGTGGTGATTGCCTTACATTGCTCATGGCCAGTTCCTCTTGCGACTTCAGTATCGCTAGGTAAACCTCCTTGCGGTCTAGTATTCAGATTTTGAGCAAACTGTCCGACTTGATTGCCGCCTCTTGGTTTTGCAATCTCATCTCGGTCCTGTTAATAAAAGCATCATTCTTTTTTTTGAAGTTACTATTCTTAGCCACATAAGATTCAGTTTTCATCATAAAAGCATTTAGAGAATTTTCCAAAAACTAGATGTCGTCGGTTGTTGCTGCGGCAACTGTTGTCGTGTCATATTCTGCTGGAATCCCGATGCTTGTGCATTCTGATTGTTTTGGTTTAGAGCATTGTTGGGATTACTCCATGAAAAATTCGGGTGCTTCTTCCAAGCTGGATTGTATGTATTAGACATCACATTGTTGTTCCGATTGTAATTCTCCACATAGAAAGTTGGATTCCGGATTCTGCATACATTCAGAAGAATTATGGTTATCACCACATAACTCACAAAAAGAATCCATTCCTTGACTTCATGTGTGTTGTTTGGTTTTTGCATGTTCTGGACCATCTTGGTTAAAGTGGCCAATTGTGCCGAAATTGAATATGATGATCCTAGTTCATGTATTGTGGCTTGGCGTCTAACTCCTCCTCTTCCAAAGAGATGGGAATTGATAATCATTCTTGGCCAGCCTGTTTAAAATTTGCATCGCTTCCTCCGGCGACTTATCTAGGAATATGTCGTTTGCCGAGGCATCTAGCATCATCCTTGTTGGTGTATTCACGGCGTTGTAAAACATTGTTACTTGAGTCCACACTGGGCATCCGTGTAGGGGCATTTGTGTAGAAGTTCTCTATATCGCTCCCAAGCCTCGTACATGGATTCATCATCTGCCTGCCGAAAAGAAGTAATATCGTTACGAAGCTTATCACCAAATTTGTAGGATTAAATCTAGCAAGGAAATCACGACAAAGATCAGTCCAAGATGCTATTGATCCGGCAGAATGCTATTCAACCATGCTTTCGCCTATCCTCGGTGAATAGGGAATAATCTTAATCGTAAGACATCGGGGTGACTCCGTGTATCTTGAACGAGTTGCAAATCTCGAGGAAAGATTTCAGATGTTGTCGTGCATCTTCTTCAAGATAGTCTCGAATAGTTCTATTTCGTGCAAGAATCACTCCTTCTCCTGCTTGAACATCTTGATGCATATTGCCGTCTTGATTAGCCATTGCTACTCTTATCCTTTGTCTAATTCTTTGTAAGGTTCGTTCGATTTCTGGATCAAAGGGATATTCTGGTGAAGTCGGTCTCGCCCTGGTCATATACCAATGCAAAACCAAAGTTTTGTTAACCCTTTGAATCTTAAACAAGAAAAGTAAAAAGAAAGTGCAAGAAATTAAAAACAAAGTCGCTATTGCCAATCCCCGGCAACGGCGCCAAAAACTTGTTGCGCGTAATAAGTGCTACGCAAATGTGCAAGTATACACGTCGTAAGTTATAGTATAAAAGATATCGTCTCCACAGGGATTGGTGCTACTTCAAGAATCTAGTCTCTTGCACTGTAAAAAGTAAAAAGACAAATAAAGGATTATGGGAGTTTAACTAATAACTAAACTAGAAAGCAACAAAGCAAAAGAAAAGATGAGATCAAATGAGAGAGAGATAGGCCAGGTTATCGTGAGTTGAGGTGTGATAGCCGATTGGATCGTCTTGGTAAAAGAGTGCACGGGCAACTCAGTTGTCGTGGCAACTTGCACAACGGGGTTGCCTTGGCAACTAATCGATGGTTTCCTGGGCAACTACTTAGGCGTCTGGGCAGCAACCTTCAAGGTTCGACAGAGCGTTCTTCAATGGTTTCTTCTTATCCCTAAGTCGAAACTCTAGCTACTTGTGCATGCCTTGATAATACATCCCTGCGTGAATCAAGGGTGAACAACAACCAATCTTGCGCTCCTTTTAGCCGTTGAAATCCTTAACTTATTCCTAAGCCGGATTAATCTTCACCATCATTAGATTGAATAAAGATCACATTCATTCGTTTCTTGAATCTAACTCTCCCGATATTAGATAAATAGATGAAATCACGAGATCCTCTCCCAATTCACTCGCAAACAAGAATAAGAACCAAGAATGAATAAACCTTGAAATAGAAAAGTGCAAACTCTTATTACCTAAACAAAAACCAATAGTTTCTCACAACCAGAAAACACAATAACCATAGCCAAATAGATTTAGTTCATGGCTAGGTTCCAAAGAAACACAAGATAAATAATCCCTAGCATGAACCCAATCGAACAAGAAAGAAAAGGATGAAAGAGGAGGCTTGTCGAAATCCTCCTTGCCCTAGATGCTTGTCGAAAATTCTCTCCTCTTGCCCTCCTTGGACTTGTCGAAATTTCCCTATTGCTCTCTATGCATCTTGTCGAAATCTCCATCTTATTTATAGGGCTAGGCCAAAGTCATTCTTTGAGGAGGAGTTTAAGTTGGAATTAAATTATCTTTAAAGAATATAATTCTTTATTATAATTGTATTCCTACTAGAACTTCTCCTATCTTCTTGGAATTTAATTCTTCTTTAATCTCTGCATGGAAATCAAATTCCTTTGGGTTTGGGCTTTGCTCCACGTCATCTTGGGCTTGTATAGTCACCAATTTCGACTACCATATCACCTTTGCTCTTGTCGACAATTGCCATGGAAACTGGCTTGACGTCTCCTTCATGCATTGCCCTGGCAACTAGCTCGGCATTGCTTCATGCATTGCCCTAGCAACTAGCTCGGCATTGCTTTGGCAAGTGATCCTGCACATACACACACAAAGCACACCAAAGCAGCATCTTTTCCACAAAAACTACCAATTTATGTAATCAAGCTCAACGATGGAAGGAAACATGGATTAATGCATGAATAGCTAATTATGCAACTAATATAAGCCTAAGTCTAACAATAATATGAGTAAAAAGGGTAAGAAAAATAGTAGTTTTGAACACTTATCACTTTGCATTTGGTAGTAATGAATGGGAAGGCTTGAGTGGAGGGTTAGCAATGTGACTTCCTGTTGAATAATGATACATGTAGCATATGGTTTAATATGCTGGTTTAAATGATATAAAATGGACGTATAAAAAAGGACATGATGATGTTTTAAATGATGATGTTATGTAAATGGTTTTTAAATGCATTGATGGTGTTTGTTTTAGAGCTTTCCTCACTAAGCCTTGTGTGCTTACGCTCTCGTTGTCCATAAATGCAGATAATTGAGGTTTTTGAAGGCAACAAGAAGCAAGGGGATATTGGCAAGACTTGTTTTCCAAAGTATGTTAGAGACTAGACTATAATGAATAAGGGCAATAGGGTACTTGCTGTGTTTTGGGAGATGTTCTGTGAAACTCCATGGTTGAGCATGTTTCTTTAGTAGCTATTGGGTTGTAAATGACCTTTAAGGTTTGTTTTTGGTGCTGGTTTATATTTTGGTATGCTGGTTGGATGCATATTAGGAAACATGCCTATAGATATCCTCTTTGATGCATGAATCCTTGTTGTGTCATTAGAATTGCGTTGTTAGTTAGCATGAGATATGTTTGACATGTTAGTATTGTGTTTAAAGCATATTGGAGTGGTTTGAGTATGCTATTGGGATGAAAAATTAGCCAAATGTGACATTATAGGCCCAGGCGTACCGATATGCGGGGGACCATATCGGTACGGCTAGGCAATTTCAGGCTTGTGGGATCGGTACGGGTCTTGTGCATTTCGATACGCCTAGGCAAATTTGGCCTGGCATACCGGTATGGGGATGGGCGTTTCGATACGAGTTTTAGCCTCTGGAATTCACTTTTGTAACTTGAACCCGCGTATCGAAACACCTAAGGAACCGTATCGATACGGTTTTAAATATTTCAAAAGTTCAGTATTTCATTTTGTTGTATCGAAACGGCTTGGTGGTGTATCGAAACAGTGTGTTTCGATACGGATGGTTGTTTTTCCTGTTAATGTCATTTTGGGTAATTTTGTTTTCCTTGCTTTTTAGCCCCTGAATCTTGCCCATGCAATTATATGTGGTAGAATGATCAGATTGAGCTAAAATTTGAGATGAAGGTTTGGAATCTGACTAATTAAAGATTGGTAACCTAAAAATGAGTTTTAATCCTAAAATTTTTTGTATTTGCAATTTGGTCCCTAATTTGCAAATGTGACCAATTAGATGTCAAATTCATGCCCGATTGAGTTGGGGTTGCACCTGATGTCTGTATGAACATGTAGGGTTAATAATTGGAACTAGAAAAAAATGGACCGGAGTTGGTTGTATCTCTTCGGTTTGCTATGGAAAACCTAATGTAGCCTTCTTGGTTCGGTTGGGCGTCTAGGCCAGGTCAAGAGGGTTATAGCTTTCCTTTCCGCCCAAAATGCAACACCTTTGTCCAGGGCAATACTTTTAGGAACACTTTATCACCTACAACGTACTCTATATCCCTACGCTTCAAATCTGCATAGGATTTATGGCGATCTGCAGCCGCTTTTAAGTACTCACATATCAAATTTACCTTTTCGGTCGTGCCTTTCAAAACATTAGGCATAGACACAAACTTTTTCCCTGCTTTTGCCCAACACACTAGCGTACGACACTTCCTATCGTACAACGCCTCAGAAGGTGCCATCTGTATACGAGCATGATAAATGTTATTGTAAGCAAACTCCACCAACGGCAGCTGCTTCTCCCACGTACCCTGATACTCAATAACACAACACCTTAGCATATCCTCGATAACCTGAATCACGCGCTCCGACTGGCCATCTGACTGAGGGTGGTACGAGGTACTAAAACTCAACCGGGTCCCCAAAGAACAATGCAAACTCACCCAAAGCCTTGCGATGAACCGCAGATCCCTATCTGAAACTATAGATTTGGGAACCCCGTTCAAACGCACTATCTCAAAGATGTACAACTCAGCCAACCTGTCCAAGGGAACGTAGTATGCACAGGCACAAAATGCGCACACTTCGTAAATTGATCCACAATCACCCAAATGGAATCCTTTTTGGTCAGCGTAAAAGGTAGCCATACACAAAATCCATGGTGATTCTTTCCCACTTCCATTCCAGTATCCTCAACGGTTGCAACAACCCATAAGGGAACTGATGCTCAGCCTTTACCCGCTGACAAACCATACATCGTGCAACGAAATCAGCCACATCCCTCTTCACTCCAACCCAGTAGTACTCCTCCTTCAACCCTCGATACATCTTAGTACTACCGGGATGCATAGCAAAAGGACTAGCATGTACCTCAGTCAAAATATTACGCCTCAACTCTTCGTCCTCAGGCACCACTATTCGACCTTTGAAATACAACACCCATCATCGCTGAAATGAAATTTCGTAGGATTTCCATCCCTGATATCTTCCACATGAGATACCAAACTCCCATCATACGGTTTCTTCTCCTTAATCAGCTATGACAAGGACGGCTTCACTTACAACTCAGCCAATAAACCTTCGTCACTTGTCACACTCAACCGAGCAAACATGGCTCTCAACTCCACACCCGTTTTCCTGCTCAAAGCATCTGCCATAACATTGGCTTTCCCCGGACGATACTCAATAGTCAGATCATAATCCTTAAGCAACTCCAACCATCTACGTTGCTTAAGATTCAGCTTCTTTTGCAACATCAGATATTTCAAACTCTTATGATCCGTATAAACCACACATTTCTCACCATAAAGATAATGCCTCCAAATGTTCAAGGCAAAAACAACCGCAGCCAGCTCAAGATCGTGAGTAGGGTAGTTACGTTCATGCACCTTCAACTACCTAGATACATAAGCCACTACCTTACCCTCTTGCATCAACACACAACCAAGCCCAACATACGACGCATCACTATAAACAACGAACTCCTTTCCCGATTCTGGTTAAACCAAAACTGGAGCCCGAGTCAAAGCTTCCTTCAACTTTTAGAAAGCTCATTATCTATCCTCCGTCCACTCAAACCAAACATTCTTCTGTAGCAACTTTGTTAATGGAGCCACCAAACTAGAGAACCCTTCCACAAACCTTCGGTAGTAACCCGCCAAACCAAGGAAACTCCTAACCTCCGTCACAGACTTGGGCTCCTTCCAACTCATTACAACCTCAACCTTATGCGGATCAACACGGATTCCCTCGGCTGACACCACATGTCCGAGAAACACAACTTCTTTAAGCCATAACTCACATTTGCTTAACTTAGCATAAAGCTGATTAGCCAACAGCGTCTGAAGCACAATTCTTAAGTATCTATCATGATCCTCCTCGGTGCGAGAGTACACAAGGATATCATCGATAAACACAATCACAAACTGATCCAAAAACTCATGGAACACTCGGTTCATCATGTCCATAAAAGTAGCTGGAGCATTGGTCAAACCAAACGACATCACGAGAAACTCATAATGCTCGTACCTCATACGAAAGGCTATTTTGGGCACATCCATCTCCTTCACCTTTAACTGGTAGTACCCTGACCTCAAATCTATCTTAGAAAACACCAAAGCTCCCCTGAACTGATCAAACATGTCATCTATCCTCGATAAGGGATACTTGTTCTTTATTGTCAACTTATTCGGCTGCCAGTAACCTATACACATCCGTAACGTACCATATTTCTTCTTAACAAACAGTACTAGCGCTCCCTACAGTGAAATACTAGGTCTAATAAACCCACGATCATGCAACTCCTACTACTACTGCGTTTTCAATTCCTTCGGAGCCATGCGGTACGAAGCAATGGATACCGGTACTGTACCTGCAAAGACCTTGATGCCAAAATCTACCTCACGGTCAGGTGGCAACCCTGGTAATTCCTCTGAAAAAACACCTGAAAACTTGCATACGATGAGAACATCCTGCACCATCAACTCCTTTGATCCAGGATTCATAACATAGGCTAAATAAGCCTGACATCCCGAATCCAACATTCGTATTGCTTCCAAAGTTGAAACGACATTAGACAAAAACTTGGCATTCTCGCCAACAACCACCGCCTCATAATTATCCGACAACCTCAAAGATATCCATTTGGTCTCAAAATCCACCACAACCCGATGTTCGGTCAACCAATCCATACCCAGGATCACATCAAAACCATGGAATGGTAACTCCATCAAGTCGACGATAAACACATGTCCCTAGACCATCAGCGGACACCTATGATACAACCTCCTAACCATGACTGTCTCCCCAAGAGAACTAGTCACTCTAACACCCACATTGAGAATTGCAACAGATATATCAAGCAACTCAGCATGCTCACTCAAAATGTATGAATAAGTAGAACCAGAATCAACCAACGAATACAACGACAAAGACTATAGCGTAAAAGTACATGCAATCACATCGGTGTCATTGCGACCCTCGCGGTGCGCAAACACCCTAGCCAGCCCACCTCTCTCAGGTTGGATAGCAACATTATGGGCTACAGTCCTTTGTCCACCATCTCGACGCTGATACGGTCTACAGCCACGACCACGACCATGTTGTGGAGAAACAACAGGTGCAGCACCCTGCCCACCTCTAGCCAACAACGGACAATCACGACTTTGATGGTCGCCTGACCCACAACTCCAACAAGCATTTTCCACCACAGGCGTAGGTGTCTGACCCTCCCTGGCCAAACATAGGCAATCTTGCCTCAAATGATCTCGGGATCCACAAACCCAACAAGTGCCAAACGGTGCTCTAACCTGGGCACCCTACCCCTAGACTCTACGTCCCACAACGCCTCCGCCATACCTCGCGTTCGGGTGAAACCTCCTGTCACGGTGTCTCTTGGCCTGACCACCTCTATAACCCGAATCAACTACTCTCTTACCCGAGCTAGAACCTCACAATCCAGATGCCAAACCCAAATTCTGCTCCACATCTTTAGCTCGTGAAACCAACACATCAAAGTTAGTGTAATCAGCAGCAGGCTTGTATATCTTAACATCCTGCACAAGCCCATACCAGAAACAATCACATCGAGTACGCTCGTCAAGAACCAACTCAGGTGCATACCAACTCAACCTCACGAACTACACCCCATACTCCGCAACAGACATACTATCCTGCACCAAAGCCATAAACTCACGCTTTTTCTCGTCCTGATATCGAACTCCCAAAAACTTCCTCCAGAATGCTTCACAGAAGAACTACCAAGTCACATCATTTGTCGCCATACCAAATATTGTGGTAGTCCACTATGCATAAGCATCACCCTGCAGCAGGGAAACAACCCAGCCTAGCTTACGAGCATCGGTGCACCCCATCTGGCCCAATATCCTCTCAGTACTGGCCAACCAACCCTCAGAAGCCTCAGGAAACAACCCTCAAAACTCAACTCTGCCCAAACTACAAAGACGCTCTAGCGGAAAACCTTGCCCCTCAACCGGTGGTGCTGGCACATGAACACCTGCAACTACTACCTGAAACGCACCGGTCATGGCCTGTATCAGCGGTGCCATATCACCTATCCCTGGCCCAGCTGGTAAAGGTGGTCCTTGTTAAACTCCTTCTGGTGGATTAGGTGGGGGTGGTGGCAACCCTCCAGGAGGTACAACTTCTCCTTCATCATCCTGTCCAGCGGCACTAGCAATCGCACTAGATCGCAACTCTCTCCTTGGTCTCATCGTGCTAAAATATTGCTAAGGCATGATAATCATTTCAAAACAAAAATAACCAGGCCAGCCTCAAGCAAGGATCCAAGACTTTCATTTCAAAATTCAAAACTTTCCAGACTATAATAATAAGGCAATGGGTACCCCAAAAATCCCCAACATAGCATACAACAACCATCATTCATATATCAATCACCGTACATATAATCCAGCGTACATACAACAATCACCATACATATCATACAATAAAGCATATCAAACGTCAACAACACAACAACCTCCCAAACGAACCAAACCTGTCTCTAATACCACCAAATGTAACGCCTTGACTCGGCCCAAACGCCCAACTGAACCAAGAAGGCTACATTAGTTTTGCCGCAAGAAACTGAAGAGGTACAACCAAACCGGTCCATTTTTCTCTTTTTATCTTATCTAGATGCCAATTATTAACCCTACATGTTCATACAGACATCAGGTGCAACCCCAACCCAATCAGGCATCAACTGGACATCCAATTGATCATATTATAACTTAGGGACCAAAATGCAAATACAAATAATTTTAGGATTAAATTTCACTTTTAGGTTACCAACCTTTAGTTAGTCAGGTTCTAATATTTCATTTCAAATTTCAGCTCAATCCGATCATTCTATCACATACAATTGCATCGGCAAGAATTAGGAACTAAAATGCAAAGAAAGCAAAACTCCCCAAAAGTGACATTCACATGAGAAACGGTCATTCGTATCGAAACGGGTAAGCCCGTACCGATACGGTTTGAAACACACCGTTTCAATACACCACCAAGCCGTATCGATCGCCTAACTGAAATACCAAACTTTTGAAGTATTTTAAACCGTACTAATACGGTTTCTCATGTGTTTCGATATGCGGGTTCAAGTTGTAAAAGTGAATTCCAGAGGCTAAAACTTGTACCGAAATGCCCATCCCCGTACCGGTACGCCAGGCCAAATTTGCCTAGGCGTATCGAAATGCACAAGACCCGTACCGATCCCACATGCCTGAAATTGCCTAGTCGTACTGATACGGTCCCCCGCGTATCAGTACGCCTGGTCCTAAAATGTCACATTTGGCTAATTTTTCATGCCAAAAACATACTCAAACCACTCCAACATGCTTTAAACACAATACTAACATGTCAAGCATATCTCATACCAACTAGCATCACAATTCTAACAACTCAAAAAGGATTCAGGCATCAAAGAGGATATCTATAGGCATGCTTCCTAATATGCATCCAACCAACATAACCAAAATATAAATCAGCACCAAAAACAATCCTTAAAGGCCATTTACAATCCAATAGCTACTAAAGAAACATGCTCAAATAGGGAGTTTCACAAAACATCTCCCAAAACACAACAAGTACCCCATTGCCATTATTTATTATAGTCTAAACCAAAACATACTTTGGAAACAAGTCTTGCCAAGATCCCCTTGCTTCTTGCTACCTTCCCAGACCTCAATTATCTGCATTGATGGACAACGAGAGCATAAGCACACAAGGCTTAGTGAGGAAATCTCTAAAACAAACACCATCAATGCATTTAATATCATTTACTTAACATCATTCTTTAAAACATCATCATGCCCTTTTTAAACATGCACTTTATATCATTTAAACCAGCATATCAAACCATATGCTACATGTATCATTATTCAACAGCAAGTCACATTGCTAACCCTTCATTTAAGCCTTCTCATGCATTACTACCAAATGCAAAGCTTAAGGAGAAACATGTATAAACCACATTATAGAACATAAACATTTCAATGATACACTAACAATTATATTGGCTTTCAAGTGATCATTAGACAAGTCTATTAACAAAAGAGTTCATTAGATATACAGATTCAACAAGTGTTAACCCAACACTTCAAGCCATCTCAACCAGAATAGCGATACAATCACAATCGCGGTACAATAATAACCGGGTACAATAACAACCCATAGGAACACCCACCCTTGGATGGAGTATTCGGTACACCGTATAAACCCCTCAACATCCAAGGCGACTTATTTACAGTGCACACAATCCTATGGACGGCCAACTATATCCGATAACAATTTTAAAACCACATCACTTGCCAATATAATTAACCAATAACATTTACCTCACTATTTTTAACAAGCATTAACCATGCCTTTTCCAAAGCAACTACCATGCTTTAAAATACAAGTATAAACCATACATACAAGGATCACTTACCATGTGCATCCTTCAGAATTTCATGCTTAAAAACAGTATTTCAAATACTTTAAAACATGCTTAAACAATAGGTAAAATATAAATTAAAACAAGTGCATAAAACCATTTCAATCTAGCACGACCGAGAGAGAAAACCACATTATACTTACTTCCGAGTCTAGGTAAGCGTTTCAATCTCTACTTTAACTCCCAAAACTGTGTTCCCAAAACATCAAAACATTTTAAACCACGTTTTCACTCACCGATACTCAAAACCACATTCGTAGACTCGAAATCAAGAATCCGAAGACTCCAACGCTCCACCGACCACTACCGGATCAACCTCCCTTGTTTTTACCATAAAACAACAGAGGATTAATGCATCATATTGCATTCTAAACACAACAACTAGAATCCTTCTCAGATTTCCACAACACCTTCACAATTAACCATTCTCAACAACTGAAAACATAACCAAAACACTTTGATTCACAACCCAGCCAACATCTATCAATCGAACATCACTTTCAACACCAAAACACATCTAAAAACATATTCAAAACAACCTAACACCTCCAGTAACCTTACAACTATATAGACACCACAAAACCTCAAAACTAACAACCTAAACAAATAGAGATTCTTGAGTTTTAGGATTCCATTGATAAAAATCACTTATCAACATTATTATACATCCAAAATATGAATCAAAGCAACCTTACTTACTGGAAATCAGATCCAAATCACGAATCAACTAATTTCCCCCCAAATAACTTAATTAAATATTGGGAAATCATCAAAATCAGATTGGAAACACAAAAACAAGGATCAAATGCTTGGGAATTTCAATAAAGAACCATACAATAGAGGAGATATCGAACCTTATCCCTATTGTGAAGTTTCTCCCTCAATTGATTTGTGAAAAGCTAAGAAAACACAATATTTCATTGAGATTTTGCATAAACAATCTTTATAAAACAATTTGAAGCATTAAAATCAAGTTAGAAATCACCTCACCTCTGGAAATTTGATGAAAATGTGGTTGTTTGGCTGAGGAGAGAATGTGAAGAAAAAGTTGAGAGAAAATGACGTGATTTTTGTTTTGGAAAAGATAACTAACTTTTTAACAAAATCCTCTTTAATTACTAATTAAACCACATGTTAAAATAAGTCAAATCAAGGGAGAAATCATCAGAAACCAATTGGTAGAATAGCTCCTTAAAGATTCTAAGTATTTGACCCTTTTCATTTTAGTCACTAGAAAATCATAGTTTTCAAAACTTTCATTTTGGTCACTAACCAAAATGTCCTTCTTCCAAAACTCATTTTTCAAAATTGATTCCACCATGATTAAATACATAATTAATAATGATTTTTATGCATTTTTCCATAATTTTTCCAACACCAAAAATATACGATCCCGAAACCGACTCGAATCTTTACTCTGGTCCACCAAACCGTCTAATAAACCCTCTAAACCGCTAAGCCCTAAAACTGGGGCGTTACAAGCTACACTACAGTCCCAGACTGCTAGACCTCTAATGGCATGCCACTACACTATAACTCTCTATCATAAACTTGGGCAATAAATCCACATCATTAACTTGTAGATTTTCATTTTGTAAATGATTCATATATCACCATTATTCGATAATAACTTGCCATAATAAAACATAATAGGGCAGTTCATACCCTATCATGTACTAACCTTTTTCCTTTGCCTGTAAAACGTCATATAACTTATACAAAAACCATGTTATTATTTCAATAAAATCAAGTAAATGAAATTCTTAAAAGTCTACTAAAATTCATTTCGAAACAGATAAATGCACTCACCTTATATGCCTCACTAATTACTTGTACAAAAATGTGTTTACTCCGGAACTTTCTTTTTATCTCTCGACTTGTTTCGATCTCGAACTTGTTCAGCTACGGTTGAAGCACACGGCACTTGGAGAGAAAGATGAACAAATTTTTCCAAAATTTTCTTTCTTTATTTTGATGCCAAATGTCTTTAAATTTGGCTAATTAATAATAGAAAATCTCTAAAATAGTCAAATGACTATTTTCCCTTGAATTATAACCAATTGCAAGCCAACACCTCATCCTTATCATCTTCCATAATCAATTTATATTAAAAAGTATAGGTGAAATGACTAAATTGCCATTAATGAAATAACATATCTACAAAAATGCCATTCTATCACCTACACAAAATACTAAATAGAATCGAATCTAGATTGATTAAAAACGATTCAAAACCGTAATTTTATATTCGATCCACACCCTTAGGTGACCTATTTATTTATAGAATAAAAAAATAAAAAAATTTATTGGGAAAATTACCATGTTGGTCCTTGAATTTTTCTCAACTTTTCACTTTAGCCACTAAACTTTAAAATCTTATGTTTTAGTCACTAAACTAAAACCACCAACTTTCAATTCTTCGCTATTTGGTCACTAAGCAACTATTGGGGTATTACACTCATGACTCATCATCTATGATCATTTGCAACATCTTCCTCTTTCAAAACATGCATAATATAGTGAGTAATTAAAATCAACAACATGTGCATGAGATTTCATTTTGCAAAACCGAAATCGAGAGAAAGCTCAATCGATACTTACTTTCGAGCTTAGATAAGTGTATCAAACTTTATCTAAACTCCCACAACTCCTTTTCAAACCTTTTAACAGCAAAAGAGCACTTTTCCACTCACCAACAATCCAACGCTTTCTTGCCAATGCGCGAATCAAGCTTCTGAAGCTTCTGTGCCTTCTTCAAAAGCCAAAAGATTCAACTCCCCTGCTTTACCCAACCAAAAACAGAGATTAAAACACATCTCTATATCATAAACCTCCAGCAACCAATAAACACAACCTCAACTCCCAAGAATCCACTCAACAACATCCTAAAACCATCACGAACACCACCAAACCTTACCTAAACAAAGATCAGCCAACATCCAGTGATTCTAACACATTTACAACATCAATTAACATCTGAAAACATCTTAAACACGGCCTTATACCTCTAGCAACGCTACAACAGCATAGTCAACCCAAAAACTAACTATACACAACCTAGAAAACTAGCAATTCACATAGTTTCGGGATTACATTGATTAATTAATCCTTTCAACATTAAAATACATCCAAATTGGGATATAAATCAATAAATCCATTACCAAAATAGATCCAATTCAGTTTCCAACAATTTTCCAAGAAAACTCAATTTAACCAATAAATCCATATTAAAATCATAATTCCTAACATAAATAAACAACAAAGGATCAAGAACTTTGGAATTTCAATAAACAACCTTTAATTAGAGGAGAGAAATGAAAAATCACCTCTAATTGTTGTTTTCTCCCTTAATTGTCCAAGCTTTGATGAAATCCAAAGAGATTTTGTAAGGAAATTTAGAGAAATCAATAAAGAATCAAAAAGGAAATCAATAGAGATTGATTCCTGGAAATTTTGAAATAGAAATCCTAGTTTGGTTGCTGAGAAAGTTGAGAGAAAAGGTTTGGAGAAAAGTAGTTACGTAAGAAAATGTTTTTGGCAAATTATAGATATTTTTAATAAATCCTCATTTATCTAATTATTCAACTATTTAAATATATTTTAAAAATAACCTAAATTAAGAGAGAAATTTGTTGAAAAATATTGGATAAATAGCTCCTTAAAGATTCTCAGTTTTGACCAATTTTTTGATTTAGTCACCTAAAACAGTTTTGAAAACTTTCAATATAGTCACTAGACTAAAATGTCTTAAGATCAGTTTTAATTACCTCAAATTGACTTCCCCAAATTACTTAAAATATTGATAAAGTAATTTAAAACATTTTCTCATATTTTATTTTATCCTAAAATCAATTTTATAAATTTATTTTCTCGAAACTATTCGAATTGCCTAAACCGGTTCTCTTGAACCACCGACCCAATCCAGCCCACATCTAGGCCTAATTTCAGGGCATTACAATTAGTTGACCATTTATTTAGATTATTCTTATCAAATTGACACAAATTTCTTTTGTGTTTGCCCCTTTTCATATTTTTGTGCATCGCATTTTCATGGCATACAATAAAGGTATTTATTTTGCAAGTGGCCATCACTGTAGAAGGCAGTCATTATAGATAAGAGGTCTCGTATTCAGATAAAACGGGTAAATTCTGAGCATTGTTAGAAAAGTAGAGAGGGTGAATCATCTGAAGAGTTCGATCCAGATAGGGTAATTGATACTCGTATTGGGGATGAGCGAGATGAAGTACAAGAATTGAAGAAATAGATGGCCAACAGGTGGCCGAGATGATGAATATAATGACCGGTATGACTAAAGGCAAGGGGTTTGTAGAGCCAAAAGAAGAGCCAGTCATGAGTCATAATAAAGAGTTTGATGGTCAGAATCTCACTCCCAAGCAAAGTAACATCGGTAAATACAATTGTTCGAACCCTTTTGTTATTTGCATCAACAAATCAGTATGAGGTACATCTGAGTCAAGCTCCTAGAAAATAGAGGTAGGTCCAAAAAAACTAGCAACATGAAGAAAAACGTCTCGATCCCTGTAAGGTACGCCAAGCTGCTCACAATGCTTAATGAAAGAAACCTTGTTACCCCTGTTCAGTCTGTTCCAAAAAAACCACCTTACCCGAAAGGTTATAACAACTGAACCAGATGCGGTTACCCCTTAGGAAGTTCAGGTTACACTAAAAAAATTATGGGGTCTTGAAAAATTGAGTTAGAGATCTTATCAATATGGGAGCATTGAGTTTTGAAGACGGATGGGCCCAGATTCTACAATGAACCAACAATCACTTAGGGGCAACGTCGAAAGAGAGCCAATACCCACGACAAAGTTTGAATAATACATAAGTGAATCATTCAAATCTCGAAAGAGGGACATTCGTTCGATTATAATTAGCTCATGCAAAAGAGAGATGATTTGAGCGAGAAACTAAAAAGTTTACAAGATGAGCATCATGAGCTACATTGCATGTTCAGAAATGCAGGTATGGGTAACACTTTTGAAGAGTGGAAGAATGGCATCATACAACTAAAGAGCGATTTGGGGCATTAGAAGCAGAAAGGCCAAGCTAGTGAAAGTAAAGTCTGGTTATTGTCACAAAAGTTAAAGGAAACCGAGGAGCAATGCGATACCCTCTAGAAAGAGCTACAAGATAGTCTAGCTATGAACGAGATTTTAAAAGCAAGTCTGCAACAGAGTGAGGCTAGATCCAACATCTTTGAATCGGAGAATGAAGCACTCAAAAAAATGGATGACCTTCGAAGTTCCTTGCATACGAGTGAGATTTGTGCCAAAGCCTACAAGCAAGCCGACTATGAAAGCGTCGAAAAGGTAACTCTCCAACAATGAAAATTTGAACGAGAAATACAAGAGAGAGATAATGACATGAAGAGTATCATCGCTCAAGTGCGTAGAGTGGCTCAGCAAGTAGTAGATGTAGCCGATGTAGTAATGCTGTTGAGTCAAAATATAAATCTCGCATTGGACCATGAAGGAAAGATGACCCGTTTGTTGGACGAAGTCCAAAAGTTAGGGCTAGGGCTCATCAATATTTGTAAACTTTATAAGACTAATATCTGATGTAACAAACCTTTTTGTTTAATGAAATTCTTTCTACGATGATCACTTTGCGACTAATACCTTATTGCATCATGTTTGCATTTCGTTGATTCAAAAATTTTCCATATTAGAGGATTTTTTATAAACGATAAGATGTTCTGTAATGTATAGAGATTGATAATACTACGATTGGAAATTATTTGAGCATGAAGCAAATGGAGAGGAGAACGATATAGGGTACTGAGCATGCATTTTGCTCCAAGAAGAGTGGCTAACAGATTCCTGTAGAATATTGTCAAATTTTTTGTACACAGACATCCCATCTTTATAAAAATCCTTCTAAATGAATATTGGTGAATCAACACCTCATTTGCATTTGTTGTAGTGGTTCATACTTATTGTTTGCCTTTTACATTTTAGACATTTATGATGCATTTCATGCATTAATTAATTAAATAATAAAATTTTACGGGTTCAATGGCAGTATTCAAGAACCAGTTGAAAGAAAAGAATGGAACAAAGACTCAAATAGTTAGAAGATAGGTTGGAGAAGGAAACTAAAAAGAAAAAGGAAAGCTAGACATTTAATTAGATCAATTTCATGCTCATAGATTAATTTCCAATACAATACAATCACTCAATCTCAATAATTGCATTCATAACAATCAGGGACCAAATTGAAAGATTCCAAACTTTCACAACATGAAAACAGCATAGCATATCCATATGGGCAAGCCCGTATCGATACGGATTAATAGACTTAATAACTCTCTATACATATACACATTTTTTATTTATCAATACGGTATGTTGACCGCACCGTACCAATACGACGTTGACTCATACCGATCCCCCTTTGATTATTTTGAAAACTCAGAATTCCAGTAGCAAAGACCCGTACCGATACGATACCCTACGTATCAATACGGGTTGTTAAAGTTGAAGGGGTCATTTCGGTATGTTGGTCTGTGTACCGACATCCGTGCTTGTTTTTCTTCAAGGCGTACCGATACGTTGGCTAGGTATAGGACCCCGCGTACCGAACCTTGAGGTACCCGTACCGGTATGCAGAGGCCTGTAATGACCTCTAGGTCCAACATATGACACTTTGGCTCATTCCAAACAATATTAATACTTAGCTAAACATCATATAGCATCATTAACATGCTTGATCAACAATATAACAACATTAAGAACCATCATAATATAACTAGCATACTCAAACACCAAATCTATAGGCATGCTTCCTAATCCACATCCAAACCATTAAACTATTCACATCTTAACCTCCTAAAACATATTACAAGTCCAAAACAAAAATTAAATTTTCCAACAACAGGGAGTTCATCAAAAACCCTCCCAAAACCTCAATCGACATATTGCCATTATTACTACTTTTTATCGTTCCAAATCGTACTTTGAAAACAAGTCCTTGGGATTCCTTTCCTTGCTTCTTTGCTTCCTCAATCTCAATTCTCTGCATTGATGGAAAAGAGAGCATAAGCACACTAGGCTTAGTGAGGAACGCTCAAACACAACCATCATCAATGAAAGTTAAACCATTTCACATTTCTTTTGAAAAACACATTTCAAAACTCTGTTAAACATTAACACATCATCATGCCTTATCAAAACCATGCACTTACATTTCCAAAATAGCATATTAAACCATATGCAACATGTATCATGGATTCTACAGAAAAGTCCCATTTGCTACCCTCAATTTAAGCTTTCCCATGCATACTACCAATGCAAGGATTAAAGAGTAAAACATGTTTAAACCACATTAAACAACATAATCCATCTCATGATACATAAACAATTATATTGGCTTCCTAGTGATCTTTTACCAAGTTTCTATTTCACAAAACACAACATCAGATACACGAATTGTAATACCCAATAAATTGGCTTGGAATTATGTAACAATTTGATCACAAGCAAATTGCAGTATTTATGTCACTTATTTGACTAAATAAATTATTTAAGGATCAAATTGAAACAAAGCAGAAAATGGATAGCCATTGTAGAATGATTAAAACCGAATATATCCAAAAAGTAGTGTTTGCATGCTAAAGGTTAATAAGTCCAAGGACTTGTATGGTTGTCAACAATTTATGAAAGACATGTGTAAGAGTCTTGGCTTTTAGGGAGAAACATGACACAACCGGTTACATCTTCTTCTCCAAGAACCAAATTAGGAGAGAAGGAGAGAGGTTAGAGAAAGCTTGGGGAGGATGAGAATCGAAACTTTATTTGGTTCATTTCTTTGAACCGTTCTTGTTTAGCTCAAGTAAGAAAGGTGAAAATACTATTTCTTTTTCCTTTATTTGAGATATATCTTGAGTAATTAATTTCATATGTGGTTAGACCTGAAAATTCTGGACAGTTTTGAATACCTTAGAGCTATGTTGAAATGCTTGATTTCATATATGTCTATACCTGAAAATTCTGGACAGTTTTGAATACCTTAGAGCTATGTTGAAATGCTTGATTTCATATGTGGTTAGACCTGAAAATTCTGGACAGTTTTGAATACCTTAGAGCTATGTTGAAATGCTTGATTTCATATGTGGTTATACGTGAAAATTCTGGACAGTTTTGAATACCTTAGAGCTATATTGAAATGCTTGATTTCATATGTGGTTATACATGAAAAATCTGGGCAGCTTTGAATGTATTGAAACTATGTTAAAATGCTTGATTGTATCTATGTTCATACATGAAAAATCTGGGCAGCTTTGAATGTATTGAAACTATGTTAAAATGCTTGATTGTATATACGTTCCTACATGAAAAATATGGGCAGTTTTGAATACATTGGAATAATGTTGGATTGTTTAGAGTTTATATGTGTATACATGTGTTATGGACTGTTTGTGAATCTATGCAAGTATGCTGGAATGTTATATAAGTTTAGGGGCTGTTTTAATACATATGAAAGTGCATTGGATTGATGGAACATGCATATGTGAGTATGTGTGTAATTAGATCTGTTCGAGTGTATATAAATATGTATGTAAATGTATGGGATTGATTTAAATGTTTAAGGACACATTAGGGACTATTTTAAAGAAACCACAAGGAGTTAAATTATGAGTTAGAGACACAGAATGGTTGGTAATCAATAGGATTGTTTTGTAAGAGGAATGAATTGATTTGGTAGTAATGACTTGTTTTTTTTATTTGAGGTACATATCATGATAAGGAAGTGTATAAGAGAAGATTTGGTTGGAAGCTAATGTATTTAAGGATTCAGGAAACCTGTAACTTTGGGATATAAGGTGAGTGTAGTTGCATTTGTCTCGGGTGACACAACATCATTCTGATCTTTGTTTCTATGTTATGTTTTGATTAATTCATAAGCGTATGCACATGGCTCACATAGAGCATAATGTGTGAATACTTTCATAGCATGGTATCCTTGATAAACCTTTTGGTTATGTTTGCATTATATATATATATATATATATATATATATATATTTGGTGCCTTTCTATGCTTTGACTTGTAATGGAAGATTATGTAAACCTTGATATAAAGCTAATTTATGACTTACAATGCCAAAAGATCTTAATAAAAGAATTAAATTCCATTGTTGAGTTCATAAATTCTAAAAGTCCTAAGGAGATATAAGCTCATCTCGTGTTTATAAGATACTATGGAAAGAAACAAATAAGATTACTTGTGTAATAAGATACCCTTCTAATTTCAAAGTATAAAATATTTAAGTTGCCTAACCAATGGAAGTCTTTGGACATTGGCATGGTGTAAAGATATACATTTCAGGACTACGGTCCATGAGCTACGGCTCAAGGGTGACAACCCTATATATGTGATATATTGGCGACAATAGGAGGTAACGGGGGAGAGGTACTGAGATTGGCGACAGTTGGTTTGATAGATGAGAAGTTAGGTTGTTATGTTCTAACACTAGCCATTGCTATGTGCTTTGAGCTATGTGAAACTCGGATCAATGTTACCATGTCCAAAGGTGATCCAAGGCAAGTGTTCTAAAAGATATGAACTCAGATATTAAGTTTCAAATGGAGACTTTGTTAAGTAATGTTATGAATTCGGATAAGCTCCGTTATGATCTCTGAAAGCTTAATAAGAACTTTGATAAGCCTTGATAAGACTCTGGTTTAATAAGCTATGAACTCTGATAAGTTCAAAAACAAATTTGAAATAATTTAGTTAAATCTTTGAAAGATTTTCAAACAAGATTTGGAAGAAGATGAATCTTGATAAAACTTCGTAAGACAAGCTCTAATCATATTAAAGTTAAAACTTGAACATTTTATTGCTATTAATAAACTTGGAATGTATCATTCTTCCTCCATATGTTGATATCCTTGATTGTTATGTTTCATGGCTCACTACCTTACTTAGGCTATTTAAGCCTAATGCATTCATTTCCATGCATATGCAGGTTATATGATTTTTCCTTGAGCTGATCGTGTTGAAAGGTTGCAAGTCACACCGTAAAGACCTCGTAGTTTGTCTAAGTTTTTCCTCGAAACTCCTAGAATGGTGGCATATTGCATTTGTATTACCACATTTTTAACCTATGAAATTATTGATTGTTTATGGACTTGGTTTGTAAATAGCCCTTGAGTAACTAAATTTGATATAATATCTTTTTGAGGATTCTTCTAATGATGTTTAAATTAAGAAGAATTATGTTTATATGAAAATGTATGGTTCGAATGACATAATTAAAATGATTATGAAGGTTTAGCATAATATAATGTTTATATGTTTAATGAGAAAATATCCTAAGCTTAATGCCATAGCCAATGTTATGTTTTTCACTTCAAATATTGTGTAGCTAACACCGATAAGTATGAATTTTATGAGACATATTAGAATTAATACCATTTGGTATTGGTACTACATGGACGAACCCAATGTTTTGATCAAGGTATGGTTGCATAAATGCTTAAGTTCACATAAGTCAGTGTTATGTATAGTTCGAATGTTGAAGCAATTAACTTGGTTGGTTGTTTGATTTTTAAGGACCCCTCTTGAAAATCTCTAATTCGATCTTCTTAAGCAAATTATGACGAGTTATCCCTATTTGATAAAATCTCAATTATAACTTAACTTGTAAGTCAAGTTAATATTATGCCACCTTTAGTAAACTATAGTTGGAACAATCTAATAATAGTAAGAATATTAGTAACCAAGTCATGAATTATGTGATTTGATATTAGAATAGTATATATGTTAAACTTGTTTGGTAATTTAAGTACATTGGCTCTTACATGTCTTACGAAATCATTGTTGTTAAATAATTAAAGGAGCTGAATACATGATTTAGACCTTGTTGAAAGCCTATACAAGAAATTTAGTAAGTTGACAAGAATGTTTTGGCTTGATAATTTGTTATGTAATACTAGCGAATAAATACTTGCCTCGATATTAAAGGATTTGTTAGTTTAATAATCAATTATAGACTTAATAAAAAAACAACAAAAAGAAAGTTAAAGAAAAGTTTGTTAGTTTGCCTCGTTTTATTTTGAGAGTTTTAGTTTTGGCCACATATTTCTTGAAGCTTCTTCTAGTGACATCTTCGATTCCAGTTTTCTTCTAAACCGGTTTGAGGGTGTTACACGGATTCAACAAGTGTTCCCTCAACACTTAACAAACAATCTACCGGTAACACAAGGTTCACACACGAGAGTATTCAGTACACATAAACCCCTCCACCATTGTGACACCCGTGGTGGAGTATTCGGTACACATAAACCCCTTAACACCACTCATCGGTATGATGCTTAGTCCACTAACGGGAGTCTTCGGTACCCATAAACCCTTCAACCGTTAGGGTACTTGAATGGAGTATTCAGTACACCGTATAAACCTCTCGACATCCAATGTGCCTTTTTATAGTGCACTATCAATCCTATGGCCGACCAACTATATCCGATTTTATTTCTAAACCTTTTTATTCCATCACTTGCCAATATAATTCATTTTAACATCAACAACTCACTGTTTTCATATGCATCATCAAAACTATTTAACCAATGCAATAAACCTTGCATTAAACAATGTTCATAAACATTAACAAAACGTGCATTACTTATAAATGTATCAATATCATTTTGTAACCAATTTTCAGCATTAAACCATGCTCTAAATATGCATATACAATGAGTAACTAAACCATGTAAAACAGGTACATCAAACAATTAGCCAAACTGAGTTCGAGAGAGAATTCACCCTTTGCTTACTTCGGAGCTTAGGCCAACATTTCAAGCTCGATCTAAACTCCCAACACAACTTTCAAAACTTTGCAAAGTTGAAAACACGATTCCACTCACCGACTCGCAAAGCCTCGCTTGTCGATGCGACAATCACGCCTCCAAAGCTTCTGAAACTCACGTTCAAGCTTGAGGACCAATTTCCCCTACTTTTAGCCACACAAAAACAGAGGTACATTGCATCAAAATGCAATCAACATCACATCAACACAAAACCTCAACATCCTTTACCCAAATCCACTCCACAACTCCCAAAATTGACAACAAACCTCTTCCAAACTTAACCCAGCCACAATCTAACATTTCAACACTTCAATTAACATCAATGATCATCTACGAACTCATCTCTAACATCCTTATATCCCCAGCAATCAATTAACCACCACAACTCCTCAAAAACACAAAACTAGCAACCTAGAAAATTATAGATTCACCTAGTTTCGGGATTCCAATGATAAAACCCACTTATTAACATTATTCAACATCAAAATTATGATTAAAATCAATCAAGAACCCAACAAAACCTATTAGAAAATTCTTCAATTAAATCAATTAAACCTCAATTAAATCAAGTTTCCACAATTAAATCATCAAATCAAATTAGAAAATATGTGTAAAGGATCAATAACTTGGGAATTTCAATAAAGAACCTTGTATTAGAGGAGAAAAAAGAACCTCACCTCTAATGGTTGCTTTTCCCCTCAATTAGTTGATTTTCCAAAGCCAAAACAATGAGAAATAAAGTTTATTTTGCTACGAAACTATTGTAAACTCAATTGAAATCAAAAGATTGATTAAAAGTGGATTTTACCTGGGGATTTTAAAGAGAGAAAAGTTGTTTGGCTGGAGAGAATTGAAGAGAAAATCTTTTTTGTGAAAAGTTAGTTACGTAAAATTTGTTTTAAAGATTTTAATATCCAATTATCTCCCCAAGCCTTTTATTATATTTTAAAATCATTTAAAATAATTAATTAAGGGGAAAAGTCAAATATTAGACCCTTGGGTAAATAGCTACTTAAAAATTCTAAGTTTTGACCCTTTTACAAAACAGTTATTAAAAATAGTTTTGAAACTTTGTATTTTTGTCACTACCCAAAATGTCCATCTTCGAGATCCCTTTTTTGTAAAATTGATTCCACCAAAATCATTTACATATTAAATAATGATTTTAGATAATTTTTCCATATTTTTAATCCTTTCAAAAATATTTAATACAATTTAAATCCTGAAACTGACTCGAATCCTCTAATCTGATCCCACGGACCGACTAAACCACTAGGGAAACTCCTAGGCCCAAAACCGGGGTGTTACAGCCTATATATACAAGCTTAATGAGTCTCACATGTATAATCCACATTATACAAATATAATCCATTTCTTATGATACAACACTTAGTATATTGACGCTTTCAATTGACTCAAAACAAGTTCTTTCCAACTTACAAAAACACATCGGATACATTGATTCACAAGTGGTTCCCACAACCACTTCACATACATACCTCAACCAGAGTAACGACACACTTGCCCACCTCTACGGTTTAGACCAGAGTAATGAAACCTTTACCCACCTTTACGGTTTAGATGTATAAATCCACCAGCGCGAGAAAACGGAATCTTTACCCACTTCAACCACTACGGTTCTCATGGTGGAGTCAACGATACACTTACAATCCCTCGACACACATGAGGCGACTTTTTATAGTGTACTAACAATCCTATGGCATGCCAACTATATCCGATTACATTTTTACCTCATCCACTAGCCAGTATACTCAGTTAAACCATATTAACTTATTGTTTTACATATGTATTAACTCAAACCATTTCTACCAATACATTTCAACATGTATTCAAGCAACCTCAACAAGCTTTCATAAAACATTTGCTTTACACAAAGCTCAACATTAATAATCATTTGCATCATCTTTTGATTTCGAAACATGCATATAACAGTAAGTAATCAAATTTATAAACATGTGCATGAGATTGCATTTTCAAAGCTGAAAACAAGAGAGAGCTTAACCGATACTTACTTTTGAGCTTAGATAAGTGTTTCAAACTTAATCTAAACTCCCACAATTTCTTTCATACCTTTCTAAGGCAGTAAAACATATTTCCACTCACCGACAACCAATCGCCCACTTGTCGATACGCGTTCAAGCCTTCGAAGCTTCCGCGATGTCTTGAAAAACCAAAGGACTTGATTCCCCTGCTTTACCCAAACAAAAACAGAAGATTAATGCACTTCGATGCATTCAAAATCCCCAGCAAACAACAACCTCCACTTCGCCTACCTCTAAACCACCAAATGCCTATACGAAAACAACACCAAACTTCATCTAAACAAAGCCCAGCCAAAACCTAATGATTTCAACATCTTAACAACATCCAAAAACATTCTAAACTCGTCATTATACCTCCAGCAACACTACAACACCAAGATCTCATCAAAAACCAACTTTGATCAACATAGAAAATTAACAATTCATATAGTTTCAGGATTTCTTTGATTAGCATTTTCTTTTAACATCAAAACACATCTTATAAGAGATCTAATTCAATTAGAATCATTACAAAATAGATCCAAACCCATTTTTACTCAATTTCCACAGAAAACTCAATTCAATTAACAAATCCATGTTTAAAACATAATTCCATAACAAAAATCAGTAACAAAGGATCAATAACTTGGGAATATCAATAAAGAACCCTTAATTAGAGGAGAGAAATGAAAATCACCTCTAATTGTTGATTTCTCTCTTAATTGGCAATGTTTGATTGAAATCTAAATGGATTTAGCAATAGGAATTGAAGAAGTCAATTAGGAAACAAAAAAGGAATTCAATAAGAATTGATTCCTGAGGATTTTGAAGTAAAAATCTCAGTTTGGTTGCTGAGAAAAGTTGAGAGAAAAGTTGGATGAAAAGTAGTTACGTGAGAAAGTGATTTTGGAAAACTAAAATCCTTTAACTAAATCTTATTTTATTTCTATTAATAAACCAATTAAAAACACTTTAAAATAGCCTAAATTAAGAGAAAAATCTGATAAAAAGATTGGTCAAATAGCTCCTTAAATTCTAAGTTTTGACCCTTTTACGATTTAGTCACCAAAAATTGTTTTGTAAACTTTTCATTTTAGTCACTATACCAAAATGTCCCAAAATTATATTTAATTACTTCAAATTGAGTTTACCAAAATACTTAAAATATTAATTAAGTATTTTACAATTTTTTTCCATATTTTATTTTAGCCAACTAGCTCGAATTGCCTAACCCGGTTCTCCCAAACCGTCTATTCGATCCGATTAACTTTTAGGACCAATTTTTGGGCATTACAAGTGAATTGGGTCTCAGACCCAGGTTATAGGCCTTTTATTTTAGATGAATAGGTTAAGGGCTTTTAGGCTTGGGCTCATTAATTTGGAAGAGAATGATTGAATTTTAAATATATGGGTGAGTGGTTGAAAGTGGAGGGGATATGATAGAGGAGAGAGAAAAAAGAAAAGTGAATAGTGGGAGAGAGAAGAGGAAATAAAGGAAAAGTTAAGGGAGGAGTTTTCAAACTCCGATCTACAGAGATCCAACCGTCCGTTTTCGATACATCCACCACTATTGTGTTCATCTAGTCGATATGAGTTCATTGGTACCAGCGGCACCACCATCGGAGTCACCGTTGGAGGGGATAAGAAAAAGGAAATCTTTAGTTGTTGAGTTGAGGGGTTAGAGGGATCAAAACGAAGAACAGAGTCCACTATCGGAATCACCAACTCGAGAACAGTCGGCCAATGAAATTTGGTCGCCGTACGCTGCCGGGAGATGCTAGACATGCTGCCAGCCATGCGTGGGCATCATCCTAGGAGGTTGAAGCCATTTGAGCTGAGCCGCATTGATAAGCTGTTGACCCTGAGCTGAGCTGCATTGACAAGCCATTGACGATTGAGTCGAGCTGCCATTAATCGCGCTGCCAGCTATCGTTGACAGTCGCCGCCAGCCGCCACACCACTGTTGAACGCCGTCGTACTAGCGTTGACCGTTGGCCGGCATTGATTTTTTAGGAGGACTCTACCCAAGGGTTTATCGACATTCTGAGTCTGCTAGCACAGTCCATTTCGCCAAATTCAAACCCGATAAGTTGTTTCTACGCATTTGAACTTGTATTTTGATTAAGGGTGTAGGGAATTAATGTATTTTTGTATTCATTTTTATATGAGGAATATTCAGGTTTAGATATTGGACCAAGTGGAATAATCAGGAAGCTCAAATAAGGATTTATCGCTTTGGCTTAAGGTTAGTACACCTCGAACTCCTATTGCTTCATTGGCATCAAAATTGTGATTGCTTTACGTGTTAGTATATACAAATTAGGTAGATGATGGATATGCATGATTGGAGACTGATAGTGTGAGATGTGATATCTGTGTGAGATATTGTGAATATGTTAAAACTTATAGAAGCTATAAAGATCGTTTAGGGTCATTTGAGATGCTTCTATAATTACTTGATAATTGCTTGATTTGGTTGATAATTGTGATACTTTGTGTGATTGTTCGAACAGACTGACGGGGTTCGATGGGAATTATGTGTAAGGGATAAATAATGGCAATGTTCGAATTAATGGTCATGAGGCTGATAATTAATATTAATTAATTAAATGTGTTAGTAAACAAACCCTAATGACTTTTATAAGTATTAGGGATCGAATAAAGTGTTGTCAATCCATAATTCAAGGAAATGGTGCAAACCCATACATAGGGTATCGATATGCGTATGAGTATTGATACCAGGGGTACCATATCAATACTCGTGTTCAAGTATTGGTACCCACTGAATGAAATAATCAATAATGTTATTAAAAGATGGAAATCGATGTTGGATGTTAATGAGCTAATGCGGATTAATGAGATAATTAATGTACTCTTCCATAATGAATTAATAATTCGATAAACTGAATTGGGTGGCTTGTGGTAATAGTAAACTTAGGAGATCCTTGGTGGATCGAGAAATGTTGTGTGATGTATAGTGATCGTGACAATGTTGTGTGTGGTTACGTGCCAAGTTAGGGCACTTGTATGGTTGAGTCACCTTTGATTGATGGGATTCGGATACCTAGAGAAAGAGTGTTGCAACAACATGGTTAGAGATGCCGAATGTATGTTCCCAAGGCTGTGTGACACCGGACCTCATTCGATGATACTCAAGGAGAGATATCGAGTATGGGTGTATGTTCCCAAGGCTGTGTGATATCGGGCCTCACCTAGAGAGAGTGTGTACATTCCTGAGACTATGTAACATCGGGCCTCTGTAACCCCCTTAGCTTGGCCTGGCCGAAACTGGACTAAAAGAGCTAAACTAGGTTTGCCAAAGCAAACCCGAGCTAAAACCTTAAACGATCCCTATTTTTTTCTTTTTATCTTTTCTAGTTGCATTTCATTATTGTCTTACGTGATTATGCTTATGTGGTAGCGTTACATCTAATCAAGTTACAAAATAGGGACTAATTTAACAACGATTCATATAAGGGACCAAAATGTAAATATTGCAAATTGCAGGGCTTTCAACATAAATAAGTTTACCAAACCTTAATTATTCCAATTTCATGCTTACAGGTTAATTTCCATTCCCAAACAATCACCCAATCTTATTTACTTGTATTCATAACTATCAGGGACCAATTTGTAAGATTTCCAAACATCAGCAGCACCAGATTGCACAAAAATAGCATAGCGAACCGATACAGGTAAGCCCGTAACGATACGGGTTAATAGACATAATGACTTAGTGTACCAATACAATAAGTCTCGTACTAATACGGTGTGTTGACCACCCCGTACCGGTACGGCTTTAACTCATACCGATCTCCTTCACATTTTCTCAAAACTCAGGATTCTAATAACCAAATTGCGTATTGATACGGTACTCCACATACAGGCATAACATGCCAAAATTGTAGGAATTGTACCGATCCTCAAACCCGTGTTCCTGAATAAGCATACATTTTTCTTAAGGCGTACCGATACAGTGGCTAAGCGTACCGATATCGGTACCCGTAAATTTATTTCAACAATGTTATCCTCTATAGGTCCTCATGTACCGATCTTGAGGTACCCGTACCGGTATGCAAAGGCCTGTAATGACCTCTAGGTCCAACATATGACACTTTGGCTCACTTCATTCAACCTTAACACTTAACTAATCAATATATAACATCATCAACATGCTTGAACATCAACATATCAGCATACTAAGCAAACCTAGTATATCTAGCTTATTCAATCACCAAATCTAGAGGCATGCTTCCTAGTCCACATCCAAAGCATAAAACCAACCACAACTCTACCGCTTTAAGTCACTTACAAAACCAAATCAACAAATACAACTTGCCCAAACAGGGAGTTCATCAAAAACCCTCCCAAATCATCATTTGACACATTGCCATTATTACTACTTTTCAACGTTCCAAACTGTACATTGAAAACAAGTCCTTGGATTTCCTTTCCTTGCTTCCTCGCTGCCTCAAAACTTAATTCTCTGCATTGATGGAAAAGAGAGTGTAAGCACACTAGGCTTAGCGAAGAATGCTCAAACAACAACCATCATCAATGCAAGTTAAACCATTTCACATTTCTTTTGAAAAAATACTTTTCAAAACTCTTTAAAAGATCATCGCAACATCATGTCTTACCAAAACCATGCACTTAACATTTCCAAAACAGCATATTAAACCATATGCAACATGTATCATGGATTCTACAACAAAGTCCCATTTGCTACCCTCAATTTAATTTTTCCCATGCATACTACAAATGCAAGGCTTAAAGAGTAAAACATGTTTAAACCACATTAACAACATAATCCATCTCATGATAAATTAACAATTATATTGTCTTTCAAGTGATCATTTACCAAATTTCCACTTTACAAAATATAACATCGGATACATGGATTCAACAAGTGTTCCCTCAACACTTAATATACAATCTACCGGTAACTCAAGGTTCACAAACGGGAGTATTCGGTAAACATAAACCCCTCTACCATTGTAACACTCGTGGTGGAGTCTTCGGTACATATAAACCCTTAACACCACTCATTGGTTAGACGTATAACCCACTAACGAGAGTATTCAGTACATATAAACCCCTTGATCGTTAGGGTACTTGGATAGAGTATGCGATACACCTTATAATCCCCTCGACATCCAAGGTGACTTTTTATAGTGCACTATCAATCCTATGACTTGCCAACTATATCCGATTTCATTTTCAAACCCTGACACAAATCCATGGTGATCCTCTCCCATTTCAACTCTGAGATTTTCAACGGTTGCAACAACCCAGAAGGAAACTGATGTTCAGCCTTCACACGCTGACATACCATACACCTAGCAACAAGATCAACTATGCCCTTTTTCAAACCCACCCAATAGTACTCTTTCTTCAACCCCTGATACATTTTAGTGCTATTGGGATGCATAGCAAAAGGACTAGCATGCGCCTCAGTCAAAATCATCCGTCTCAACTTCACGTCACTAGACACCATTATCTAATCTTTAAAGCACATAACTCTATCACTATTAAAGTTAAAATCCGTAGGATTTCCATTCATGATGTCCTTAACATGTGGCACCAATGCCTCATCGTACGGTTGCTTTTCTTTAATCAACTGCGACAAAGACGGTTCACTTACAACTCTGCCAGCAACCCTCCGTCATGGGTCACACTCAACCTCGCAAACATGGCCCTTAACTCCACGACAGCTTTTCTACTCAAAGCATCAGCCACAACATTTGCTTTGCCGGGATGATATTCAATCGTCAGATCATTATCTTTCAACAGCTCCAACCATCTATGTTGCCTGAGATTCAACTTCTTTTGCGACATCAAATATTTCAGGCTCTTATGATCAGTGTATACAATACACTTTTCACCATAGAGATAATGTTTCCAAATTTTCAATGCAAACACTACCGCAACAAACTCAAGATCATGCGTAGGTTAGTTGCGTTCGTGTACTTTCAATTACCTCGATGCGTAAGCAACAACTTTCCCCTCCTGCATCAACACACACCCCAATCCAATATATGATGCATCGCTATACACCACAAACTCCTCCCCTGACTCAAGTTGAATCAAAATTGGGGCTTGGGTCAAAGCTTCCTTCAAATTCTCAAAAGCCTGTTGTCAAGCTTCTGTCCATTCGAACCGCACATCCTTTTGCAATGGCTTGGTCAACAAAGCAATAACTCTTAAAAACCCATCCACAAAATAACGATAATAACCCGTTAAAACCAGGAAACTACGAACTTCCGTCACTAACTTTAGTTGCTTCTAATTCACAGCTGCCTCAACCTTTTTAGGATCTACCCAGATACCTTCAGCTAACACCACATGACCCAGAAAAACCACTTCCCTAATCCAAAACACACAATTACTCAACTTGGCATAGAGCTGATTATCCAACAAAGTCTGCAACACAATCCACAAGTGTCGTTCATGATCCTCCTCGGTAGGAGAGTACACAAGAATATCATCAATGAACACTACTACGAATTGATCTAAAAATTCATGGAATACCCAATTCATCATATCCATGAATGTTGCAGGAGCATTTGTTAGCCCAAACAGAATTACCAAGAACTCATAATGGCCATACCTCGTACAAAAGTAGTCTTCAGCACATCTTTAGCCTTAACCTTCAACTGATAGTATCCTGACCTCAAATCGATATTGGAAAACACAATAGCACCCTAAAATTGATTCAAAAAATCATCGATTCGTGGCAAGGGATACTTGTTCTTAATCGTCAACTTGTTTAGTTACCGATAGTCTATGCACATCCTCAACATGCCATCCTTTTTTTTCACAACACCGGTGCTCCCTTAGTGAAACACTAGGCCAGATAAAACCACAATCCAACCACTCCTGGAGTTGCGTCTTCAACTCTTTAGGTGACATGCGATATAGTGCAATTGACACCAGAGCTATATCAGCATATGTCTCGATGCAAAATTCCACCTCCCTGTCTGGTGGCAAACTAGTTAACTCTTTCAAAAACACACCTAAAAAGTCACAAACAGTACGGATATCAATGTCCGCACTTCTTCCACATTCGGATTCATAATATTGGTTAGATACACCTGGCATCTACAATCAAGAAATTGCGCGCTTCCATGGCCGAAATCATATTGGATAAGAACTTTACATTTTTGCCTACAACTACAACCTCATAATCATCGGCAAGCTTCAACATAACTCGTTTGGTTTCAAAATCAACCACAGCCCGATGCTCGAACAACCAATCCATACCCAAGATTACGTTGAAACCATGGAACGACAACTCTATCACATCAGCCGCAAATAAGTGACCTTGAACCATCAGAGGACATCTCCGATACAATTTCCTCGTAATGATCATTTCTCCAAAAGAACTCATCACTTGCATACCAACATGAAGTATTTCTACCAGTATACCAAGCAAATGTGCATGCTCATGCAATACATAAGATGCGTGGAACCAAAATCTATCAAAGATAACAATGACATAGACTGCAAGGTAAACCTACCTGCTATCACGTTCGTGTCATTCCTTCCTTCTTGGTGTGCATAGATCCTCACCGATCCTCCACCTCATGTCCAACTACCACAGTGTGTGCCACAGTCCTCTATCCTTCTTTCCTCCGTTAGAAGGTACCTCGACCGCGCCCACAACCCCTAGGTGGTGCAACAATAGGTGCAGGTGCCTGCCTACCCCTAACAAGCAAAGGACAATCTCGTCTCATGTGATCTGCCGACCCATAACTCCAACAAGAATTTACAGCCACAACTGTAGGAGCCTGCCCCTCTCTGGCCAAACACAGGTAATCTCGCCACAAATCCTCTCTCGAACCATAGACCCAACAAACATTATGCACTGACCAAACCTGCGTACCCTATCCCTAGGATCCTCGTCCTGCACCATCTCCACTGTGTCTCGCATCCCTTTGAAACCTCCTATGATGGTGCCTCTTTGACTGGCCACCCCCAGAACTAAAATCTCCAGCTCTCTTCCCTGAGCTAAAATCTCCAGAACGATGAGATAAACCTAAGCTCTGTTCAATATCTATAGCCCATGTAACCAACACGTCGAACTTAGTGTAATCAGTGGCCAACATATAACTCTTGACATCCTGCTCCAATCTATATCAGAAGCGATCACAGCGGTGCCTTTCATCTGGTACCAACTCATGTGCATACTGACTCAGCCTCACGAACTACCCCTCATACTCATATACTATCATACTGCCCTGAACCAAGGCCATAAACTCATGTTTCTTGTTATTCAAGTATCTAACTCTTTGATACTTATTCTTGAAGGCAGCTTGGAAGAATTCTAACATTACATCACCAGGTTCCATACCCATGATTACAGTGGTCCACCAACTATACGCATCCCCCTGTAATAGGGACATAGAACATCCCAACTTACGGCCGTCACTGTAACCCATATGAACCAAGATATGCTCTGTACTAGCCATCCACTCCTCGGATGCCTCGGGTGCCAACCCTCTAAAATCCAATCCTCTAAGATAGCGTAGACGCTCCAACAACAACCCTGGTTTAGCAGCAACAGGTCCCGAAGCAGGTACATGAACTCAAACCATCGCGACTTGAAATGCTCCCATCATCGCCTGAACCAAAGGCGTCATATCTCCAAATACAAGACCAGGTGGTACGGGTGGTACTTGTTCCACTCCCTCGGGAGGATTATGTGGAGGAGGCGGCAAATTCTCAGGGTACACAATCCTGCCCTCCGGCAGCAACATTTCTATTAGACCACAATTCTCTCTTCGGTGGCATAGTCTAAATCGTATCTAAGGCATGATCATTACACAAAAACAAAAACAATTAGGCCAGCTTTAAGTAAGGATCCAAGACTTCCATTTCAAACCAAAATCATTTCATAGACGTAGTAATAAGGCAATGTGTCCCCAAAATACCTAAACATGGCATATTTCAAACACCGAACATATAAACAATCATAGTGCATACCAAACATCATGATACAAACACCAACATCATCCCAATTTTTGCAAACATGTCTCTGATACCACTAAATGTAACCCTTTAGCCTCGCCTAGCCGAAATTGGACTAAAAGAGCCACATTAGGTTTGATAAAGCAAACCCGAGCTAAAACCTTAAATCGAGCCCTATTTTTTTCTTTTTATCTTGTCTAGATGCATTTTATTATTGTGCTAGGTGATAATATCACAAATTATAGGGATTTCAACACAATTAAATTTACCAAACCTTAATTATTCCAATTTCATGCTTGCAGGTTAATTTCCATTCCAAAACAATCACTCAATCTTATTTACTTTCATTCATAACTATCAAGGACCAATTTGCAAGATTTCCAAACATCAGCAACACCAGATTACACAAAAATAGCATAGCGTACCAGTACAGGTAAGCTCGTACCGATACGAATTAATAGACATAATAGCTTAGCGTACCGATACGATAAGTCCCGTACCGATACGGTGTGTTGACCACCCCGTACCAGTACGGCTTTGACCCGTACTAATCCTCTTTAATTTTCTCAAAACTCAAGATTCCTGTAACCAAATTGTGTACCGATACGGTACCCCACATATCGATACGGCATGCCAAAATCTAAGGGATCGTACCGATCCTCAAACTTGTGTACCAGAACAAGCATACATTTTCCTTAAGGTGTACTGATATGGTGGCTAAGCGTACCGGTACCCGTAACTTTATTTCAGCAATTTTAGCCCCTACAGTTCCTCGTGTACCAATCTTGAGGTACCCGTACCGGTACGCAAAGGCCTGTAATGACCCCTACGTCCAACATATGACATTTTGGCTCACTTCATTCAACCTTAACACTTAACTAATCAATATATAACATCATCAACATGCTTGAACATCAACATATCAACATACTAAGCCAACCAAGTATATCTAGCATATTTAATCACCAAATCTAGAGGTATGCTTCATAGTCCACATCCAAAGCATACAACCTACCACAACTCAACCACTTTAAGTCACTTAGAAAACCAAATCAACAAATACAACTTGACCAAACAGAGAGTTCATCAAAAACCCTCACAAATCATCATTTGACACATTGTCATTATTACTACTTTTCAACGTTCCAAACCGTACATTGAAAACAAGTCCTTGGATTTCTTTTCCTTGCTTCCTCCCTGCCTCAAACCTTAATTCTCTAGATTGATGGAAAAGAGAGCGTAAGCACACTAGGCTTAGTGAGGAATGCTTAAACAACAACCATCAACAATGCAAGTTAAACCGTTTCACATTATTTTTTTGAAAAAATACTTTTCAAAACTCTTTAAAACATCATCGCAACATCATGCCTTACCAAAACCATGCACTTAACATTTCCAAAACAACATATTAAACCATATGCAACATGTATCATGGATTCTACAACAAAGTCACATTTGCTACCCTCAATTTAAGCTTTCCCATGCATGCTACCAATGCAAGGCTTAAAGAGTAAAACATGTTTAAACCACATTAACAACATAATTCATCTCATGATAAATTAACAATTATATTGGCTTCCAAGTGACTATTTACCAAATTTCCACTTTACAAAACATAACATCGGATACACGGATTCAACAAGTGTTCCCTCAACACTTAACATACAATCTACCGGCAACTCAAGGTTTACACACGAGAGTATTCAGTACACATAAACCCCTCCACCGTTGTGACACATGTAGTGGAGTATTCAGTACACATAAACCCCTCAACACCACTCATCGGTTAGACGTATAACCCACTAACGAGAGTCTTCAGTACATATAAACCCCTTGACTGTTAGGGTACTTGGATGGAGTATACGGTACACTTTATAAACCCCTCGACATCCAAGGCAACTTTTTATAGTGCGCATACGATCCTATGTCAGGCCAACTAAATTCGATTTCATTTTCAAACTTTTTTATACCATCACTTTCCAAGATAATTAGTTTCAGTAACAACAACTCACTATTTTCATATGCATCATCAAAATCATTTAACCAATGCAACAAACATTACATTAACCAATGTTCATAAACATTAACAAAATGTGTATTACTTCCAAATGCAACAACATCATTATGTACTTAATTTTCAGCATTAAACCATGCTCAAAACATGCATATACAGTGAGTAAAGAAACCATTTAAAACAAGCGCATCAAATTATTTGCCAAATCGAGTTTGAGAGAGAATTCATCCTTTACTTACTTTCTAGCTTAGATAAGCATTTCAAGCTTAATCTAAACTCACAAACACAACTTTCAAACCCTTTAAAAGTTGTAAGTCACGTTCTCACTCACCGACTCGCAAGCCTCGCTTACCGATGCGATAACCACGCCTCTAAAGCTTCCAAAATCAATGTTCAAGCTTGAGGACCAACTTCCCCTACATTAGTCCACACAAAAACAGAGGTACATTGCATCAAAATGCAATCAACAACACAACAACACAAATCCTCAACATCCTTTATCCAAATCCACTCCACATCACCCAAAATTAACAACAAACCTCTTCCAAACTTAACCCAGCCACAACCTAATGTTACAACACATCAATTAACATCAACTAACACCTAAAAACACATATCTAACATCCTTATATCTCTAACATTCAATAAACAACCACAACTCCTCAAAAACACAAAACTAGCAACCTAGAAAATTAGAGATTCATATATTCGGGATTCCAATGTTAAAACCCACTTATTAACATTAATTAACATCAAAATCATGATTAAAATCAATAAAGAACTCAGCAAAATAGAGTCTAAACAAAAATCCCTCAATTAAACCAAGTAAACCACGATATAATCAATTTTCCACTATTAAATCATCAAATCAAGTTAGAAAACATGTGTAAAGGATCAATAACTTGGTAATTTCAGTAAAAAACCTTGTATTAGAGGATAATAACGAACCTCACCTTTAATGGCCACTTTTCCCCTTAATTAGATGAATTCCAAAGCCAAAACAATGAAAAATCAAGTTTATTTTGTTAGAAAACCATTATAATCTCAATTGAAATCAAAAGATTGATTAAAAGAAGATTTTACCTGAATATTTTGAAGAAAGAAAAGATGTTTGGCTAGCGAGAATTGGAGAGAAAATCCCTTTGGTGAAAAGTTAGTTACGTAGATTTTTATTTCAAAGCTTTTAATTAATCAATTATTTCTCCAACCCAATTATATTATTTTAAAATAATAAAAAATAGCTAATTAAGGGAATAATGTTGATATTATACTTTAGGGTAAATAGCTCCATAAAGATTCAAAGTTTTGACCCTTTTACAAAACAGTCACTAAAAATAGTTTTGAAACTTTACATTTTGGTCACTACCCAAAATGTCCACTTTCGAGACCCCTTTTTGTAAAATTGATTCCAACAAAATCATTTCCATAATAAATAATGATTTTAGATAATTTTTCCATATTTTTAACCCTTTCAAAAATATTTAATCCAATTTAAATCCCGAAATTAACTCAAATCCTCTAATCCGATCCAACCGACCGTCTAACCCACTTAGGAAACTCCTAGGCCCAAAACCGTGGCGTTACATCCTCACTTAGAGTGTACGTTCCCGAGGTTGTGTGACATCGGACCTCACTCTAGGTTGTAGTATAACTTAGTGTGCTTTTGCTCGGTTGATCTAGTGAGATCTCGAGTATGGTTGGGCCTTGTGTGTCATGTATGATGTGTTGCTGTTGAGATCATGTGTTTAGGCAACTAGAGGTAGCGCCATGTGTTTATTTATTTATCCTTATTGCTCGTACTAGCTCACATGCTTATGTTTATGATTAGCATGAAGTATAGTAGAGTAGATGTGTACCACTGAGCTTGTAAGCTCTGCGCTCGGAATCGTTGTTTTCGTGCGTAGGTTGATCGTCAGATTGTGGGATCGTGGAGCACTATTAGTTTAGGATTCCAGCAGGGGTGATTTCCAGAGTACGATACTTGTGCTTAGTGGGCTATGTATTCATAGGACCTTACGTGGTTGAGTCTGTATTTCTTATTGCGAAAATGTATAAATCAAACCGAATGTTTAAATGTTTTAAATTGAATTGGAGCTCTTTTGTACTATTTTAATTATTTAACTATATTTTCAACTGTAGGCTTTAAATGCTTTTGAGAAAAACCTTGTTGGGTTAAAACCAGTTTGAGTAATTTTATGTGTTTTTGGGTTTGGGCTTGAGGTCTAAAGTGTGACATCAGGGTCGGGGTGTTACAAAAATAAAGTTTCCACAAATGGAATTATTTAGGGGTTTAGGTTATAGGGTTTAGAGGTTAGGGGTTTAGGTTATAGGATTTAAAATTTAGGTTTTTAGGTTAGATTTATTAGGTTTTTAAAGTTAAAAAATTAAATTTTAAATTTTAGCTTAAAAATAGACATGCATGTGTGATTTTTTACACTAACGGTGTATAAAATATTCATCCATAAAAATAGAAGTTGTTTAAGTAATTACTCATATTCTTGCGTTAAAACAAAAGTTACTGCGGATGAATTTTTTTTGGCTTATCTACGTAGTTAGCTATGATTGGAAGCTCCCCTAATGTAACAATCATGGTTCTTGTCAACACTCTACAATCAAATGAATGGTAGTGGTCCATGCATGATTGTATTTTTGATGAAGCCATTCATAATATTTAAATTTATCTTCAATTGATTTTATTACAAGAGCTAAATTTATGTATTAAAGAAACGTTCTTTTATTCATTTTAATTTTACAAATAACATGCACTATACTTGAACTACTATGGAATGGATGAGATAATTTCTTTATGAAAAAATAATTATATTTATTTCTTAATTAAGTTGAATAATTTTAAAAAGGAAAAATTACATATTTAGTACCCCAACTATGTTCACGTTACTGTTTTGATACCTCAACTATTATTTTTGGCAAAATGGTACCTATCGCTACGTTTTTATTCTGTTTTGGTACCCGACAGTTAAAAATAATGGAGATGATGACATGGCTTGGTATAATTATAATTTTAGTCCAAAACACTTATAATATTATCAATTTAGTCCAACACACTTATATATATTATTGCTGAGAGAGATTTCAAAGCTTTGATCCCATTTTGTCCCATCCCTTTCTCAACCCTTTGTATTCTCGTCGGTATCCCGATCGTGGAGTTTAGGTCCTCCAATGGACTCCACATTATCCCCCCGTTGAACCCCAAATCCTAAAGTTTTAATTGATCCTATCATGTTTTTAAACCCCAAAATCCAAAAAGTGTTCAACTAGAAGAAGAAGAAGGGAAATGACGAAGTTATAACTTTAATCCAAAAATTAAAATAATGTTTAAATTGATAGAATTCAGATTAGATTGATATATTGTATAAGTTTTGGACTAAAATTGTTACTAACTCAAGCTACGTCACCATTTTTGTTAATTTTAAACAACAGAGGTATCAAAACAGAACAAAAACGTAACGTTAGGTACTATTTTAGTAAAAATAATAGCTGAGGTACCAAAACAGTAATGCGGACATAGTTGGGTACTAAATATGTAGTTTTCCCTTTTAAAAATTAAAGTTGCGGATAAGGTTGGGAAAAAGATGGTGATTTTACTGGACCTTTCTTATTGTTAAAGACAAGAAGCAGCCCTATAGGGGCAGATATTGATGGAGAAGTGACCTATGACTACGAGTTGAAGAAAAAGATGGAGGTCAAGTTGCCACTTAACCCTGTTGGTACAGCTAATTTATTTAATGGCTATGTCCGCCAATCAAATAAAAGAAAGAATATGATTTCTTAACTCTAATATCAAAATGGTGGGGACTCAAGCTAATGTTGATGCCAAGACAATCAAAATGCAGGCACTTGTTTGGAATGAGAAAGTTAAATTTGCACATTTAAAATGAAACAATCATTTCTAGAAGTGATCCGAAAACAAGATTGATGTTCGTGTTAGATTTTTTTTCATGTGTGGCAAATGCGAGGCTCCGAATTTATAGAAACAGATGTTCCAAGTTTGGTGAACAATTATGTCCTCTGAACTATGGTGCTGGACAAAACAAAATTAGAAAGTACATGATTTTAAATTTAACGTCTGGGCCTCACGCCGCTATGGCTGCCGATCTTTCTTTTCTTTAGTAAATTCTTTGACAATTCTTCAAATTGACATGCCTTTATCTATGCAATGTCGTACTTTCTTCTTCTTCTTCTTCTTCTTCTTCTTCTTCTTCTCTTTTTCTTGTTTCTTTTTTTTCTTTTTTTTTTCTTTTTTCTTCTTCTTTTTTATCATCATTTTGCTGTTCTAAAGTCTTACTCTCTTGAAGGTTATTTCTCAAATTCCCTTCATTCTCTCATGTTGCAGTATGCCATTTGATCAGTTATTTATATGATTCATGCCTTTTAACCCTTTCGTGATATCATTCTCTCTCCTTTTTTTTTCTTTTTTCTTTCTTTCTTTTTCTTTTTATTTTTAGACATGTTTAAAATCCTATGCCCTGAAAAGTCATTCTTCAGATTTCTCTATTTCCTTTCTTTTTTGCAGTATGCTCAGTTTTGATCTTAATTTCTGTCAATTTTTGTTAAATGAGTACCCGCTCTCGTTCTTTTGCACGAGCACTCGCCTTTCTTCTTCGGGGTCTCTGCCCGCTTCACAAACAAACTCTATATCATGCATGTGCAGAGATTCTTACTATTCTTTCTGCTCTGCATTGCCCTACTCGATCATGAGCTCGGCTACCTCCCAACTCCTTTGACCCAACATTCTGAGTATTTGTTAGTTTCGTCATCGGGGTGAGTAAAATGCTTCTATATTCTGAACTTAACCTTAAACTTCTTGTTGCCTCTTGACGGGAACCATTTGTCGATCTCTGTACTTTAATTCTTTGGAGACTTGATGTTTACCTCTTACCGTCCCCCGTATTTTATAATCTCATTCTCGCCCTGGTTCGTCCTTCATTTTCTTGAACCAACCAAGGCATCATAGCTGAAACCTGCTTCTTGTTCTTGAGCTGTCTGACACATATGCTCTTGTCATCATCTTCATCCTATACATTGTGGGGTCGTTTCTGGTTAGGTGCTCCAATAATATCCGCAACCTTGTGTTCTGGATCTTATCTCTAAAGTAATACATGGAAATCTTTGTTGCTTTAACTTGTCAATTTGTTGATTGGTATTTGAAGGGTATCATTTAGATTAACATATAGGATCTTGAAAACACAACATAGGAGCTCTGGATATCAAGTGCAAGAGCGGCTTAGATTCAACCATTCAGTAATTTAAGGCTGTGACATCTTCCTCGGTGACTCGGTTCATCCTCATGATTATCGCATTACTATAGAATACTACTCTTCCTCAATTCTCATTATCTACTCCGCCCCCAAAAAGGGTGGGCTTGTATGACCACTCGAGCGCAGAAATATTACTCTAAGAATAGAGTTCTAGGTGGTGCAAGATTTAATTTTACCTATGCTATCGTTTATTTTTCTCCCTTTTTCTTTTCTCTTCCTTTCTCCTCAATTTTTCTTTTTCTTTTTTTCTTCCTTTTCTCGTTTTCTTTTTCTGTTTCTTTTTTCTTCTTTTTTCCTTTTTTATTTTTTATGCTTTTATCATTATTTGAGGAAATCAATTCGTCACAGTCTTTTGTCTTGAGGACAACGATAGAGCAAACAACATTGCCCCAAGTTACTCGGCATAGTCATGATTTGAAAATATTACCATCACTCATGAAGCTAAGGTTTCTTGAATTGGATGATGTATCTCTACCTTATCGCTTCAGCGGAGTGGCCCAAAATTCCCACACTCTTATCTGAACAAGCCTATTACCAGGTTTCGAACATAGGAGTGCTTTTTATTATTCTTTTCTTTTTCTTTCTCTTTTCCTTTCTTTCTTTTTCTTTCTTCTTCTTTTTTCTTCAATTCTTCCCCTTTTTTAATTCTTATTTTTACTTCTTTACTACCTAGAAGATTATGCCTAGAGTTTCAATTTCAGGCAACTCTACATGGTTGACATTTGGAGTTTTTTCATCCTTGAACATCATCGAAAGAGTAGTAATCTTACTTTGCTAACCAGAGTCTGGTAGGGAATATCACACCTCATCGTTGTCACAACATCTATCTAATGTCACATCTTGCAATTGATATCCAATGTCCTACAACGGCGACAAAATATACATCTATGTGCTTTCAAGAACCTTATATGTTAAGCGAAATATGTTATTCATTGGAATAAAATCAACAAACATGCCCCTTCACAAAAGATCTTTACCACATGTGGGCCACAAGTAGTAAAGTTGATTCCTTGCATTACTTCAGGGAAGTCTTTTAATGTAGAGACATATCTGGCTTCCTTAGCACTATGCAGACTTGCCCTCATCCTTGGTTCTCCATTGCTGGATCAGCTCTTGTGTCAGGGTTCCTTCATTGATCATCTTCTTGATTTCCTCCAATAAAGGTCTACATTTTCTGGTGGGATGCCCCGGTGCCCCCATATGGAATTTGCATGTGCTACTCGAGTAAAAACTATGGGCAAACGGATCAGGTGCAATCTTCATCGGCATAGGAGCAAGATAGTGACCCCTACCAAATGAGGCCAAATGTCTGCGATAGATGTTCCGAACACTTCCAAATTTACGCTCGTCCAAGGAATTTTCCTTGATGACCCCGATGTGTCAGCCTGCCTTTTTCTTTTACGGCCACGTGAACCTTGGAGATGACACTCATTGACCTCTCCGTCTTTATCTATCTTATTTTCGAATCGGTCCTTAGACTTAGACCCTAATTTTCCTTCTTTGACTGCGTATTCTATCCTCTCTCCAATCGTCATGAAATCTTCAAATCTGTTTCTCGATTTCTCTAACATCACATCGAAGAAAGGGGATGGAAGCGTTGCATGGAACAAGGGAGTCAACTCTTCTTCCGCTATAGGAGGCTGGACTTGGTTCGCCAAACATCGCCACCTTAGTGCATATTCCCTGAAGCTTTCATTTGGTCTCATTTTCTCATTTTGAAGAAACTGACGACGGGGCGCTAAATCTAAAGCATATTTGTATTAACTCAAGAAGGCATTAGCGTGGTCACCCCATGACCTAACTTGGTTTCTGTTCAAACGGTGAAAGTGGTGGATCAACATTCTTCATTCTTCATGTATCCCTCCATTTTTCTACAGAACATGGTTAAGTGAATCTTCGGGCAGCTGGTTTCGTCATACTGCGCAAATCTGGAAACCTTGAAATCCGGAGGAATGACCAAATCAGGGACTAGGCAGAGTTCCCTCGTATTGAAAACAATTATCTTTTCTTTCTTCTTCAGCTTTTTCTCGATTCTTTCTTCTAGCTGGTCAAGCCTCGACTCTTCGGTTCGTTCCATTTTCCAACTAATTCTGCCATCGAACCCCAAGTATTAAATGATGAAGTGCCATACGATGATAAAAATTATTAAACAATGCAAAGGAAGTGATGCAAATGCAATGCATGAATACAATAAGACATTGATTCCGCAAGTGATTTGTCCCTATAGAACATCTTTCATTCAGACCAAAAGGTTTCAGTACATCCGGTATTAGAGGTTTACAGATAGCGGTGAGCCCTAGCACCTAATTTCTTGATCTCATTTAATAGTCCTGTCAGCTTTCCTGCGCGGTCCAACGCTGGATCCATATTCTGGCTTATCGGCGCTGCTGCATCGGCTAAGTTTGCTACCTGTTGAGCTACTTGTCGGGTTTGAATCATAATAATCTTCATGTCTCAGTCTTTTTCCTGTATTGTTTGCTCAACTTTTTGTAGTTTAATGTCATCGCCTCATCACGGATCTCGTTGGTACGTAAAGAAGTCTTGAGACTCGCTATCTGTTCTTTGAGTACTGCATTTTCCATTTGAAAAGCTTGTGATTCATCCCTTTCCTGCTGCAGACTTTATTTTAGGATATCGTGCATGGCCAGACTGCTGCCCAACTCATTTTGGAGGATGTCGCGTTGGCTCTCAGCTTCTTGCAATTTCTGTGATAATGATCTGACTTTATTCTTACTATTCTTGCATTTCTGCTTCCAGCGTTTTGAATCGTTCATCAACCGAATCATACCATTAATCTACTTTTCAACAGTGTTACCCAGACCGACATTCTTGAATTCAAAGTGCAGCTTTTGGTACTCATCTTGTACACTCTTCAATTTCATGCTCAGATCGTGCCTCTTATGCTCGAGCTGGCCGTACTTGTGTGCAAGTTCATCTTCTGAGACTCTTTTATTCTTGACTCCTGAATTTATCCCGCTTGAGTGACCCACTTCTGTGTTGCTTGAACCTTGGGCCAGGCGTTGACCTTCCTTCGACTTTGCCCTTCGGGTAACGATTGGTTTGCTGTAGAATCAGGGTTGTCCGTCTTTGAAACCCAAAACTCCCATTTTGATAAGATATTTAATTCTGTCCTTCAGGGCTCGACAATTCTCAATGTGATGACTCGAATCGTCTATGTGGTAGTTGCACTAGACACGACCGGTGTGACCCTTTGGATAATGAGGTTTCCTTGGTACAGACTTCACTGGTACGATAAGGCTCCTTTCGACAAGCAACGAAAGTAACTCGGTGTGTCTCATGGGTATAGGATAATGCCTTCTGATGTCATTGGATTCTCGAGCTTCCCCTGGTCTTGCCTCTGTTCCCTTGGTATCTACCCAGATATGCTACTTGTCTGCTTCTTAAGATTGATCACAAAGGGATTCGATTTGTCATATTTAACGGTGTTGTCTGTCTCGACATTCTGACCATTCTGTTCCACATTCTGATCCTCGATCGAGTCTTTTCTGAGTTCGACAGGCTGCTTGCCTTTCATCATAGCATTCATCTGGTCCATCATCTTGGACATCTGCTTCTTTAGTTCTTGTATTACATCTTACTTGTTACCAGAACTGACACTGCTTACCGAATCTGTTCTGGAGTCCTTGAATGATTCTTCTTCGGCTGTCCCTGGCCTAGTCTCGGGATGAAACTTTGGAACTGGACCCCCTTCCTTCAGGTCAAAGAACCTTTGGTCCATCATGAACAATATTCTATTATGAGAGAAACCACTCGGGAATCAATGCCCTGTGTAATGCGAATGCGATGATATACAAAAAAAGAAAACAAGTCAGTACCGGACGAAAATGATAAATACATAATAAAAGGGCAAATTAAATGCGATAAACAAACAAGGCAATCCTATTTACATTCCATCTAAGAAACCTAGGTTATCCGCATGGCTCTAACAGGATGGGTTTCTATGTGTGTTCTCTACATGCAGTTTTGGTTCTAGGAGGTACCCGAATTATCCTCGCTGTCCTCTACTAAGAGTAGCAAGGCCCCCGATCATCACCCATTATAGGCTCCTTTCAACCGGGTTCAATTCAGGGGAACCCATTCTCTTATGCCTACACGAAGGAACGATATCCTTACGAAAGCATAAGGTACTCGAGCCCCGAAGGATACTTGCTAGGTCCTATACAGGAGAACGATATCTCCACAAAAGCATTAGCATTTTCCCTACTTAAAAGGTCGGGTTTATATGCCAAATTTTAAATGCGTTAAAATAAACGCGCAATTACAACCAAATATTAATTTAATAGTCACTTTAATCCGGAATTTCTAATATTATTAAAGCGGTAATTATTTAAAAAGCTTGACTCTCATTTGTTTTTGAAAAAACAAAAATGGTCCCCATCGGAGTCGCCATCTGTAGCGATGTCCGTTTCGATAAAAAATGAAGTTTTCAAAGTGTTTGTGTTTTTTCGGATATAAAATGTTTATTCCGTGGGGGTTTTAAAATAACCGCGTTTTATTTAGAAATTGGAGTCGCCACCGGCCACTTAGGTAGGCCAGACACCATAAAACCAGAGATTTGAAAACTATTGGGTTTGGGAGTCGGTTACGGATGGGGAAGGATTAGCACCCCCACACCGCCCAAAATTGGTACTTTAATAATTACCGCTTTATTAATATTAGATTTTCCTAATTAAAATGACGATTAAATTAAAATTTGGTTGTAAGTGCGAGTAGATTTTAAAGGGCCCATTATCCGAGAGCAAATGCCCAACCACCATCACTACGCCTGATACTGGCCCCGTTTACGCTCGGATAAAAGGGCACCGCATTGACAAAATATATATCCGTTAAACAAACTTAGTGAGCAAAGATAAAACGTACCATTTACATTAACATGACACTAAAAGATAAAACATGCATTTCATAATATTAAACAAAAGGATAACAAACTACACCAACCAAGAAAACCTAGTATATCATAATAAAAGAAAACAAACTAAGCATGAACCTATGGAAAATAAAGAAACATACTTCAAAATGAATTAATTATATGCATCATCTGTTTTAAAATAAATAAATAAAATAGTATGCATGACATAGATAATATATGATGTTAAACTAATGTATCGAGGCAACATGCTAGCATATATATAGACTTAACATTTAACACGCGATATAATATACATGCTTAAATTAAAAACATGGCATTAATATGTACCAAAAAATCATCCATTTTTAACATAAAACTTAAAAACGAAAATAAAACATTCTGGAATACATATATACATGGTAAGTGCTTAAATTAATTTGATCACTAAATAAAATACGTGTATGCAGCATAAACAAACAAGCTAAATGGTGCATTAGCATGATAATATACATATTATGAAAACGTAAATAAATGCATGTAACGTGCCTACCGAGATAAAAGAAGAACCATATAAACAAGATGTACGAAAAAAAAGATATAACACATAACATAGACGTATATATAACCCCAACAAAATAAATTAAAATACAAGAAAACATGGTGTCACGAATAAACACACATGATAAAAACATAAAATAGACATGTAACGATACAAACATATATATAAAAAGACCTGAAATGTAACATGGCAATATACATACCAAGAGCAAAACATAACATTAAATTAGACAAATGGACTGAAATGAGAAAAAATAGAATTAGAAAACCAAATTTAAGTGAACAAAAAACCTATTTTAGGGATTTAATTACAGCCTGAAATAAACTTATAAGGATTAGAGTTGTAATAAACCCAAGGGGAAGCTTGAAGTGAAAATTTTCAAAATGCGGTGGGACTTGGAGCATAATTTCACCATTTACACTCTGATTTGGGTTAATCTCGGGATGAAATTGAAAAATTTTAAAGGATAAGAGGGACCAGACTTGCGATTATACCAAGGGGTATGCCCAATTTGTAAAGATTAGAAACACGGGAGTCCTTATGAGGGGATTAAACCATTTTTAAAATAAAAGGCTCTATAAATAAGACCCATCAGACCCAAATTTGGCCATTTAAAAAAATCGGTTTTAAAAAATAAACCCTCTCTGCCTGTGTTATTTTTCTTAAACCGAAACCCCAAAACCTCCGGCCGCCGTCTGCTCCACCGTCGGCCATCGTACCTTAAACCCGAAAATGAAATGCTTTTCACTCTAGAAGCCAAATATCCCTCTAGATTTCAAAAAAACTAGCGCACTCTGCCTTAGATCTAGAAAAAAACTGAGGCTATTTTGAAAAACAAACCCTAAAACTACTTCCCCTTCACCAGCTCACCTTATTTGACTCAAGAGCCCGACGGCTTGTTGCCAGTGAAAGGGGTTCAAATGGCGAAGGTAAACCTACATCCCCTCTACGTTTTTTTTTACTATTTCATGTTTTAAGCATGCATGCGAAGCTAAAAAGGATGTATACCTTTTCATATTTTTTGTGTTAAAAACTAAACGAGTAGATAGGATTTTTTTTGTATTTCTGAAACTGATAACCCCTCTTTTTTACACTTTTGTTGGTTTACATATATGCTAGATCTCTGACCGTTTTTGGTAGAAATAACATATAGAAATACATATTTTTGGTCCAGTTTTGTACTGACAGTCCTTTGTTTCTTGTTCTTGCACGCCCCTGCACGGTGGTTGGAGCTGGTGGTACGACGGCGTGGTAGTGGTGATCATATGGTCAGAGCGTCCCTTGGCCATTGGTTTAGATCTGATCCAACGGCCGGGGTGGTTTGAAGATGGGCGACCAGGATTCGATCTGGGGAAAGATGAGACTGCCCAGGATCTTGCCACGTAGAGCTCAGTAGCCGAGGAGTCTTGCGTTTATGATACGCATGCGTGTGGAGCCGAACGACCCACGCGTGGTTCCACGCGGCCAGTTGGAGAGACACCATGGTTTGATATCGGCCGTTGGATTTGGATCAAATCCAATGGCCCTCCTTTAGCTGCGCAAGGGATAAGAACAATTAGGGTTTAGATATAGTCTGATATGTGTTATGGTTTTGGGATATTGGGTATGGGTTCTGGCCGAATAGGCCTTGTAAAATAATTTAGACCCTTTTTTATATATATGTAAATGGACTGGACCCTAATAAAATGGGTTTTATTTATAATCTGTTTTCATAATTATATAACCTAATAATAATAATAATAATTAAACTTATAATTTAATACATGCACATACATACATCATATGCAAATACGTTAGAACAATCATACATAATATACATACATACCTTATATAATACATGTAATGTTAATAACATAACTAATAAATAACATACATGTTTATATTTGGACATACACATTCACGTATTATATACATAAATTACACACATATAATACTTACACATACCTTAATACGTGCATACACATAATATATTAATACAAACATTCATGCAATATAAAACACACATATAACATATTATTATCTCTAATAAATATTATCAAACCTTAATAACACATATATAATATGTATAATATACGTGCACTCACACCTATCACACACATATTTTACGCACATATTAATCAGACGTACATAAACACATAGTATAACACGCCCACATGCAATAATAATACCCTTTAATTATTATATTAACACTATTCACAAACCGGATAAAAATGAGTGATTACATATAGAATGACTTATCGAAGTCGTTCCTCTGTCATGTAAACTGTAAAAATCAACATCTCATATACATATATATGTACAATACATGTTATATCAATACAATCCATTGTACTTTCAATTTCAATATAGCTCAATGTACTATGGATGAGAATACATGGTATGCGAGTCAATGATGAGTATGCACATGTGCCCGACAACAACTATTTAGTTGTGCCATTAATAAAACAATGTATCAATGTATCGATGTATTGATATCAATGTATCAATAACAATGTATCAGTGTCAGTGTAACACTGTAAACACTACCGTAACTTAACGACATCAATAATAACGATAGGTCATAGTTGTAGAACAAAACTCACTGTATCACCGCCGTAACTTAACAGCAGTATTAACCGATAGGTCATAGCTATAAAACACAACTCACTGTATCATTATTGTAATTTGACAGCAATATTATATCGATATACTCCACCTCTTTGGCATGGCAATATACCAAGACTCTCAATAATCATACAATGGGCTTTTTGAACAATTCACTATTATGAACCCTTCATTTCGATAATATCAATGGATCAAAATCAATAATTTTAACATATAAAAATATGCATAGGGCAGTTCATACCCGAAATCATTCACAAAACCTTTCAAAACCATTTAATATAAATCAAATCCTTTTCTTTCAACATTTGAGGTTGACTCATCACAAGTCTTCCTCATATCATAATTAAAATAAATAAGATTGCACTCACCTGGGCCATGTAATAGTATGCCTCACTAAATTCTACTCGATCTTTTCCTTTATAGTATCTTGAATCCTCTTTGATTCGTGTTCGGCTTCATTAACCACATAAATATAAATACCATTTGTTAGATTCAAATCTAACAATATTCTAAATATGATATCAAATCTAATTATTCAAATATGTAAAATAATCTAAAACACGGAATAATTCTTCCAAGCTTTCTAACTACCATTAGACTGTCCAAAAATTCATTTTGGTCCCTAATTGACTACTTTGAACTTCAATTAATTCTTCCAAGCTTGCTAAATAGCATTAGATACCAAATGTCTCAATTTCCATTTTCTGGCAGCTTGTAGTACCTTCAAAGATTTATTTATATAAAATAATCTACAATGTGGAATTTGATTCCGTTTATTCTGAAAGAAACTAGATCCAATAAGATTTTCACCCATATAAATTAATATCTCAAATTCAACTTGTACGATTTATGGCAAATTGTTAAAGTCAATTTCCCATGCTGATTTCGAAACAAACTTCCATACTGTTTTTTGACCTTTCACCACTTCAAAATTCATATCTTTTTACTCAGAACTCGAAATCAGTTTCCGTTTATTGGAGGAGAAACTAGACAAACAAATCTTTACAACGGTATAAAATTCACCATCTAACCACTTTTGTAGAATTTTCAAACTTACTACCAAATCTAGTTTTCCTACACAACTTCCATAAATAACTTCAAATTTTATAGTAATTTCTCCTTACTTTGCTATTTGTCAATTTATTCCCATTACTTACTTTAAATCATCAACTTATCACCTTCTTCATCAAATAATTATTCACAATAATTTCCCTTAATTTTCCTTCTTAACTGAAATAGCCACTAAAATGCAAAGATAAGGATTCCAGCTTCTTAACTTTGCAAATTTAGTCCTCAAATCAACATTACTATCTTAATTCCATCATTATAACTAAAAATCAGATTTAATCCTTCTCCAAAACAACATTTCCGAATTGGTCACTTAACTTTGACAATTTGTCAAAATGGTCACTAACTCGATTTAACATCGGTTTTGCATTCTAACTTCAATTTCATATCTTCAACATCCCTAATAACATAAATACACACCAATTCCATAAAAATCAGATTTAGTCCTTCAACTTTTAAACTTGCTAATTGGTCCCTAAACATTTAAACTAGGGTTTTGCTTCCAAACAACAAATCAAGCTTACTAGATCATTTTATTCAACATCACAAACCCTAAATCAAACTTGAATCCATAAACCCTAATCATCTTCATAATAATCAAAACATGTAGAGTTTAAATCCCAACTCAATAACATGATTTTAACATCACAAAAGCTTGATTTCAACATGGAATCATAAAATCTCAAAATCCCCAATTGAGCCCATAAACCCTAATTTCTTCTCATACAAAATTCTCATCAATCAAACATGTTTTCCACAAATTATTTACACCAAAATATAGAGCTTGATGAGTAGAACAACTTTGTAGTTGGAAAGATTACCTGAAAATCGAGTTTCCGGGCTTGAATCGAACTTCGAAAATTTTTCTCCATTTTTCATTCTTTCTCCCCCTAGTATTTCGAAATTTGAAGATGAAGAATGGTCTTCATCTTTCTATTTTCATCCAATTTGGCCACTTGTCTTGTATAAATGAATTTTAATAGTGAAATTACTAAAATGCCCTTTTTATCGAATGGCCAAGATTTAATCTCAACAAAATTGAATGGCCAAGATCAAATCCATGTGTAATTTTCCTTTCAAAATTTCCCTTAAAGTTTCAAAATATTTAAAAAATGCCATCCTTGGCAAATGTCCAATTTCCCTTAAATCCATATGTAATTGTCATTCCATTAAAATTGAACCAAATTGGTTGCAATCCAACTGGCCATGTCCCAAAATATCTTATATTTTTATTTATGGCATTTATTCGATCCAAATATTCGAATTTCACTCAATACGATTTCCAAATTTTCTTCCTACGAACTTTAAAGCTTTATAACCATTAATATAAGCTTCGTACGAAAAATCCGGGTAACACAAAAGTGTCATTCTTGGGGGTGAACTATTCACTTACGGGGTTAACCTACATAACTTTTGGAAATTACGCTTTGGTCCCTAAACTTTCCCAAAGTTTATACTTTGGCCACAAAACTTTCAAAATTTATAATTTAGTCACTAGCCAAAATTTGGGATATTACACCGAACCACCCTAACATGATTCTAACATACATCTAGCATACTCAGGGTTCAAACCACATCAAAGCATCATAGATTCAACATCTATTCATGGCATCTTGCATCAAATGTAAATCTATAGGCATGTTTCATAGAATACCATTCAAGCAAAACCCCAAACTTCATACCATCACCAAAAATAAACCATAAAGGCCATTTATAACTGAAGAGCAACCAAACTAACTTGATCAAATAGGGAGTTCAACAAAACATCTCCCAACTAATAACGGAAACCCCAATTGCCCTTATTACTTATAGTCTAATTCAAAACATGCTTTGGTTACCAAGTCTTGTACCGATCCCTAGCTTCCAGCTGCCTTCCAAGCTTTTAATTCTCTGCATTGATGGACAAAGAGAGCGTAAGCACACTAGGCTTAGTGAGAAGTGCTGAAAAACAAACACCACCAATGCCTTTAAAACCTTTTCTCATCAACACATTGAAATCTCATTTCAAACATTCTTTAAACATCACTTACACATTATCATTGAAACATCATGCCTTGAAAAACCATGCACTTTTCATCTTGAAAAACCAGCATATTAAACCATATGCAACATGTATCATTTTCAATAGCAAATTCCATTGCTAGACCTCAATTTAAGCCTTCCCATGCATAGCAACCATATGCAAAGCTTAAAGAGTAAACGTGCAACATGTATCATTAACCAACAACAAGTTCCATTGCTAAACCTCAATTTAAGCCTTCCCATGCATAACCACCATATGCAAAGCTTATAGAGTAAACATGTATAAATCACACTATACAACATAAACTTTCCAATGATACATCAACTATTTCATTTACCAAAAGAATTCATCGGATACACGGATTCAACAAGTGTTTACCCAAAGCTTCATACATTCTCATCTGCAACACAAGGTTCACACACGAGAGTTTTCGGTACACATAAACCCCTCCACCGTTGTGACACCCGTGATGGAGTATTCGGTACACCATATAAACCCCTCAACTCCACTCATCGGTAGATGTATAACCCACTAACGGGAGTTTACGGTACCATATAACCCCTCGACCTTTAGGGCACTTGGATAGAGTATTTGGTACACCGTATAAAACCCCTCAACAACTAAGGCGACTTATTATAGTGCACTATCAATCCTATGGCCAACCAACTATAGCCGATAACAAATTTTAAAACCACATCACTTGTCAATATAATTAACCAATTACCTCACTATTTTCCACAAGCATTAACCAAACCAATTTTCCAAAGCAACAACCATGCTTCAAAACCACAAGTATAAACCATATACTTACAAGGATCACTTACCATGTGCATCCTTCAGCATCTCATGCTCAAAAACAGTATCTTAAATACTTTAAAACATGCTTAAACAGTAGGTAACATGTAATACAAAACTAGTGCATAAAACCATTTCAATTTAGCACGGTCGAGAGAGAAAACCACTTTATACTTACTTTCGAGTTTAAACCAGCGTTTCAAGCTAAATTTAAACCCCATAAACCCTAAACCCCCGATTTTACCCACCGGTCTCAGACTAAAATGAAAAAAAAGAAATAAACAACAAAATTCAAAGAAAACGATACTCATTTGAAATCAGTGGCTGAAATAAAAAAATGAAAATGAGGGGGGAAATGGCGCAAAAATCTTTGGGGCAGAGGGATTTTAAAAAATAAATATACCATTTGTTTAAAATTGAACCACTATATAAGTCACTTATTTTTAAATTCATTTGAAACAAAAAAAATAATAAAAAAACCCCCAAACTCTCATCCTCACTATGGAAACCAAGAACACTCTCATGGTGTTCTTCATCCAAACCAGGAGCTACCTCAGTTTCTAGATTTTGATCGAGCGCCGACGTACATCAACGCTAAAATCTGGAAAAAAAACCCAATTTTTTTTCAAAACAAAAACAAAAACCAAATCCTTAAATCCCTTTCTTTTTATATCAAACTAAAAAAACCCAAAAGAAAACTTTTTCCTTAGATCTAAAAATCGAAAGTGTATACGAACGGTATTGATCCTTGGCGCACCACCCTCAGCCATTCAGAACAACGGCAGCTCCGAGACCGAGGTAACAAACCCCTTAACTCTCTTTTGTATTTATTTTTTTGTTATTTTTTGTTTTGTGTTTCGGATTCAAACTGTAAAATGAGAGAAAAATCTACCTAGTAAGATGAGTTTATTTTTTTATTGATTGTTCATAACCCATTACAATTATTTTTTGGTTCGGATATATATCCTATTACATGCAATAAAAAATTAAAGGAAACCTAATATCTATTATTGTTGATTATTTGATGCGATTTTGAGATCTAGAAAATCGCCCTTTTTATATGTTGTTTCGTCCTTTTTTGCATGCAGTGGTTGAACGAAGTCAGCGATGGTGGCGCGATATCCGGTGACGACACCACGTGGATGGAAGAGCCGAAAGGTCTAGCGCGTGGGTGTGTGGCAGAGCTGAATAGGCACAATGGTGGACGACACGCGCATGTGAGGCAGATGAAAAGGCTTCCTCAGGATTAATCTAGACCGTTGGATCAGATCTGATCCAACAGCTCAAATCCCTTGGTGGCTGAAAAAAATGGATAAATTAGGTTATCAGATTATTAGGTTTTAGGGTTTTAAACATTTGGGCCAAATGGGCCAGTGTATTAAATAGGGCTATTGTTTTTTTAATTTGTAATAATGGACTGGACTAAATAAATGTTATTGGGTTCTTATTATATGATCTATTTATATATATATGTATTACAATTAATATTAATAATAAAACTAATAATAATAATAAGTATTAATAATACCCAAAAGTAAAAATAAAATAAAAGGGATAATAATATTTGAATATAAATGACAAAACCTAGACAAAATTAGTGATTACAGCTGCCCCTCTTTTTCTCATTCTTGTAACACAATAATATAGTAAAGACAAAAAAGCATTAATTTTGTCCTACTTCCCTATTTTAATCCCGAATCACCATGCACTGAAGGTCTTACCGATGGCTCAAAAATCTTGGAGTTATGCACTGGAAGTCTTAATAATTGCCCTAATCACCACCGAGGGTCTTGCTGATGTCCAAATGATACTATTTTCTCTAAGTTACCAAACACTGAAGGTCTTACTGGTGGTCTGAAGGTCAAGTACCATGCACTGAAGGTCTTACTGGATGCTCGAATCAGCATGCACTAAAGGTCTTACAAATTCTCTAACTATATTAAAGCCATGCACTAAAGGTCTTACTAGTTGCCCGAATCACCCTGCATTGGAGGTCTTACAGATGCTCAAACGACATTAAAGGTTATGCACTGGAGGCTCTAGTAATTATCTTAAAGTAATTCATTGAAATCTCTAATGATTTCTGTCAACATGGACAAAAAATTAATGATATGAGTTAGCATGCCCCTAACTTAAGGATGTCTAATTACTCATGACGCATGAATGATGCAAATTGAGGAGCACTTTGGGTGAACTCATCTTTTAGGAAGCTCAAGGTTTGTTGTTTTAAGGATCTTTTTGCAACTAATATAACACATCTTAAAGTCAGGTTCTAATCTTTGCAAATCCCTTGTTCCAAAGCTTTTTCAGGTTCCCACTTCGGATTGCTACCCATATCTAGCACAACTTATTGTCTGTGAGTTATGGTTCTAAAATGTCTCTGCAACTGAATGGATTGGCCATCTTCTTGCCCCAACAAAATTTGCTCCAAAATTTTGTTTTTCACTTTTGTTCTCTTTGAACTAATTTTCAACTTGTTCAACAGTAAAATTTTAGGCTTTGTACCCACTTTGGTCCATACTTATTTGGACTTCTAGGTACAAATGATCTTATCATGTGGACAATGGCATCCTACTAATTTTCACATTTTTGATCTGTGGGGTAAAATCCTGCCCCTCTCTTGGCACTTAGGGAGAGGAAATGCTTTTAACTCATTTTGATACAAAACTTATGATAAGTTTAAACATTTTATTTTAATGCAAAAAATATCATGTAAAGTCAGGTCTATTTTTAGAATTTAGGGAAAAAAGGCTTTAAGCTCATTTCAATTCAAAAACTTATAAAGATGAGCTAGAGAAAATAATCAAATTTGAAAAAAGTAAACCTTTAAAAATGAGTTCAAAATTAGACACCCAAATACTAAGTGTAAGAGTCCTTTTGTTTAAAATTAACAAAGATTTGTTTAAAGGACTGCGAAGGTTACGGTGACATATGCACATGTAAAGTCCCTTCTTGGCTATTAGGATTCTGAAAGAAACATTTCCTATACCTAATTTCTATCCCATTTAGGTGGCTCTCTTGACCTCACTAACTTACCATGCCTCATCCTTCCCTCATTTATGTGTCGATCAGGTACTTGAAGCTTGACGTTTCTTGAAGAAAGGTTAACCCTTATCGAACTCAGATATCCACATATGGTTTGAATGGTCTTTGTTGGCTTGTAATATAAGCTATGGCTCACGGTTATGAAAGAAATGACACATAGGCCCAAATAAATGTTTAAGGGTGATGAAACCAATGATCGTTTATTCTTGGTGAAATACCTTTTCTGCACTTGTTGAGTGGGATGTATTCAAATGAAAGAGACATCTTTGATTTATTTCTTGGATCACTCTAGACTGCCCATTTCTGGATTTTCACCCTAGAGTTCATTTCCTTCTCTTGTAGCTTTGGAATGTATGGTTGTGGACCGATTTGTGTCTTAGCTCGAAATTGACATGTATTTCAAAGGTGATCGATCCACCTAAGTTTGTATAAATTTCCAATTAAAACCTTATTCATGTATTGCTTGAATTGGGGTATACTCTCATAGAATGATATATTCATTGGATTGCTATAGGCTGCCTATTTCTGGGCTTTCATCCTAGAGTTTATTTCCTCTTCTCATGTAGCTTGCATCCTTGACTGAATGTTGATGCGTTTTTGTTAAATTTTCAAGGCTTTTAATGTCCTTTATTGCACTTTCTAACTTGGTGCTTTAATTCTTGACTGTGTCAACCTTCTTATTGGCAAACTTTCAAATTGGTTTAGCCATTCTTTTGGAGCAAAAAATTATTTTATTGACTTATTCTGATGCTTCTCTTGGTCTTCGTGTCTAGTACATTGATTCTCATTTATTGTGCTTATTCATGAAGCGCTATCTTTGTAATGTGGTCAAAACTGGGCGACTTTAATTCGCGAACATAATCCTCATCCTCTTTGCCCCTAGTGTAGAGGTGATCCTTGGTTTGGGTTCCAACGAAAAGAAACGATCAGGCTCAAAGGGGGATAGCAAATGGATATTTTTCTTTTTTGTGGAGTGAAATGAAGGAATGCCACTCGTCATCCCATATATGGATATTAAAATAGTCTTTAGGGGGTAAAAGCTTAGGGTCAACGCTCGATTCAATGATCTTAAACAATAAATACCTGAGAGGGGAATTCACTCAATGGGATATGCCCATTATCTGAATACTCGTTTTGTTCCTCTCGTTTAACATATGTAGTGACCTTGCAGTATTCAATTTCCTTTAACATATGTTGCTCGGAATTAAAGTTACCCTTGAAATAAAAAACGATGTATGTATGAATGGAAAACTATCCCATAACAATAAATAAAATATTTAAAGAATTAAAGAATATAAATGTTTGTCAAAAATAAAATATCACATGAAACATGTACCATTTGATTGATTTTGAAAAGATATTACATATGCCATTTACAAAATATTGTTTGTTACTTTGGGCCAAAAAGTATGGGAATAGATTTCTAAGATTTTCATATGATACAAAAAAAGTAGAGGATATCAACTAAAAAACATGGAAAATGATGAACAATAAGATAGAGTTTTGGTGCACCACAAAATCCTGCCAATTGATTCCAATTCATCTTTCATGCAACTTCTTCAATCCTTCAATCTTCATTAAAAAAACTCAATCTCCTCATTTTCTATCATTTTGAGGATTATCTGTCTAAATTCTGCGCAAAGCTGTATCGTGTGTCCTCCTTTTTGATGATATTCACAAAATTCCTTTCTAACCTTACCGCTAATCTTCTTATTTCTTGTGATCAGGTCAGCTCCCTATAGTTGTTTGTACACCCAGCTCAAAGGTGACTTGAGTTCATCCAATTTTTCCGATGTCCTCCTATGGTAATCTAGTTCAATGACATTATCCACTTGCTTACCATGACTAGGCAAAGGTGACTTGTTGATTAAGTTTTGGACCACCTTTTAAATGCCTTGTAGTTATTGATGTAGTGTCCGGTGATTCCTGCATGCTACTCGCATTATGTCTTGGGGTCATAACACGGAGGGTACGGGGGTTGCATTAGAGTGAGATGATAAGGGAGGACAAGGTCAGCCTCAACAAGCTTGGGGTGCAATTCAGCATAAGTTAATGGCATAGGAGTAAAGATGTCCTTATTCTTTCCTTTGATATCTCTTATGTTGGATCCTTGTGGAGTTGTTGCTCTTGGTTTTGGTGTGATCATAACATTGTTAGGGTTGTAGGTACTCACATTGCTAACTTAATTGTCTTTTCTTTTCTGAAAGCTCAATGAAGTTTCACTAGTTTTGAGCTTGCCACTTCTGAATGTGGCCTCAATTGACTCTGTCGTATTCATGAACTCATCAAAACTTAAACAAAACTTAAAGATATGTTGTTGATCATCTTCTCATATAATGGTCCTTGCAAGGTATCCATGAAAATACGAGTGATTTTGCTCTCCATAATGGGAGGTTGTACTTGTACTGCTATATCTCTCCATCCTTGGGGTATATTGTCGGATATTCTCGTTATGCCCCTGTGTCATCCCTTGTAGCATTGTTCTGTTAGGGACCATATCTTTGACATGCTGGTATTGTTTGCTAAATATCTCAGCCAAATCCTTCCAAGATTTTACTTTGGCTCGGTTGAGCTGTGAGTACCATCGGGCTGCTGCTCCAATCAGACTATCCTGGAAGCAATGAACTAGCAGTTTTTCATCCTTTAAGTGTGTGTCGACATCTTACAGCAATACATGGTCAGATGGGCTGAAAGGCAAGTGGTCCCGTAGTATTTTTCAAAGTCAGGCACTTTGAATTTATGCATGATAACCAGATTAGTTACCAAACTCAAATCCATGGCATCAACCCCATAGTCGTTGGTTACTTGTAGTATTCTGACTTTTTCTTCCATTTGTAGGCATTGCTCCTCAAGTTTCTTCTCGAACTCTGCCCTTAATCTTGTCTCTATTTCATTGATCAATTTTAGATCCAAAACTTTAACATGAGCCTTATTTTCAAAACTAGGTGTTATATTAACAAGGTTATTGATGGATGCCCCAGCTACTTAAGGATTGTTCAAAACTGACCCTTCTGGTGGGGCCTTAGTATGAGATGAGTTCCCACCTAAGTCTCCACGTTGGTATTGCCATCTGTAGCTGGGGTCTTTTCAATCTCTCTCATCCCCAACAATTCGATAATATGGGTTATGATCACTCTAGAACAACTTTCATCGAATATGAAAAGGTACTCATTTCAGAAGATAAAACATGTTCTTCTAGAGGCGGGCTTCGACTCTTATAACTCCTCGATTGCTTCAAGCAGATGAAAAGACCTATATTCCTCTTCCGTCTTTAAGTTGATAAATGGACAAATAGGTTTACTCTCGCAGCTATCATTTTTATTTGGCTTGGTTGATTCTGGAATCGATGTCGTAGAAACCTCAATATTTCTTTCGTTATCGAGTCGATAAATGGAAGAAGAGTTGAGGCTGGCATATTTATTTGGTTTGGTCTCTTTTGGTACCAACGTCATAAACCACCTCAAACTCTCTTCGGTCTCTGAGTTGATGAATGGACGAAGAGCTGCGACTGACATCTTCGTTGATCCTACATGTTTTTATCTTTGCCTTGAGATACTTCCCATTCATGATGAAAATTTTCTAATTTAAGTGATCAACTTGAGAATCAACCCTTTAATAAATAGTGTAGATGCAAATAAAAAATGTAAAACAAAAATAAGACATAAAAAGAAATAAGTTAGTGCTAGATAAAATGAAGAAATAAAATGACAAATAACCCTATTTACATACCATCTAAAACACCTAGGTCATCCGCATGGCTCTAAAGGGGCGGGCTTTTCTATGTTCTCTATATACAGTTTTGGTGCTAAAAAGGTACCTTAACTGTCCTTGTTGTCCCTTACTAAGGGTAACAAGTCCCCCGGTCATCACCCATTATAGGCTCCTTTCAATTGGGTTCAATTCATGGGGACCCATTCCTCTATGCCTATACGGGGAAACGATATTCCCACAAAAACATAAAGTAGTAGTGCCCCAAGGTACTTGCCAGGCCCATACGGAGGAACGATATCCCCTCGAAAGCAATAGCGTTTTCCCCCACTTAAAAGGACGAGTTTATATGCCAGATTTTAAATGCTTTAAAATAGACTCGCACTTATAGACAAATGTTAGTTATCACTTTTATTCATAACCTTCAATATTAATAAAGAGGTAATATATATATTTTAAAAGGTAAGACTCTCTCTTTTTTAAACAAAATCAGTCCCCAGTAGAGTTGCCAAGCTGTAATGACTAAAAATTTACAAGTTTCCATTTTTTGTTTGAAATTTTTTGGAAAATGTTTAAAGGGGGAAATTTTGAAAAAGTTTGTATTTAAAATAAAATTGAGGGAGTAAATAAATAGGGGTGTTAAAAGTAATAAATGAGGAGTCGCCATTGATCATTTTAAAAGGGGTAGACCAGACACCATAAAAACAAAACTAGAGATTCAAAAACTTGGGGTCCGTGAGTCGGTTACGGATGGGGAGGGATTAGCACCCTCACACAGTCCAAAATTAGTACAAAAAAATATAATTACCGCTTTATTAATATTGAATTTTACGAATTAAAGTGACATTTAAATTAAGATTTGATTATACGTGCGAGTAATTTTAAGGGCTCTGGTGTTCGAAGAGTAAATGAAAGCTACCAGTCTACTTTTTAGACTTGTAGCCAAGTTTATCCTCGAAAAAGGGAGGTCCACATTGAACAGTTAATATATCTGATATGCAAACTTAATACAAATATGATAATTAATTGTGCATGGACAAATATACATTAAACAAATGATGCAAACATTATTCTACATAAAGAAATAAAGGCAAAACATGTTATTAAATATAGACACATAAGTACCATATATATATATATAAGATATTAATATAATATATACTAGGTAGAACTAACATACTAGTACATATACTATACGTAACATATAATATAGAATATAAATAATATACTATAGACATATATGTATATATGTATAAAATATTCACCATGATAATTATATTGATACGAAAAAAACACTAATATATATGATATGCATATTAAGTATATATAAAATATAAAAACAATCAAGGCATAAATTGAATAAATAAAACAAATAAGAAATATTGATTATAATTAATACAAAAAAGGCAAGGATCAAAAGGGGGATTTACCCACTAGTCTCGGACCAAAATTAAAAAAAGCATAAATTAAATGACAAAATTTAAAGAAAATGATACTCTTTTAAAATCAGTGATTGAAATAAAAGAAATAAAAATAAGGGGGAAACGGCGCAAAAAACTTTGGGGCAGTGGGATTTAAAAAATAAATAGACCAATTTTTTAAAAACAAACCACTATATAAGTCACTTATTTTTTTAAATTCATTTGAAACCAAACAAATAAAAAACCCCCTCAAAACTCTCATCCTCTCGCTGAAAACCAAGAACACCGCTATGGTGTTCTTCATCCAAATCCAGAAACTGCCTCGGTTTCTGAATTCTCGCCGAGCGCCGCCGTACATCAACGTCGAAATCTAGAAAAAACCCCAAATTTTTACCAAAACAAAAACCAAATCCCTAAATCCCTTTCTTTTTATATCAAACTAAAAACCCTAAAAGATAACTTTTTCCTTAGATCTAAAAAACGAAAGGGTATACAACCGGTGCTGATCCTTGGCGCACCACCCTCAGTCGTGCGAAAGAATGGCGGCTCTGAGGCCCAGGTAACAAACCCCTTAACCCTCTTTTGTATTTATTTTTTTTTATTTTTTTTGTTTTGTGTTTCAAATTCAAACTGGAAAATGAAAGAAAAAAATTTACGTCGAAAGATGAGGCTGTTTTTTTATTTATTGCTCCTAACCCATTACAATGATTTTTTGGTTTGGATATATATCTGATTATATGCAATAAATTTTTTAAAGGAAACCTGTTATGTACTATTGTTGATTATTTGATGTGATTCTAAGATCTAGAAAATCCCATTTTTATATGTTATTTCATCCTTTTTTTGCAGGCAATGGTTGAATGGAGTCGGCGATTGTGGCGCGGTATCTGGTGACGATGCCACGTGGATGGAAGAGCTGAAAGGTATAGCGCATGGGCACGTGGCAGGGGTGAACAGGAACAACGGTGGATGGCACGCGTGCGAGACAAATGAAGGGGCTTCCTCAGGATTGATCTGGACCGTTGAATTAAATCTGATCCAACGGCTCAGATCCCCTGGCGGATAAATTAGGTTATCAGATTATAAGGTTTTAGGGTTTTAAACATTTGGGCCAAACGGGCCAGTGTAATAAATAGGGCTATTGTTTCTTTTAATTTATAATAACGGACTCGACTAAATAAATGTTATTGGGCACTTATTATATGATCTGTTTATATATATATATGTATTACAATTAATATTAATAATAAAACTAATAATAATAAGCATTAATAATACCCAAAAGTAAAAATAAAATAAAATAAAAGGGATAATAACATTCAAATATAAATAACAAAACCCGGACAAAATTCGTGATTACACTTGTTTTTTTTTTCTTTTTTTATTCTGAGCTTAGTTTCAAGAATCCTAAGTTTGTTTTGGGAACTTGATGCATATCACGTGTTTAAGGGAGACTAGATTTTCCAAAGCTAGAGATCAATTGCCAAGCAACCTTGCATTACTAATCTGTTGGCTCATGCTAACTAAAGATTCTAATTTCATTATTGTATAGTGTAACCCCCTCGACCCGGCTTAGTCGCAAGACCGAACAGAGCAAACTACATTAGGCTTACCGAGGTAAACCAGGAAGACGAAACCTAAAATGCATCCATTTTTTCTTTTTATCTTGTCTAGATGCATTATTACATTCCTACATTTACATACTATCCACATGTGATAACTCAGCACAATCGGGGACCGATACGATATCCAATTGAACACAACGCAATTTAGGGACTAAATTGCAAACTCAACAATTTATAGGGACTTTTCCCAATTTTAAGTTATCAACTATTAATTAACCATATTTCAGGCTTACTTGACAAAATCAGCTTAATACGATCAACCACACTCATTCAATTGATAAAACAAGGTTCAAGGACCAAAATGAAAGGAACCAGAACTATGTTTCCATGACTTAACAGAAATAACGGTCACCGTATCGATACGCTAAGTATCGTATCGATACGATATTGCAACCATCATTTTGATACGACAACCCAGTACCGATACACTACTTCAAAAACAAAAGTTCTTTTTTATTTCATTAAACACCGTACTAATACGGTCATGTGGTGTTTCGGTAAGCGGTCTCATTCCAAAAGGTGACACTCCAGTAGCATTAAACCGTATCGAAACACCTTTACCCGTACCAAAACGCCTTGCCCAAAATTGCCTAGCCGTACCGATACGATCTCCCGCGTATCGGTACGTCTGGGCCTGTAATGTTAAGTTTAGCTGGTTTTTCACTCGAATCTAGATGCATTTGGATCCTAGCAACTTGCATACAATCAATCATAAACACATAAACTCACATTTGTGCTAGGATCAAACACCCAACACAACTTCCTACTATCAAAGAATTACTCTAGAGGTATATTTCGTAAACCACTTTGCCAAACATACCAAAATGCTCAAATGGACCATTCTCAGCATAAGCAACATGCCAACACAACCAACACAGCATAATAAACTTGCTCAAACCATCACAATATGGCAATCAATAAGGAGTCTCTAGATGCATACCTAGGCAACCAATTATCCACAACTAAAAGCAAGGATTAACATCAAACTTAGCAACATCAAACCATGCTAAAAAACCAGCATGGACACATGAACTTAAAATCCATAAAAAAATAGAATTACAACTCCGAAAAACCATGGCAAACACATTGCCTTATTGACCGAAATATAAACCGAGTTCGTACTCAAACTTGTAAATGTCCTTGGATTGCTTAGCCTTGCCTCTTGCTGCCCCTAAACCTTAATGCTCTGCATCATTAGGAAAAAGAGAACGTAAGCACACTTGCCTAGTGCGGATGCTCATGCAACAATGATGCATTAAAAACCATTTGAAAACCATATGCTTGTTTTCCCAAAACATGCTTACAGCCTAAGCATTTTTCCGTGATTCCAACCGAATCAAAACATAATAACCTTTATGCAACATCATGTACATTCCATGCTTAAATCTCCAAAGCATTAAATCATAAACCATGCTTAAATCCCAAAGCATTAAAATAGGTTCAACACATGAACTTTCTCATATATTGGCATTTATAGTGACCCGAATAGACCACCTCTATCCTATACATATCAGATACATGGATCTCTCATACCATGCCTAGTTAAACCGCATGATATCCCAAACCATGCCTAGTTAAACGGCAAGATTTGACACTCTCGCCTAGTTAAATTGCGAGATTTCACCCTTGCCTAGTTAAACCACAAAAGTACCGACCTTGCCTAGTTAAACCGTAAGATCACCATCAATATGGGTTGCCTAGTTAAACTGCATGCCCTAAATAATGTCCCAACAGTCCGAGTGGCCTAGTTAAACCACTATGCCACAAGGACCCATGGCCACGATCGATTTTGTTCATATATGTTATAGTGCACTGTTAATCCTATAGCATGCCAACTATATCCGATTGTTTTCTCCATGTCACATAGCCAATGTACCATTTACAACCCATTTACTTATTGCTTTACAATGCATTAAACAAAACATTACATATGCAAATCTCATTGCCAATGCAATAACACCATTCCTAACCAGAATGAAAACCAATGCTAAATAGCATTTAATATACTTTTAAAACCCTGCATATGTACTCAAAATCATGCATTTCTAGTAAGTATATCATACCATGTTTATCACCAAAACATGCAAACAACATGCTCATATCCAAGCCGATATTCAAGAGAAAAATAAGGGAAACTTACTTCCGAGCTTAGGTAAGCGTTTCACGCTTACCCTAAACTCCAACAACCTTTAGAAACCTTTGTAAAGCATCTAAAACCAGTGTCCACTCACCGATATGCTTCACCTTCATTGCCAACGCGATACAAGCTCCCGACAAGCAACAAAACAACGTCAAGCTTCTTTGCCTTGATTATCCCCCGTTTTAAACACATAAAACCATAGGATAAATGCATCATTATGCATTCAAACCACTGCCTCAAAGCAAAACCCCACAACTATCAAGTTTCCCACTTAGAAACCATCTGAAACAAATCGAAATCACCATCAAACGTTTCCAAAACTTAACCCAGCCATAAAACAACAATTCAACTCATCAATAAACATCAATTATCATCCAAAATCCTTTCCAAACATCCTTTTGCTTCCAACAAAAATTAAAATCGAATATCATCACAAAAACACAAATCTAACAACCAAAACAATTAGAGATCCAAGAGTTTCGGGATTTTATTGATAAAAACAACCTATCAACATCGTAATACATCTAAAATACGTATTAAATCAGTCTTAAACACTAGAAAAATAGATCCACTTCGAAAATTACCTCGTTACATCAATTTTACCCAATTCATTCAATTAAACATTGATAAATCATTAAAATCAGTTTACAATCAATAAATCAAGGATCAGAAACTTGGGAATTTCAGTAAAGAAGCATACAATATAGGAGATCACGGACCTTACCACTATTGTAAGATTTCTCCCTCATTACATCACGGACCTTCAATCCAAGATATATCTTAACACTAATGGGATGTATAGCAAAAAGACTCGAATGTGCCTCCATCAAAATAGTGTGCCTCAACTCTGAATCATACGGTACCACTATTTGACCCTTGAAACACAAGACTCCATCATCATCAAAATGAAAATTCGACGTATTACCCTTCCATATGTCCATAACATGCTCAACCAAAAAATCATCATACGGTTGTTTAACTTTGATTAATTGTGACATTGTAGGCTCAACTTGCAACTCGGTCAAAAAACCACATTCTTGTGTTACAGTCAACCTTGCAAACATAGCTCTAAGCTCAACTGCAACCTTACAACTCAATGCATCCGCAACCACATTGGCTTTACTAGGATTATACTCAATTGTCAAGTCGTAATCCTTAAGCAACCCTAACAATCTACATTGCCTAAGATTCAAATCGTTCTAAGATATCAAATACTTCAAACTCTTATGGTCTGTGAAAACAACACATTTCTCACCATAGATATAATGTCTCCAGATTTTCAAAGCAAAAACCACAACCGCAAGCTCTAACTCATGAGTTGGATAGTTGCGCTCATGGACTTTCAACTACCTCGATGCATAGGCCACAACCCTACCATCTTGCATTAGCACACAACCTAATCCAACATATGACGCATCGCTATAAACCACGAACTCCTTCCCTAATTCCAGTTGAATCAACACAATAGCATGTGTCAAAATCTCATTCAACTTCTCAAAACTATGCTTATTCTCTGTCCACACATAAGGAACATTCTTTTGCAGGAGCTTTGTCAATGGTGCTACAATACTCAAAAACCCCTCATCAAAACGACAATAATAACTAGCCAACCCAAGAAACCTACGCACCTCCGATACAGACTTAGGTTGCTTCCAATTAAGGATAGCCTCAATTTTCTATGGATCGACACGGATACCCCCCGCGAAAACCACATGTCCAAGGAACATTACATCCTTAAGCCAAAACTCGCACTTGCTCATCTTAGCATACAACTGATTATCCTTCAACGCTTGCAACACGATCCGCAAATGCCGATCATGTTCCTCCTCGGTACGCGAGTACACGAGTATATCATCTATGAACACCAGAACAAACTGGTCAAGATATTCATGGAACACCATATTCATCATATCCATGAACGCAGTCGGGGCATTTGTCAAACCAAAAGGCATGACATGAAACTCATAATGCTCATACCTCACACGAAACGCGACCTTATGCACATCCTCATCCTTAACCTTTAGCTGATAATACCTCGATCTCAAATCTATTTTTGGAAAACATCGCTGCTCTACGAAACTGATCGAACAAGTCGTCAATCTGCGATAACAAATACTTGTTCTTCACCGTTAACTTATTCAACTGTTGGTAATCAATGTACATACGCATCGTACCATCCTTCATTTACACAAAGAGAACAGGTCCACCCAAGGAGAAACACTCGGTCGAATGAACCCATGATCTAACAACTCCTGAAGTTGTGACTTCAACTCCTTCAATTCCTTTGGTGACATAATATAGGGAGCAATAGACACCGGCATCGTACCCGTAAATAATTCGATACCAATTTCTACCTCTCTTTCAGGCGATAAACCCGACAACTCTTCAGGAAAAACCTCTAAAAACCACAAACAGCCTGAATGTCTTGCACTCGAACACTCTTGGCTTCAGGATTCATCACAATAGCCAAATAAGCTTGGCAACCTCCTTGCATCATCTTTTCTGCCTAGGTAGCCGAAACAACATTGGACAAGAACTTTACATTCTCGCCAACCACCACAACTTCATAATTATCAGTTAACCTTAAAGAAATCCTTTTGGATTCACAATCTACAACCGCATTGCGCTCACTCAACCAATCTATGCCCAAAATGATATCAAAACCATAGAATGGCAACTCCATTAGATCTGCGGCGAACTCATGACCTTGCACAACCAAAGGAAACCGGCTATACAACTTTCTAGTATTAACCATCTCACCAAAAGAACTAGTTACTAACATACCACTCTCAAGGATCTCAACAGGAACATTCAACAATGATGCATGTTCACTGAAGATATATGAATGAGTAGACCCCGAATCAATCAAAGATAACAATGACAAGGATTGCAAAGTAAAGGTACCTGCGATCACATCCGTGTCATTGCGACCCTCACACAGAGCAAAGACCTAAGCCGGTCCACCACCCTCCGATCTCACCACTGCGGTATGAGCCATACTCCTCTAGCCATCATCGCGCCTTTGAAAATTACCCCTGCTTTGGCCTCGGCCCCTAGCAGGTGTAGCCACCTATGTTGGTGCATCCCTCACAGCTCGAGGACAATCACGCTTCAGGTGATCCGATGATCTACAAATCCAACAACCTCCAGCATTACCCCAGCACATACCCATGTGGCGCCTACCACATCGCTCACACTCCGCTACAACAAGAGCTCCCTAAGCACCTTGGTTGACTCTGCCACCATGCCTGTGATCTGACCTATGTCTCTTGTCCATGAACTTCCTATTTTGCCTCCCAAAATAGCTAGAGTCAGCCACTCTCTTACCCAAATTCTCACCCGCAGTAAAGACTGCTCGATATCCTTGGCCCGATTGACTGACATATCAAAATGTATGTAATCTATAGCCAGGAGATACGTCTTAATGTCCTTAACAAGACCATAATAGAACCTGTCACATCTCTGCTTGTCATCAGGAACCAACTCCGAAGCATACTGGCTTAGGCGGATGAACTTCACCTTGTATTTAGCAACAGACATGCCACCCTGTGTTAGCGCCATGAACTCACACTTCTTCATATCCAAATACTGGGTACCAAGGAATTTCTTCTTGAAAGCTCTTCGAAAGAACTCCCAAGTGACATCCGCCTCTGGACTCTCGTAATGGTAGTCACCCACCAGTGATATGCATCACCCTGCAACAGAGACACGGTGCAGCCCAACTTACGCTCGTCATTCCATCCCATCTAATTCATGAAGCGAATCGTCTTTTCCAGCCAAGACAACTTTTAAACGTATTTTAAAACCTGGGTAATAGGCAATGCGTTCCCAATTCATACCCCAACATGATATTAAATAATGGCCGAATATATACACAATCACCGTGCAATACATACAACATCAGCCAATCAAGCAACAATATCCCAACTTTTCGCAAACCTGGCTCTGATACCAACAAATGTAACCCCCTCGACCCGGCCTAGTAGCAAGACCGAACCAAGCAAGATACATTAGTTTTACCGAGGTAAACCGGGAAGATGGAACCTAAAACGCATCCATTTTTTTCTTTTTATCTTGCATAAATGCATTATTACATTCCTACATTTACATACTGTCCACAGGTGATAACTCAACACAATCGGGCAATAATTTGATATCCAATTGAACACAACACAATATAGGGACTAAATTGCAAACTCAATGATATTTTAGGCGTACGTGTCAAAAATTAGCTTAATACAATCAACCATACTCATCCAATTGATAAAATAAGATTCAGGCACCAAAACGAAAGAAACCAGAATTGTATTTCCATGACACTAACATAAATAACGGTCACTATATCGATATAATATTGCAACCATCGTTTTGATACGACCAACCCCGTACTGGTACGCTAGTTCGAATACAAAAATTCCTTTTTATTTCAATAAACACCGTACCGATACGGTCATGTGGCGTTTCGATACGCGGGCTCATTACAAAAAGTGATATTCCAGTAGCATTAAAACTGTATTGAAATGCCTTGCCCAAAATTGCCTAGCCATACTAATAAGGTCCCCCGCGTATCGGTACGCCTGGCCTGTAATGTCAAGTTTAGCTGGTTTTTCACTAGAATCTAGATGCATTTGGGTCCTAGCAACTTGCATACATGCATACAATCAATCATAAACACATAAACTCACATCTATGCTAGGATCAAACATCTAACACAACTTCTTACTATCAAAGAATTACTCTAGAGGCATGCTTCGTAAACCACTTTTCCAAACATACCAAAATGCTCAAATGGACCACTCTCAGCATACGCAACATGCCAACACAACCAACACAACCAACACAACATATGCTCAAACCATCACAACATGGCAATCAATAAGGAGGCACTAGATGCATACCTAGGCAACCAATTATCCACAATTAAAAGTAAGGATTAACATCAAACTTAGCAACATCAAACCATCCTAAAAAACCAGCTTGGAAACATACTTAAAATTCATAAAAAATAGAATTACAACAAAAACCATGGCAAACACATCACCTTATTGACCGAAATATAAACCGAGTTCATACTCAAACTTGTAAATGTCCTTAGATCGCTTAGCCTTGCCCCTTGCTGCCCCCAAACCTTAATGCTCTACATCATTAAGAAAAATAGAGTGTAAGCACACTTGCTTAGTGAGGATGCTCATACAAAAAATGATGCATTAAAAACCATTTGAAAACCATATGCTTGTTTTCCCAAAACATGCTTACAACCTAAGTATTTTTCCATGATTCCAACAGAATCAAATCATAATAACCTTTATGCAACATCATGTACATTCCATGCTTAAATCTCTAAAGCATTAAATCATAAACCTTGCTTAAATCCCAAAGCATTAAAATATGATCAACCCATGAACTTTCTTATATATTGGCATTTATAGTGACCCGGATATACCACCTCTATCCTATGCATATCGGATACACAGATCTCTCATACCATGCCTGGTTAAACCGCATGATATCCCAAACCTTGCCTAGTTAAACTATAAGATTTAACACCCTCACCTAGTTAAATCGCGAGATTTCACCCTTGCCTAGTTAAACTAGAAGAGTACCGACCTTGCCTAGTTAGACCGCAAGATCACCATCAAATTGGGTTGCCTAGTTAAACCGCATGCCCCAAATAAGGTCCCAACAGTCTGAGTGGCCTAGTTAAACCACCATACCTCAAGGACCTATGGCCATGATTAATTTTGTTCATATATTTTATAGTGCACTTTTAATCCTATGGCATGCTAACTATATTTGATTGTTTTCACCATGTCACATAGCCAATATACCATTTACAAACCATTTACTTAATGCTTTACAATGTATTAAACAAAACATTACATATGCAAATCTCATTGCCAATGCAATAACACTATTCCCAACCATAATGAAAGCCAATGCTCAAGCATTTAATATAGTTTTAAACCTCTGTATATGTACTCAAAATCATGCATTTCCAGTAAGTAAATCATACCATGTTTATCACCAAAACATGCAAACAACGTGCTCATATCCAAGTCGATATTCAAGAGCAAGATAAGGGAAACTTGCTTCCGAGCTTAGGTAAGTGTTTCACGCTTACCCTAAACTCCCAACAACCTTTACAAGCCTTTATAAAGCATCTAAAACCAGTTTCCACTCACTGATACGTTTCACCTTTCTTGCCAACGCGATACAAGCTCCCAGCAAGCAACAAAACAACATTAAGCTTCTTCGCCTTGATTATCCCCTATTTTAAAAAAACTAGAGGATAAATGCATCATTATGCATTCAGACCACTACCTCAAAGCAAAACCCCGCAACTCTCAAGTTGCCCACTTAGAAACCATCCGAAACAAACCAAAATCACCATCAAATGTTTCTGAAACTTAACCCAGACATAAAACAACAATTAAAATCATCAATCAACATCAATTATCATCCAGAAACCCTTTCCAAACATCCTTTCGGTTCCAACAAAAATTAAACTCGAATATCATCACAAAAACTCAAATCTAACAACCTAAACAATTAGAGATCCAAGAGTTTTGGGATTCTATTGATAAAAACAACCTATCAACAGCATAATACATCAAAAAGATGTATTAAATCAATCTTAAACACTGGAAAAATAGATCCACTTCAAAAATTACCTCGTTACATCAATTTTACCCAATTCATTCAATCAAACATTGATAAATCATTAAAATCAGTTTACAATCAATAAATCAAGGATCAAAACTTGGGAATTTCAGTAAAGAACCATACAATATAGGAGATCATGGACCTTACCCCTATTGTGAGATTTCTCCCTCAATTGGTTTGATAAAAGCTAAGAAAACACAAGATTTAAATGAGATTTTGCAAAAACAATGTTAATTAATCAATTATAAATCATAAAAACAAGTAAAAAGACACATCACCTCTGGATTTTGATGAAAATTTGAGTGTTTGGCTTATGAGAGAGTGGAGAGAAAAGTTATGTGAATTTTGTTTAAAGAGCTTAGCTAATTTTTTTAACTAAAATCCCTTTTTAATTATCTTTAAAACACATGTTAAAATATCTTTAATTAAGGGAGAAATCATCAGAAAAAACTTGGTAAAATAGCTCCTTAAAGATTCTAAGAATTTGACCCTTTTTATTTTTGTCACCTTTAAAAACAGTTTCCAAAACTTGCATTTTGGTCACCAGCCCAAAATGTCCTATTTCCAAATCTAATTGTCCAAAATTGATTTCACCAATATCCTTAATACATTTAATAATGATTTTAGAATATTTTCCCAAATTTTATCACCTTCAAAAATATTTAAACAATTAAATCCCAAAACTTTCCTAAAACTCTAATATTGGTCCACCGAACCTTCGAACCAACCTTAAAACATCTAAGCCCAAAATTGGGGTGTTACAGAAAGTGCATATTAGTGCAAATTCTAACTATGCCAACAAACGTATTGGAAAAATCATCAGGTTAAAAATCATACTGTGGCAAATTTTCTTTAACAATTTGGTATGCATTGTTCTACCTAATCTTTATCGCAATAACAGAATACAGAAAAAAACATAAAATGAATTTCATGGAAAAAAATGTGAGGCAACACCCCCCAAACCTAAGGTATGGATTGTCCTCAATGTATGAGAACACATATGTACAAATGCAATGCATGCTGGAAATGAAAAACATGAATCTTAGGAGTTAAGAGGATGAGGACTCCCCTGAAGAATATTCAGGACGAGTGACACGTGCCTTTCTTTTAATGAAGGTTCCTTGATTTGGTTCTACTAACTTCATCCTCTTCAATTGTGGCTTTAGGGCAGTAGTATAAGCCTTCACTTCTTGTAGGACCTCCTCAATTACCCTTGTCAGCTCAGAAATGGCAAAAGCAACAGGGGCAACTGAAGAGCCTGGAGCTACTAGTTGCAAATCATTCTTGGAAGGCACATCATTGTCAGACTCGTCATTGCCATAATGGGCCTCCGTTCTTGTAGAATCATCGCGTGCATGTGAAATTGGCACAATGACATTATATTGTTGGGCTCCAGTATGATTAGGTTGAGGGGTGACTGGCATTCTTTTCAGTGCATGTAGCTCAGTTGGGAACTTCAGATATGGTGGCAAAGGATTGGTGGACATTACTTCAATAGTTGTCTTCAGGGCACAGTCCTTGTCCTAATGCCAGCAAAACTCAGCATAGTCTCTTGGCAAAATTTCCTGTACTAAGAACCAAAGAAACCTTTCAAAATAGAAAAAGAAATAAGAAGAAAAACTAAATATTAAAAATGAGATATCTTAAGTACTGAAAAGAAAATAGCTCTCCTAAACTATTTACAATGATCATACTGGGTTGGCAAATGTTTACTGAATCTCCTCAAGGAGAATGGTCTCCTTGGCATTATTCTGACTTTCTTCCCAGTAGTGCTTCAATTATTGGCCCTTAGTTGGTGGATGGTAGACTGTGGCAATCTTTTATTTGAATAACCAATATAGAAAGCTGAATGATTACTTTTCTTTGAGTATTCCAAACTCTAGATTGCTAATAAAAGAGAATATTTTTCCTTGGTGGCTTTAAACAACCACCTTAGAAAACTAAAGTATCTCTTTGTTGTAGGTCTTGAGAACCTTTGATCGTACTCATCACCCAGTAGTGCTTAGGCTTTACTGCTATTTTTTCCTTTGATGTTGAGGCAAGTTTGAGGCGACTTGGCAATTGTTTCAGTTCCAAGTTAAATGGCTCCTCACTAGATGGCTTTGGTTCTCTGATCTCTTTGCCAGCCAACTCAAGTGGCTCATATCTCCTATAATAACTCACGAATTCATTCAGCATGGTTGGTTCCTCAAATTCTTCACTCATCATATCTTCATCATCTTGCTCTATAGCATCAACATCTATGCCCTGGCAAAATTGTGCTATGTCCACATTGAGAATAGACTCATCAGCTCAACAGTTTGGCATTCTTCAGGCTCATATGCATACTTAAGAGCTTGAAATACGTTAAACATAACATGTTGGTCATTCATATGCCTAGTAAGCTCACCTTTTTGAACATCAATTTAGGTCCTACCCATGGCAAGAAATGGTCTTCCCAAAATTAACGGGACATTAATATCAGCTTCATATTCTAAAATGATAAAATCAGCTGGGAATATAAATTTATCTACCTTTACCAACACATCCTCAATCTTACCCTTGGGATGTGTATAAATCGATCTACCAGCTAAAGTGTTTCTGTGGTAGGACTTGCTTCAGTGCCAAGTTTTATAAAAACTAACATTGGCATCAGATTGATGCTAGCTCCCAAATTGCATAGTGCATTGCCCATGAATTATTGCCAATTGTGTAGGGAATAGTGAAACTTCCCGAATCTTTTATTTTGCTAGCAATCTATTGGTTATCATTGCACTACAACCTTCAATAAGAGCAATAGTCTCGAATTCACCTAGCTTCCGCTCTTTGGACAAGATGTCCTTCATGAATTTAACATAGTTAGGCATTTGTTCAAGAGCTTCCACTAATGGTATGTTGATTTCCAGTTGTTTAAGGACTTCCAAAAAGGGCTTAAACTGTTGGTCTTGCTTGTGCTTCTGTAGCCTTTATGGAAAAGGTGGTGGCGGATAAGTGAATATTGGTTTTGCTAGTTTTGCCAAAGTTGTGTTAGCATCAGATTATTCTGTGCTCTCTGTGGCATCACGGTCTGGTTGAAACCTGGTGGTGCATTGGTGCTCTGACACTAGTATTAAATTGGTTACCTCTCTGGTTCGACCATGAAATGTTTGAATGCTGCTTCTACCCCACATTATATGTATTAGAGTACGGGTTGTTATTGCAGTTGTAGTTTCTAACAAAATACACCGACTATAGGTTTACTGAGCATTCTTTTGTGATATTGTCATGACCACAAATAGTGCAAAATGGTTCAAATACCTTTACCTCTCAGACTTTAGTAGGCTTTTGCATTATCTTAAGTATATTAGTGAGGTTGGAAATTTGAGCATTGATTGGTGAAAGTGTATCGAGTTCCAACTTTCTAACTGTTCTCGTCCTGGCTCCCAATCTGGTGGTAGGGTATTGAAGATCATTGTTGGTAATTCTTTCAAGGATTTCATATACCTTCATGTAATTCTTGTCTAGCAACGAATTTTTTACTGAAGTATCAACGACAGTCCTAGCATGAACATTGATGTAACACCCTAAAACTGGGCCTAGTCGAAATTCGATTCTGGCAACTAGAAATTTTGCATCAAAAAGTCAAATTATAAAGCTGACCATAGACCAAGTAGTCAATTATTGGATTATTGAACCCTAATTAAGTATTGGAATTGTTTAAGGATCCCATTGTAAACATTGAAACTTACCTTAGTGGCTAAATTAGGAAAGTTGAAAGTTAGGAGAAAAAGTATAGAGAATGAAGAGATGAAGGACTAACTTTGCGATTAGCCCCTCCTCAAGCTTAATCACCGCTTACGTGGGACTTCAAGGTTAGCTTTCTTCATTGCAAGAAAAGCCTTGTAATTAAAAATTAAGAAAAAGGAAAAATGAGATAGAAGTTTACCAATTGCGTTTCCCTAAGTTTACACCTTATCTATTATCATCTTCTTCCTCCAACCACACACCTCAAGCAAGCACCTCCATTGTTAATTAGGGAAAACTTGCTTTTCCTTTGATTTCTTGATTCCAATTTAATCCTAGTGATCATGTAAGCAATAACCCCTTATTGGTTTGTTGATTCCATGGCTAAACCATGTTTAAATCCAAGCTCAAGAATCCTATGAATCCTAGAATTCCCTAAGGATATCAAAGTTCAATCTTTATTGTTTTTCATAGCTAATAATTGCTATGGATTTTTTATTGATGATGAAATCCTTGTGATTTCTATTCCTTTTCTTAGCTCAAGTGAATCAAGGTGAGGAACCACCAAATCCATCAACTTCCAACAGCCCAAGAATAAAAGAATTGTCATCCAGGAGCCTTGAAAACCTGGAAGTATCGGTGAGTGTAGTTAGAGTCTAGGAATTGGTTAAGCGTTATTCCCGATTTCATCAATATTGTCTTTTGCATTTCTATCCATGATTTTGAGGTATAGATACATCGAAACCTCATAGGAGGTACCATTGGTAAGCTTTGGTAAGCTTATTGCATTGATATATAGCTTATTGAATCATTACATTGTTGTTGATGCCATTGAAATATTGAGAAAGGCCATATTAATTATTGTATATTGTTATTGATACATTGGTATTGTTATTGCTAACGTTATTGTTATTACTATTGGCCTAAGTATTGAATCCTTGGATAAAAATGGATATGGGATAAAATTGGCATGCCATAGAATTCATGAGCTCATTGGTATGGAGTGAACTACGGTCCTTGAGCTAAGGCTCTATTTGGCGATGTTGGCGGGATGTGCTGGTTTTGGTCTTATTTGCAATTTTGAAGGATATTGACCATTTATTATTGGCGATGTTGGTTGGGAATTCGCTTATCCACATTTACATAACGATCCAAGGAAATAAGTTATTGCAGGTATTGCTAAAATATTATTTGAGATGCATTTATGATGATATACATGTTATTGATGTCATTGTTATTATTTTTATTATTGTTCACTACCTCATTAGGCTATATAACCTTAATGTATCTCATTTTCATGCATTTTCATGTTGAAAGTTAGTCAGATTAAGGATCAAAGCAAGGACTTTTTTGAAGCAAGTTATCAAGTTATATGTAATGTAAACCATGTCTTTGAACTCCTAGTATGGTGGCTTAGGGTATAAACAAGTTAGTTTAGCCCCATTTTGTATGTACATATGGTTCACCATGTTGAGTGGGTTAATATATGAAATATGGCATGTTAATGTTTTGGCAAATTTGATAAAATGGCCTAAAATGCACTAATAAGTAAAAACGTGGTAAATGGATTCAGAATAGTGTGAAACTTGACATGCAATTAGATTTGATGTTTCTAAGCTTTCCAGTAAAATTTTGTGAGCATTGGACAAGGTTAAGATCCCTAAATTGACAAAAAAACATACTAAATCTGTCATTACAGGTATGTCCGTACCGGTACAAGTAATGGCGCATCGGTACAGGTATGCATTTTGGGAACGTAGGTAATAGGGCGTACCGTTACAGACATTGACATATCAGTACGAGGTTTAGTCACTAGAATTTCTGTGTAGCAGGGTATCGATACGCATCTAGGCGTATCGATACGGGTCTTAATCACTGGATTGTTATTGTCTCACCGTATCGACACCGTATCGAACCCTGAGGTTGACTATTTTCAATTGACCACGCATACTGATACCTAGTATCAATACGAGTTTAAAGAAACTAATTGCTTTAATGGTCAAGGTAGGCATACCGATACAACCCTAGGTGTTTCGGTACGACTGGTCGGTTCTGGAATCTAAGTTTAAATAGGACCATCACAACATACCGATATAGGTGTATCCGTATCGGTACGACCCTTAATGTCTGTAATCATCTTTAAAGACCATAACGAAGGCGTACCGATATGGCCTCTTCAAGTATCAGTACGGAGGTAGGTAAGTTCGTTAAAAGATGTTTAAAAAGGTTTTAAAATGTTGTATGTTGATCACCGAATCTTACAAGACTTAATTGAGGGTACAATTGAACTCTGATCATGATAGAAATTTGTATATAAGATATTCAAGTGTTGAATTTTATATGGGTAACCTTAATTTTAGACAAGACCTTGTAATTTACTAGTTTTACAATTTAGTCCCTAAACTTTAATAAGTTACCAATTAGCCCCAAATCATTAATTGAGCAAACTGTATCAACTTAAATTGTTTATTATATTTAACTATAAATTATTTATACATGATTTATTGTATATAAGATCATAATTATCGATCTGATCACTGTATTGTTTACTGATAATGCTTTTTGACCCAGATCCCTACTAAATCCAGAATGGGGTGTTACATTTGTGGTATCAGAGCTAGGGTTTAGTCATTCTAGGACTAAAATGTAGTTTTCTGCATTGATATTGCATTACATATGCCACCTAGGAGTTTATTGTTGTGTATATTGTGACTTGTGATTAATTCGATCCTTTTTCCTTTTATAGTATATTATGTCTGAATCCGATAAAGATCACAAAGAAGTCGAGCATGCAACAGGCTCCTCAACTCATGGTGAGGAGAGAGGGAGGGAAGACACTCGAAATCCATAAATTCCTCAACAAGAATTACCGAATTCTAAACCTATATTGTAGGCTGCCTAATTCGAATGTTATAAGAACATGATTGAGATGTTCAAATAGTTCATTGCTACCCTTAAGTCTGAGCAGTCTGCATAATCTTCTGTAGCTGCTACATCTACAAGTTGAGCCTCTATTGATATGTTGGCCCAACACCAAGCTACTACTTTACAGGTAAGGCTCGTAAGGATCCTAAAACGACAGAATATTGGTTTGACAACACGATAAGAATTTTGACCAAGCATTTACAATGCTTAGATGAGCATAAGCTCGAGTGCGCCCTAGCCTTGTTGGCAGACGAGGCTTTGCATTGGTGGGAAACCACTTTACTTACTGCTCCCGAGGAAGCTGTAAATTGGAAGTTCTTTCTGCGTGAGTTCAAGAAGAAATATATCAGTGAGTATTATTTGGCTGAAAGGCGGGATATCTTCATGCATCTTAAGTAAGGTGTGAGGATGGTGGAGCAGTACATTCACGATTTTTGTAAGCATTACAAGTATGGAGTTGAGTACATCAAGAAGGAATAGGAGAAATATAGAATGTTTGTAGCATGGTTAAGTGATGAACTGCAACCCTTGTTCATTGCCTTGGGAATCTAAGACTTCCAAGAGCTCGTGAATTAAGCTATCTCCACTGAACCTGCTCAGATGTCATAGAGGACTAGTGGGCTAACTCGATCTTAGAAGAGGCCCTAAGATGATTCTCTTCCACTTTTGTCGTATAAGAAGGGTAAACAATAAGGGTTTAAGCAACCGTATTACTAGAAGTCCTCATGATCACGCAATTTTGCCAAGCCACAAACCATGTCTCAACCTGTTGCAAGAACAACCTCCATTGAGAGTACCAGAGGTTCAAGCTGAGAATCTCAATATCCTATCTGTAATTTTTGTCAGAGAAGGCATCCTACGAGGCAGTGCCGTAGACAATCTGGGGCTTGTTTCTTTTGTAGTGAACAAGGCCATTACATTAAAGACTGTCTGATGAACACATCCAAGTCTTATGCACCGATAAACCCAGCGTCCCCTGCTCAGTCCTTCAAGGGCAAGAGATAGAAACAAGCTGCAGCAGGAGCTTCTAGGAGACCTAGTAGCTCTACAAGAATTCCAAGCCGAATAGAGTCCAATGCTTCAACTCAAGTTTATCATGTGAGGAGCATGAAAGGTGATGAGGATCCAGACATTATAGTAGGTACTACTAAATTGTATACTCACCCTGTTTATGCATTGATTGATCCGAGATCCACTCATTCCTTTATTAGTACTATGTTAATTAAAAGATTTAAGTTAACATTCGAGCCTATAGCCTCCAAATTCACCATAACCAATCCCTTAGGTGATAGTGTTGTAATTGGGCTTGTATACAAAAATTGTCCCCTCATGATACAAGGAGTACCTTTTCTGGGTGATCTCATGGCCCACCCTATCCATGAGTTCGATGTTATATTAGGGCTTGACTGGCTCGAAGAGCATCAAGCTTGGATGGATTATTTGAAGAAGAAATTGTATCTTCGAGGCCTTGGTAAGGAGAGCGTGACGCTTATGGATTCTAAGAACAAGAGATCATTGTTATATGTCATTGCAAGTAGGGAAGAATATTACTTCCAAGATATATATAATGTGCAAGAGTTTTTGATGTGTTTCCCGATGAGCTTTCGGGCTTACCACCCATCCCAAAAATTGAATTTGGGATTGAAGTGTAACCTAGAACCACCTCGATTTCCATTCTACCTTATCGAATGGCACCGGTTGAACTCATAGAGCTTAAGGTACAGATTCAAGACCTGTTGAACAAAGGTTTTATTCGACGGAGTTCCTCACCTTGGAAAGCTCTGGTCTTTGTTGTCAAGAAGAATGATGGGTCAATGCGCCTTGGCAATGACTATCGACAGCTAAACAGGCTCACTGTCAACAGTAAGTATCCTTTGCCGAGAATTGATGATTTGTTCGACCAACTTAAGGATGTAACCGTCTTTTCTAAATTTGACCTATGATCTGGTACTATCAAATGAAGGTTAAAAAATATGATGTGCCCAAAACAGCTTTTCGTATAACGTATGGCCACTACAAATTTTGGTTATGCTCTTCGGGTTAACCAATGACTGACTGTCTTTATGGATCTCATGAATCGAGTTTTTAGACCATATCTTGATAAGTTTGTAGTGGTGTTCATAGATGACATATTGGTTTACTCCTATAATAAAACTGAGCATCGCGACCATATTCGTGTTGTGCTCCAAACCCTTTGGGAGAAACAGTTGTATGCCAAATTCAGTAAATATGAGTTCTAGCTCACTGAAGTTTCATTTTTTGGGAATGTAGTTTTCGTCGAGGGTAATCAAGTGGACCCAAAGAAAATTCAAGCTATAGTTGATTGGAGGCCACCAAAGAATGTAGGTGAAATTCGTAGTTTCCTTGGTCTTTCTGGCTATTACATGGTATTTGTAATGCCCCGGTTTTGGGCCTAGTGGTTTTGAGGTTTATTAGACGGTCTGGTGGACTAGGTTAGAGATTCGAGTTAGATTCGGGACCGTATATCTTTTGGTAAGATAAAAATGTGGAAAATAGTTAAAAATCATCTTTTAATATATATTTATTTTTGGTGGAATCAATTTGGGAAAATAGAATTTGGAAATGTGGCATTTTGGTTGGTGACCAAAATGCGATTTTTGAAAAGTGTTTTAAAGTGACTAAAATGAAAAGGGTTAAATTCTTATAATCCTTAAGGAGATAAATTACCAAGTTTTTGCTGGTGGTTTCTCCCTTCAATTTAATCATTTTAAACATGTGTTTTAAAGGTGGTTTAAGAGGGATTAAAATATCTAAGTTAGTTATTTCCTTTTAAAGAAAATTTACGTAACTTTTTCCTAAACCTTTTCTCTCAACTTCTTTTCTTCCAAACACTTAGAATTTCATCGAAATCCAGAGGTGAGAGATTCTTTTCACTCAGATTATTGATTCTAACTTGACTCTTTAACTTTGTTTTACAAAATCTCATTGAAATCTTAAGTTTTCTTAGCTTTAAACAAGCAAATTGAGGGAGAAATCACATAATAGGGGTAAGGTCTGTGATATCCTTTGTTAATGGTTCTTTATTGATATTCTCAAGTTTTTGATCCTTGATTTATGGTTTATAATCTAATTTTATGTTTTTATATAGATTTAATTAGGTAAAATTGATGAAATAATGAAAGAATTGAATTAAATCTGATTTCTAGTGTTATGAACTGTTTTTGAACATATTTTGGATGTGTAATGATGTTGATAAGTCGATTTTATCAATGGAATCCTGAAACTCTTGAATCTTTAATTGTTTAGGTTGCTAGATTTGTCATTAGATGGCTGTTTATTTGCTGAAGGTGTTAGGTTGATTTGATTCTATTTCTAGATGTTAATTGATGATAAAAGTGGTGTTAGATTGTAAGGTTGTGGCTGGGTTGTGTTTGTAAATGATTAGTTGAAGTTTTCGGTTGTTGTGGTTGGGTAATTGTGAGGTGCATGCAAGAATTCGTGAGGATCTATTGTTGTAGTTTTGTAAATGCATGGACCTACATTAATCCTCTGTTGTTATGTGGTTTAAACAGGGAGGTTGTTTCAGAAGAAAGCGGTGTGGCATTGGAGGCTTCAGACGCTTGATTTTGTATCGACAAATCAAGGCTCCGGGTATCGGTGAGTAAGAATGTGGATTCCAGCATTGGAATGTTTTAAAGGTGGTTTACAGGAGTTTTAAACTTAGCTTGATACTTTGGTTTAAACTCAGAAGTAAGTAAAAGTGGATTTCCTCTCTCGGTCATACCAGTGTTAAATGGTTTTATGCACTTGTTTTGATTTACATGTTACCTACTGTTTAAGCATGATTTAAAGTATTTGATATACTGTTTCTATGCATGATATGCTGAAGGATGCACATGGTAAATGATCCTTGTAAGTATATGGTTTATACTTGTGATTTAAAGCATGGTTGTTGCTTTGGAAAAATGGTTTGGTTAATGCTTATTAAAAATAGTAAGGTAAATGTTAAATGGTTAATTATATTGGCAAGTGATGTGGTTTTGAAATTGTTATCAGATACAGTTGGTCGGCCATAGGATTGAGTGTACTATAATAAGTCACCTTGGATGTTGAGGGGTTTAGATCCGTGTACCGAAAACTCTATCCGGGTACCCTAATGGTAAAGGGGTTAAACAGTACCGTAGACTCCCGTTAATGGATTAAGCATCTAACTGATGATTGGGGTTGGTGTCCCTATGGGTTGAAAGGTGTACCCGGTTGGTAATGTACCACGATTGTTATTGTATCGCAATTTCGATTGAGATGGCTTGAAGTGTTGGTTGAACACTTATTGAATCCGTGTATCCGATGAACTCTTTTGTTAATGGACATGTTTAATGATCACTTGTAACCCAATATAATTGTTAATGTATCATTGAAAGGTTTATGTGGTATGATGTGATTTATACATGTTTACTCTTTAAGCTTTGCATATGGTAGTTATGCATGAGAAGGCTTAAATTGAGGTTGAGCAATGGGACTTGCTGTTGGTTAATGATACATGTTGCATAGGGTCAATATGTTGGTTTTAAAGATGTTAAGTGCATGGTTTTAAAGGCATGATAATGTTTTAAAGGTTGTTTGAAATAAGTTTCAATGTATTGTTGAGAGATAGTTTTAAATGCATTCATGTTGTTTTGTTTGTGAGCGCTTCTCACTAAGACGTGTGTACTTATGCTCTTTTTGTCCATCAGTGCAGAGAATTGAGAGCTTTGGAGGTAGCAAGGAGCAAGGGATCCTAGCAAGACTTGTTTACCAAAGTGTGTTGGACTAGACTATAAGTAATAAAGGCAATGGGCTACTTGTTTTGGTTTTTAGGAGATGCTTTGATAAACTCCCTATTTGAGCAAGTTAGTTTGATTTCTCTAAAGTTGTAAATGGACTTTATGGTTTTTTTTGGCAATGGTTTGAAGTTTCATGTTCTACTTGAATGGTTTTCTAGGTTGCATGCCTATAGATTTATTCAGAAAATTTTAATTCAGTTTAATTTAATTTTTAATTCCTAAGTCTTTTTTTACATTTTTTGACATCATATAGTAGTCTTAGAACCTTTAGGAGGAGTGATTACTTCGCTTCGTGGGGTTTTCTCCTCTGTATAGTGTTGTAATTTACTTCAGGAATTTGGTCCTTATATTTTGTGGGGTTTTCACCTTCGTATGGTATATGGGTCGTATTCCCTCGAACTGATGTCCAAGCGACAGTTCGAGTACCTTTTACTTTAGAATTTAACCGCATATAGAGGGACATAGAGCCTACTTGTTGGAGCCATGCCAGTACTCTGTCCGTTTAGCGGTAACCCTGTTAAGGTTTTTTATTTATTTGTATTTTTGTTGTTTTAATGATTTAATTAATTTGTTTTCTTTTTTTTAATTGACTTTTTATTATTCGATTATTACACTGTACTGGCGTGATTTTTGTTTTCTATTGGTGTTTGTTTTATTTTATTTATCTACATTTATATTGCATGTCACGTCATATATAAATGTTGATTCGAAAACAGTCCAATTTAGAAGGCAATCCAAATAAGAGAGAAGTCTGTGATACCAAGAGCGATAATTCTACAGTATCAGGTTGGGCCGAACAAAGACCAAAGGAGAAAGAAGTTAGTTCGACGTTGAGATATGTATCGAGCAGAGAGATGGCGTAGCTTGGACGCACTATTCGAGCTTCGATTCGTTTGCATCCGGATATATCAAAGAAGAGACCTGTGTCTATAATTCGCCTACGCTGGGTAGCAATCTCCCGAAAAGCTTCGGAGTACATAGATTATTGCCGCAGATCCTTTAAGTTGCATAAAAGGAGAATTACGAGGTTGCGCATCAGATTGAAGACGGTGTTGAGACGTAGAGAGCGAGCCTCACTTCACAAAGTCAAGATATCAAGACGAAAAGTTAACCATTATCTGTAATTTGTTATTTCAGCTTCTTGTAATCAGACATCTTCTCCATTAAATAGATGTCTTTCTAAGGATTGTTTTTGAATCGACACCTTTTTTGCACTCATTGCATTTTATACATATTATTTGCTTTTCTAGCCTTTTATTCATTCATGACATGCATTGATCAATTAAATGATAAGATTCTCGGGGTTCGAGAGAGTAATCTGAGAACCAATTGAAAAGGAATGGAACCAAAACATAAGTTAAGACTCGAACGATTAGAATATAAGTTCGAGAAACAAATTAAGAAAAAAAGGAAAACTGGACACTTTCAATACAAGAGATTTTTTTTTGTCTATGATTTGGTCATTCCACCAGATTTCAAGGGGGCATTGGGCATTCTACCAGGAAGAATAAACTATTGCTGGAGGAAATCAAGAAGCTAATCAGCAATGGAGTTTCGACCCAATAAATGACCCAACAATGGAAGGCACAAGAATTGCGGCAAGCTTACATCTCACCTAGAAGGTCATAATGAGTTAGCGTCCTGGCAATTGTAACACCCCAGTTTTATGGCTTAGCAGTTTGGTGGTTTATTAGACGGTCCAGTGGACTGAAGTAGAGATTCAGTCAGTTTCGGGATCATATATTTTTAGTGTTGGAAAAATTATAGAAAAAATGCTCTAAAATCCATTTGGGAGAAATGCAAAAGAAATCTATGAATAAAGTTGTAAATTCTTTTTAAATCAAGTTTCCATCAAAAATCCATTTTTACGAATGGTTAAAGGAAAATAAATCCTTTAGAAAAATCCAATGTCATAATTGGTATAAATTGATTGTACCCAGGGGAATGGTACAACTAATGTAACCCCCTTGACCCGGCCTAGTCGCAAACTGAACTGAACGAGTTATATTAGGTTTATCGAAGTAAACCGTAAAGATGAAACCCGAAACACGTCCATTTTTTTCTTTTATCTTGTCTAGATGCAGAATTATTATCCTACATGTAAATATTGATCTTAGGTGAAAGCTCAACTCAACGGGGCATCGGATTGACATCCAATTGAACAGAATCGCAATTTAGGGACCAAATTGCAATTTCAAAAAACTATAGGACTTAGCTCATTTTTATGTTACCAACCTTTAATTAAGCATGTTTCATGCATACATGTCATAAATCAGCTCAAAAAAATCATTCATGCCTAGTCAATTGCATCCACAACAATCAGGGACTAAAATGTAAGAAACCAGAACTTTAGAATATTCCAAATAACTAATTTAACGGTAACCGTATTGGTACACTTACACGTGTTTCGATACACCTTTGCTATTTAAAAGTCCCTGGATTCTAGTAGCCAAAACTCGTTCTCTTACGCCCCCGCGTATCGAAACACCCTTTATAAATACACTATGTCATATCGAAACACCTCCTTACATACCGAAACGCTGGCCAAAATTGCCTAAGCCCGTACCGAAATGATTGCATGTGTATCGGTACACTAAGCCTGAAATGCCTTACTCATACCGAAATAGGGACACCCGTACTGGTACGCCTGGACTTGAAATGTCCACTTTTGCTAGTTTAGCATGCTTTCAAACATACCAAATCACCCTAACATGCTTCTAACACATATCCAACATATTTAATAATCAAAACACATGAAAACAACCTAGTTTCAACATCAATTCATGGCAACAAGCTTCAAATGTAAATCTAGAGGCATGCTTCCTAGAAACCAAGGCAAGCAAAACATGAACCCTCAAAACATCACCACAATCAAACCAAAATGGCCATTTACAACCCAAGAGAAGCACAACAAACTTGTTCAAACAGGGAGTTCAACAAAACATCTCCCAAAACAACAACGGAACCCCCATTGCCCTAATTACTTATAGTCTAGTCCAAAAACATACTTTAGTTATCAAGTCTTTTTGTGATCCCTTGTTTCCCGCTGCCTTCTAAGCATTTAATTCTCTGCATTGATGGACAAAGAAAACGTAAGCACACTAGGCTTAGTGAGGAGTGCTCAAAACAACACACCTTCAATGCATTAAAACTATTTCTCAACAACACGCTGCAATCTCATTTCAATCATCTTTAAAACATTATCATGCCTTGAAAACCATGCACTTAACATCTTTTAAAACCAGCATATTAAACCATATGCAACATGTATCATTAACCAACAACAAATCACATTGCTCAACCTCAATTTAATCCTTCCCATGCATAACAATCCATATGCAAAGCATAAAGAGTAAACATGTATAAATCACATTATACAACACAAACCTTTCTATGATACATTAACAATTATATTAGCTTACAAGTGATCATTAACCAAGTTTCTTTACCAAAAATAGTTCATCAGATACACGGATTCAACAAGTGTCCTCACAACACTTCAAGACATCTCAACCGGAATAGCGATACAATCACAATCGCGGTACATTACAACTGGGTACATCATGCCTTTAAAACCATGCACTTTAACACTTTAACACTTTAACACTTTCAAACCATATTTATCATCATATAAAACATCATGCCTTTAAAACCATGCACTTTAACACTTTCAAAACCAGCATATTAAACCATATGCAACATGTATCATTAACCAACAGCAAATCCCATTGCTAACCTCAATTTAAGTCTTCCTATGTATCATTAATCAAGGATTTAAGGGGTTTCGGGATTCCAATGTTAAAAACAACTTATCAACATTATAAATCATCTAAAATATGTTAAAAATCAATCCTCAATACCAGAAGCAGATTCAATACGAATCTTCCATAATTTCATCAATTAAATCCAATTAAATCAATTATTCATTTTAAAAACATAAAATCATATTATAAATCATAAATCAAGGATCAAATACTTGGGAATATCAATAAAGAACCATCAATAGAGGAGAAGAATGAACCTTACTCCACTGTGTGATTTCTCCCACAATTGATTGATTAAAGCTAGAAAAACATAAGATTTCAATGAGGTTTTGTAAATCAACGTTAAAGAATAAATTACAAATCAAGAATCCAAGTAAAAAGACCTCTCACCTCTGGATTTTGATGAAAACAAGAGTGCTTGGCAGAAAAGAAGTGGAGAGAAAAGTTGAGAGAAAAGTTAGGTCAAATTTCTTTAAAATGATAACCAACTTTAATATCCAAAATCCCTTTTAATTATCTTTTAAAACACATGTTAAAATAACTCAATTGAAGAGAGAAATCACCAGCAAACACTTGGTAAAATAGATCCTTAAGGATTCTAAGAATTTTACCCTTTTCAATTTAGTCACCTTTAAAAATAGTTTTCAAAAATTATATTTTGGTCACTAACAAAATGTCACCCTTCCAAATTTCATTTTCCAAAATTAATTTCACCAATGTTAATTATATATTTATATATGATTTTAACCATTTTCCATATTTTTATCTAACCAAAAATATTTACTCCCGAATCTGACTTGAATCCCAAACCCGGTCCACTAAACCGTCTAATAAACCTCAAAACCGCTAGGCCCAAAAATAGAAGCATTACAACTCTCCCCCAGTTAAGAAATTCAGTCCTTGAAATTTTACCTGGAGGAAACAGGTACGAAAACTATTTCAACATATCTGACTTGCGTTCCCACGTGGCCTCCTCAACACTGTGGTGCCTCCACAACTCCTTTACATGCTCAACCGTCTTACCACATAACCTTACTGCTGGTGCCAAGAACCTCAACCGGTTCCTCGTCATAAGATAGATCTGGCTTTAACTCAATATCCTCCACCGGCATAACATGCGATGGATCCGACCGATACCTCCCGCAACATCCAAACATGAAACACATCATGAATTCTCTCCAACTCATAAGGTAACCCCAAATGATAAGCAATAGGACCCACATGCTCAACCACCTCGTATGGTACAATAAACCTCGGGCTAAGCTTTCTTTTCTACCCAAAATGCTTCACCTTCTTCCAAGTCGACACCTTCAAAAACACTCGATCACCAACAGCATGCTCCACATCCCTACGCTTCAAATCCACGCAGGATTTCTGACGATCCGAAGCCGTTCTCAAGCGCTCACATACCAAATTCACCTTTCCATTGGTGTCTTTTAACATATCAGGCATGGAAACACGTTTTTCCCCAACTTCAGCCCAACACAACGGTGTACGGCACTTTCTACCATACAACTCCTCATACGGTGCCATCTGCATACTAGCCTAATAACTGTTATTATAAGCAAACTTCACCAAAGGCAACTGCTTTTCCCACGTTCCTTAGAACTTGATGATACAACATCTCAACATATCCTCGAAGACCTGTATCATATGCTTTGACTGACCATCCGTCTGAGGATGATACCAAGTACTAAAATTCAGATGAGTTCCCAGAGCACGATGCAAGCACACCCAAACCTTTCGATAAAACGCGGATCTCTATCTAAAACTTTAGACTTGGGCACCCAGTGCAAACACACAATCTCAGATATGTACAGATCGACCAACCTATCCAAGGTATACGACGTGTGAAGTGTCAGATAACTGTAGGACACAATGAAGTGTCAGATAACTGTAGGACACAATGAAGTGTCAAATAACTGTAAGACTCTAATGGTATACCACATTATTGTCCAACTTAATATTATACTACCAAGGGCTAACTTAAAACAATTCTGGCAAAACGGCAAGCAACCCAATAACAATTCATATCATGTAAAACACATTCGTACTGGAGCAATTCATTCTCTAATATCTTCTATATAATCCATGGTATACATGCCATTTAAAAACTATATAAGTAGCTTGTCATATGCATCACTATATAAACCATTTGTAAGCATAAAGATATTCCATGATCTTTAAATCAGTAAAATAATGTATCATGCAAAACATATTATGCTATATAAAAATATTTACCTTTTAGGTTGACTTATCACAAATCTTCCTATAAAAATGTATGCCAACAAACATACATTTAAATACATGTATGCACTCACTTGGGTCATTTGTTAGCATGCCTCACTAAATTATACTCGATCCTTTCCTTTATAGAACCTCGAACCTTCTTTGATTCGGCCTTGACTTCATTAATCCCATGAATAAGATAAAATATTTGTTAGATTCAAATCTAACAATACCTTAAACACGCTATCTAATATAATCATTCGAATATAAATTTTCCAAATATTTTTCCTTTCTTCCTTGTATTGTTCAAAAACTCATTATGGTCCCATGTGACCAATTTGAACTTCCAATAATTCTTCCGAGCTTGCTAACTCACATATAAATACAAAATATTTCAAATTCCATTTTCTGACAGCTTGCGCTACCTTCAAAGATATGCTTATACCGGGCCGAATACATACCGGATCTTAATTTCCTTTTTACTGGAAAAACTAGATTCGATAACGGTTCTAACGGTATAAGCCAAATAAATTAATAAAATGTACAAAAATTATGACAATTCTTCAAACTCCCGTCACAGTGCTATTTTGACAGAAACTGCTCTATAAATTTTCTGACCTTCATTCGATTAAAAATTCATATCTTTTAACTCGGAACTCGAAATCAGTTTCCGTTTGTTGGAAACGAAACAAGACGAACACATCTTTACAGAGGTATAAAATTCATCATCTAACCATTTTTTGTAGAATTTATGGTGAATTTTCAAAGTCACTGCCAAAATTCAAGCTTCTTCATTGCTTTCCATAATAAACTTCTAATTTCTACTAACTTCTTATTTTTCTACTTATCAATTTAGTCCCATCACTTGCTTCAAACTACCAATTCATCATCTTCTTCATCAAATATTTATTCAAAATAATTCCCTCTAGTTTTATTTCTTTGCCCAAAATAGTCACTAAAATGCAAAGGTAAGGATTCAAACTTCTTAACTTTGCAATTTAGTCCTCAAATCAACACTACTACATTAATTCGATTATTTTAACTAAAAATCAGATTTAATCCCCATCCAAGAATTCATTTCCTATTTGGTCACTTCATTTTGACAATTTGTCAAAATGGTCCCTAATTCAATTCAACATCGGTTTAGCATTCTAACATCAATTTCACATCTCAAACATCATTTATTAAATAAATACACTCCAAATTCATAAAATTCAGATTCGGTCCCTTAACTTTGAAGCTTGCCGAATTGGTCCCTATAAGTTTTAACTTATGGTTTTGCTTCCAAACAACAAATCAAGCTTACTAGATCATTAATCCAACATCACAAACCGTAAGTTAGACTTAAATCCATAAACCCTAATCTTCTCCATAGAAACCAAAATATGTAGGATTTAAATCCTAACTCAAAAACATGATTTTAACATCACATAAGATTGATTCCAACTTAAATTCAACCATGGAATCATAAATTTTCAAAAGCCCCAATTTTGTTCATAAACCCTAATTTCCTTCTCATGTAAAATTTTCCATCAATCAAGCATGTATTCATGAATTATTTGTATCAAAAGATAGAGCTCGAAGAGTAGAACAACTTTGCAATTCAGAAGATTACCTTAAAACCGATGTTTGGGGCTTAAATCGAGCTTGGGAATTTTCTCCCTTTTCTACCCATATTTTCGAAAATATGAAAGATGAAGAAGGCTTCATCTTTTTCCTTTTAATTTTAAATCTCTTCAATTATGCCACTTGTAATATATAACTGAATTTTAAATTCATTCAAATAGGGAAATTACAAAAGTGCCCTTTTATCCAACGGTTGAGATTAATTTTATCATCAATCAAGGGCCAAGATTTAAACTTCAAATTTCTTCTCCTAAAATAGCCCCTGTAACTTCAAATATTTTAGAATTGCCATCCTTGCCAAATGACCAATTTGCCCTCCAACTAGTCTTTTTTTACTAGTTTACTTCAGAATTGCCATTCCATTAAAATCTAACTAAATTAGTTCCTCCTCAACCGGCCACTATTCGATAAATATCCTTTTATAATTTTCCATGGCTTATGGAACAACCTCTGAAATTTCAATTCAATCCGATTTCCCGATATTCACAAAATACTTCTACTACGATTTTACCTTTACCGAGCTATCAGATATATTCTGAAAATTCTATATTTCCATAATATTCCTCATATCGTCATCCATCATCCAATGACCTAAATTTAATCTGGAATTAGTAGTTCGCCAAACTTTGCCCGTATGATTTTCCAAAATTACGATCTTGCCATTTTCATCCAACGACTCATATTTAACATGGAAATCACCTTAAACCCAAGGGTTCATATTCTTCCAACACAAAGAAAATATCTTAGGCATGTAAAATGACATAATCAACTTTGGCTTCTCATCCTTCAAAATATCCTAGATATTTGATTCGATCCGATTATCCGAATATTCTTCCGAACTTTATCACTTTATAGCCAATAATACAAACTCCGTATGAAAAAATCGGGTAACACGAAAACGTCATTATTGGGGGTAAACTATTCATTTACGGGGTTAAAATATATAACTTTTGAAAATTATGCTTTGGTCCCTAAACTTTTCCAAAGTTTACACTTTAACCCCTAAACTTTCAAAATTTATATTTTGGTCGCTAACCAAAAATTTAGGATATTACAATTCTCCCCCTTGATAAAATTCGTATCGAATTTTCAACACATACCTGGTTCAAAAATTGAGGAAATTGTTTTCTCATATCTTTTTCTCTTTCCCAAGTCACTTTTTGACTTCATAATTTCATCAAAGAAGTTTAACAAAGCGAGATCATTTTATTTCATAATCCTTTGACTCCATGGGCCATTATCTTTACCGATTCTTCCTCATAAATCAAATCTGGTTGAATCTCTATTCCCTCCGAGGTAATGATATGTAAAGGATAATACTTCTTGAGCATCAATACATGAAATACATTATGAATATTGTCCATTTCCATAGGTAAGGCTAACTAATAAGCCACCGAACCAATCCTTTTCACAATCTTATATGTCCCAAAGAATCTCGGATTTAGTTTTCCTTTTTGGTCCAAACCATAACACCTTCTTCGAAGGTGAAACTTTTAAGGAATATTTCATCCTTAACTTCATAGAAATATCTTTTCTTTCAAGATCAGCAGATAATATCCATCATTCTAAAGAAATTCTTAATTACTTCGATCCATTCATACTTGATTATCCACATCCTGAACTGAATCTAATAAGATTCAATCACCTCTTAGTTCTCTTTTCATCATCCTCAGGAATATAAATCACTTCCTTAATAACATGAACATCCTTTAGACCTAACATCGAAATCTTTAAATTTTGTTTCTTTTTCACCTTATTGAATTCTTTCCAGACATATCTTATCTTTTATCTATAACTATTTCATCCGATTTGTCATAGTAGACTCGAGCTGAGGCCGTGTAATCGATATACTATTTTCTTCCAAAGATAATTAAACATTTAATGCTTATAAGGCAAAGAGTGACTTTTGACTAAATACATCTATTACTATTTTAGCCTTATTACATCGCTACACATCCCAACCTATTATGGGACGTGTTATTGAATAAGGTAGAATCCTTACTAGATTCATATTGCACTAATACTAGTGCTACTATCAAATCTTCCTTTATTGGTAATAATATAATTGTAATTTAACCTTAGAGGAACATTACTGTTTCTTTAACTAACATCACTGAAGCTTCCTCAAGTGATATACCAAATCGTATAAAACCTTCATCTAATGACTCTTGCAACTAGATGTTTAGCTTTCTCAATCTAGTAAGAGCCAATCTGTAGAGTGTAATCAATATAAGTTTAATATTGGATTAAATCCAATCCTAAACTTAGCATCTTGATTGAGCATCAAGCCTGACAGCTCTTCTTGGGCAACCCATTTAAATCTCATAAACAATAAGAATACTCTCACGCTTACCCTTGATGCTCGGTATCCATAACATATGTTAAATCATTTTCATATTGATAACAAATTCCAATAAAAACTCTGTATGCTCATGCATGCCCATTATTACCACACTCACATGATTGGTTTTGTGATTTTCTTGAATCTCCAACATTAATTATAAATGTCAGAGAGTTCCTAATTTTCCTTGTCTTGATCTCTTAGCAGAACTATGTAATAAATTCAGCTTGGTATTTTTGCCGGAAATCCTCACCACTTTTTGGAAGTGGTGAAATGAATAATAATTCACTATTCCTCTTTACGAACTGTGACCTATGTTTAGATATTTTCTCATTTTGAACCATTTGCATTGCCTTTGGCATAATTTACTACTTCATGGAATTTTGAAATACATTGGGCAGTTAGTACTTCTTTGTACCTGACCTCCAGTCCTCTATGAGCTATCATAACAGGCTCTCTTTCTGTCTATAGGAAGCAGTTTAGAAACAATTCAACTCAGTTTATTAAACTGGCACTCATACCCGTAAATGATCCAATTGCACTAATTAAGATACAAGAAACTTCGTTGCATCTGTAGGATAAACTTTGTTACGAAACACTCAAAGAAAGAAATTCTAGATAAGACTTTCGAGTATTTACCGTAACATTACTTTGTCAAATACAGGTCTAATCCTTTTCAGATGAGATAATACCCTTTCTTTGTAGTCTCCTCTGATCATCAATACAGAGTTCCTTCAACATAACCTTCATATCATTAAACCATAAATTATCAATCACAGGATCTCCATTAATATTATTCTGAAAATCTAGTGTGTCAGAACTCTTATTTCTTTTGCAATCAGTGCCTAATCAGGCTAATTCATGATCAAATATAATGTATGGAAGAAAAATCTTAATCCAAAACATACACATCATGTTACTCTGGTGCCTCTGCACCACGCTAAGCTGAGGGTAGAATATTATCATTAACCTTATCATGCTCGTGAATCTCTTATTGATTCACTTGCCTAAACACCTGACATGATTCTTTTACCCTCGCACATTGGAATTTAACATCATTATCATAATGAAGTAAGCAATTGCATTCATTCCAACAAGTAAAATCATCAGTAATTCTGACATCCTAGTGGCATGTATACACTTTTGACCTTTACCATACTTCTTTTAACTCCAGAACCGGCTAAACTTGTAGCTCTGATACCAATAAATGTAACACCCCTTTCCTCTATCTGTACACCGGGTACGAGTCAGAAATGTTACAACTTCTATAATCCAAAAATCAGGGTAATTTAAAATTTTCAAAAAACTTCTCGATGGTCACCCATCCTAAAATTTCTCTAGCCTAAGCACGCTTAACTTTATTTAAAACCGACTTAAATTATTTGTTCGAGTTCCAATCACAAATCAATTATCTTAGCATGCAACTCATCACTTCATGTTATTTTTAACCTTGAATCTTTCCATAAACGCCACTTATCTTGAAACCATAATAAACTTTAAAGGCCAATCACACTCAAATAGGTTAAACAAGTATACATGCCACTATAAAAATCAAACCATAATTAGTATGTCATTACAATGATTACCTGTTGAACTTTCCCATATTGATGCAATGCTCTTCTCACTCTGAACTTGATTTACCTACGTGTGTACAATCAAACACACACTAAGTACGAACTTAGTGAGACATAAGATGAGAACATATAAAAATACTTTGTAAAGCATGATACTTTCAAAAACATGATAATCATTAAATCATATAATCTGTAATGCATTAATATATGTATATAATATCATATAGTTGTACCGTGTAATCATATAGCCCAAGGTAAATATCAAGTGACTAATAAACGAGTTGCGTACATTAAAGGTACTATCATTTTCTGTAAATTGTGGACACATTTAAGTGTCAGATAACTGTAGGACACAATGAAGTGCCAGATAACTGTAGGACACAATGAAGTGTCAGATAACTATAAGACTCTAATGCTATAGGACATTATTGTCCAACTTAACATTATACTACCTACGAGTAACTTAAAACAATTCCTGCAAAATGGCAAGCAACCCAATAACAATTCATATCATGTAAAACATATTCATACTAGAGCAGTTCATACTCCAATATGTTCTATATAATCAATGGTATACATGCCATTTAAAAACTATATAAGTAGCTTGTCATATATATATTGCTATAAACCATTTGTAAGCATAAAGATATTGCATGATCTTTAAATCAATAAAATAATGTATCATGCAAAACACATTATGCTATATAAAAATATTTACCTTTTAGGTTGACATATCACAAGTCTCCCTATAAAAATGTGTGTCAACAAACATACATTTAAATACATGTATGCACTCACTTGGGCCATTTGTTAGCATGCCTCACATTTAAATACAAGTCTCCCGATCCTTTCCTTTATAGAACCTCGAACCTTCCTTGATTCGACCTTGACTTCATTAATCACATGAAGAAGATAAAATATTTGTTAGATTCAAATCTAACAATACCTTAAACACGTTGTCCAATATAATCATTCGAATATAAATTTTCCAAATATTTTTCCTTTCTTCCTTGTATTGTTCAAAAACTCATTATGGTCCCTAGTGACCAATTTGAACTTCCAATAATTCTTCCAAGCTTGCTAACTCACATATAAATACAAAATATTTCAAATTCCATTTTCTGACAGCTTGCGCTACCTTCAAAGATTTGCTTATACCGGGCTGAATACATACCGGATCTTAATTTCCTTTTTATTGGAAAAACTATATTCGATAACGGTTCTAACGGTATAAGCCACATAAATTAATAAAATGTACAAAAATTATGCAATTCTTCAAATTCCCGTCACAGTGCTATTTTGACAAAAACTGCTTTGTAAATTTCATGACCTTCATTCGATTAAAAATTCATATCTTTTAACTCGGAACTCCAAATCAGTTTCCGTTTGATGGAAATGAAACTAGGCGAACACATATTTACAGCGGTATAAAATTCATCATCTAACCATTTTTGTAGAATTTACGGTGAATTTTCAAAGTCACTGGCAAAATTCAATCTTCTTCATAGCTTTCCATAATAATCTTCTAACTTCTTATTTTTCTACTTATCAATTTAGTCCCATCACTTGCTTCAAACTACCAATTCATCATCTTCTTCATCAAATAATTATTCAAAATAATTCCCTCTAGTTTTTTTCTTTGCCCAAAATAGTCACTAAAATGCAAAGGTAAGGATTCAAACTTCTTAACATTGCAATTTAGTCCTCAAATCAACACTACTACCTTAATTCGATTATTTTAACTAAAAATCAGATTTAATCCCCATCCAAGAATTCATTTCCTATTTGGTCACTTCATTATGACAATTTATCAAAATGGTCCCTAATTCAATTCAACATCGGTTTAGCATTCTAACATCAATTTCACATCTCTAGCATTATTTATTACATAAATACACTCCAAATTCATAAAATTCAGATTCGGTCCCTTAACTTTGAAGCTTGCCGAATTGGCCCCTATAAGTTTTAACTTAGGGTTTTGCTTCCAAACAAAAAAATCAAGCTTACTAGATCATTAATCCTACATCACAAACCCTAAGTTAGACTTAAATCCATAAACCCTAATCTTCTCCATAGAAACCAAAATATGTATGATTTAAATCCTAACTCAAAAACATGATTTCAACATCATATAAGATTGATTCCAACTTAAATTCAACCATGGAATCATAAAATTTCAAAAGCCCCAATTTTGTTCATAAACCCTAATTTCCTTCTCATGTAAAATTTCCATCAATAAAGCATGTATTCCATGAATTATTTACATCAAAAGATAGAGCTCGAAGAGTAGAACAACTTTGCAATTCGGAAGATTACCTTAAAACCGAGGTTTGGGGCTTAAATTGAGCTTGGGAATTTTCCCCCTTTTCTACCCATATTTTCAAAAATGTGAAAGATGAAGAAGGTTTCATCTTTTGCCTTTTAATTTTAAATCTCTTCAATTATGCCACTTGTAATATATAAATGAATTTTAAATTCATTCATATAGGGAAATTACAAAAGTGCCCTTTTATCCAACGGTTGAGAATGATTTTATCATCAATCAAGGGCCAAGATTTAAACTTCAAATTTCTTCTTCCAAAAATAGCCCTTGTAACTTCAAATATTTCAAAATTGTCATTCCTACCGAATAACCAATTTGCCCTCCAACTAGTCTTTATTTACTAGTTTGCTTCAAAATTGCCATTCCATTAAAATCTAACTAAATTAGTTTCTCCTCAACCGGTCACTATTCGATAAATATCCTTTTATAATTTTCCATGGCTTATGGAACAGCCTCTGAAATTTCAATTCAATCTGATTTCCCGATATTCACAAAATACTTATACTACGATTTTACCTTTACCGAGCTATCTGATCTATTCCGAAAATTCTATATTTACATAATATTCCTCACATCATCATCCATCATCCAATGACCTAAATTTAATCTGGAATTAGTATTTTACCAAACTTTGCCCTTATGATTTTCCAAAATTACGATCTTGCCATTTTTCATCCAGCGGCTCATATTTAACATGGAAATCAACTTAAATCCAAGGGTTCATATTCTTCCAACACAAAGAAAATATCTTAGGCATGTAAAATGACATAATTAACCTTGGCTTATCATCCTTCAAAATATCCTAGATATTTGATTCAATCCGATTATCCGAATATTCTTCCAAACTTTATTGCTTTATAGCCAATAATACAAACTCCGTATGAAAAATTCAGGTAACACGAAAACATCATTATTGGTGGTAAACTATTCATTTATGGGGTTAAAATACATAACTTTTGAAAAGTACACTTTGGTCCCTGAACTTTTCCAAAGTTTAAAACTTTCAAAATTTATATTATGGTCACTAACCAAAAATTTGGGATATTACAATTCTCCCCCTTAAGAAAATTCGTCCTCGAATTTTGAACACATACCTGGTTCAAAAATTGAGGAAATTGTTTTCTAATATCTTTTTCTCTTTCCAAAGTAACTTTTTGACTTCATAATTTCATCAAAGAAATTTAACAAGCGAGATCATTTTATTTCATAATCCTTTGACTCCATGGGCCAATATCTTTACCGATTCTTCCTCATAAATCAAATCCGGTTGAATCTCTATTCCCTCCGAGGTAATTATATGTAAAGGATCTAATTGATACTTCTTGAGCATCAATACATGAAAAACATTATGAATCTTGTCCATTTCCAGAGGTAAGGCTAACTAATAAGCCATCGAACCAACACTTTTCACAATCTTATATGACCCAAAGAATCTCGAATTTAGTTTTCCTTTTTGGTCCAAACCATAACACCTTCTTCTGAGGTGAAACTTTTAAGGAATATTTCATCCTTAACTTCATAGAAATATCTTTTCTTTCAAGATCAACATATAATATCCATCATTCTAAAAAAATTCTAAATTACTTCGAACCATTCATACTTGATTATCCACATCCTAAACAGAATCTAATAAGATTCAATCACCACTTAGTTCTCTTTTCATCATCCTCAGGAATATAAATCACTTCCTTAATAACATGAACATCCTTTAGACCTAACATCGAAATCTTTAAATTTTGTTTCTTTTTCACCTTATTGAAATCTTTCCAAGCATATCTTATCTTTTATCTATAAATCTTTGATCCGATTTGTCATAGTAGACTCGAGCTGAGACTGTGTAATCGATACACTATTTTCCTCCAAAGATAATTAAGCATTTAATGCTTATAAGGAAAATAGTGACTTTTGACTAAATACATCTATTACTATTTTAGCCTTATTACATCACTACACATCCCAACCTATTATGGGACGTATTATTTAATAAGGTAGAATCCTTACTAGATTCATACTGCACTAATACTAGTGCTACTATCAAATATTCATTTATTGGTCATAATATAATCGTAATTTAACCTTAGAGGAACATTATTGCTTCTTTAACTAACATCACTGACGCTTCCTCAAGTGATATACCAAATTGTATAAAACCTTCATCTAATGACTCTTGCAACTAGATGTTTAGCTTTCTCAATCTAGTAAGAGCCAATCTTTAGAGTGTAATCAATATAAGTTCAATATTGGATTAAATCCAATCCTAAACTTAGCCTCTTGATTTAGCATCAAGCCTTATGCCTCTTCTTGGGCAACCCATTTAAAACTCATAAACAATAAGAATAGTCTCCCAACTTACCCTTGATGCTCGGTATCCATAACATAAGTTAAATCATTTTCATATTGATAACAGATTCCAATAAAAACTCTGTATGCTCATGCATGCCCATTATTACCACACTCACATGATTGGTTTTATGGTTTTCTTAAATCTCCAACATTAATTATAAATGTCAGAGAGTTCCAAATTTTCCTTGTCTTGATCTCTTAGTATAACTATGTAATAAATTCAGCTTGGTATTTTTGTCAGAAATCCTCACCACTTTTTAGAAGTGGTGAAATGAATAATAATTCACTATTCCTCTTTATGAGTTGTGACCTCTGTTTAGATATTTTCTCATTATGTACCATTTCCATTGCCTTTGGCATAATTTACTGCTTCATGGAATTTTGAAATACATAGGGCAGTCAGTACTTCTTTGTACCTGACCTCCAGTCCTCTGTGAGCTGTCATAACAGGCTTTCTTTCTGCCAATAGGATGCAGTTTAGAAACAATTCAACTCAGTTTATTAAACTTGCACTCATAACCGTAAATGATCCAATTGCACTAATTAAGATGCAAGAAACTCCATTGCATATGTAGGATAAACTTTGTTACAGAACACTCAAAGAAAGAACTTCTAGCTAACATGTAACCCCCTCGACCCGGCTTAGACGCCCGACCGAATCAAGGAAGCTACATTAGGTTTGCCGAAGCAAACCAGAGAGATACAACACAAACCGGTCCATTTTTTCCTTTTATCTTGTCTAGATGCCAATTATTAATCCTACATGTTCATGCAGACATTAGGCGTAACCCCAACTCTATCGGGCATCGATTAGACATCTAATTGCAACTTAGGGATCAAATTGCATTTACAAAAAATTACAGGACTAAAGCCCACTTTTGTGTTACCAACCCTTAATTAATCAGGTTTCAAACATACATCTGAAATTTCAGCTCAAACTGATCATTCAATCACATGTATTTGCATTAACAATATTCAAGGACTAAATTGCAATGAAAATGAAACTGCTCCAAAGTGACAATAACAACTTAAACGGCCATCCGTACCGACATGACTACAGCCATACCGATACGATTTGAAACACCATGTTTTGGTACACCACCATGTCGTACCGATACGCCCAATTAAAATACCAAACATTTGAAAACCTTGATGACAATACCGATACGGCTCTATGTGTTTCGGTACACGAGTTCGAGTTGAAAAAAGTTAATTCCAGAAGCTATAGTCCGTACCGGAACACCCCATGTCGTACTGATTGTTAAGGCCAAAATGGCCTAGGCGTATCGAAACACCACTGGCCCGTACCGATCCCTCAAGCCTAGAAACTACAGTTGTACCGATACGGTCCCTCGCGTATCGGTACACTTGGACCTTTAATGTCACATTTTGCTGGTTTTCATCCAATTAACACATTCAAAACATTTCCACAAGCTTGGAACACAACACCAACATGCCAAGCATACTACGAGCATTCAAGCATCATAATCTTAACAATATAACATGGCATCAGGCATCAAAAGAAGATCTATAGACAACATACCAAAAAGTTAAACCAGCACCAAAACAAACCTTAGGGCCATTCACAAACCAAGAGCAACAAAATAAACATGCTCAAACAGGGAGTTCAACAAGACATCTCCCAAAACCATACAAGTACCCCATTGCCCTTATTCTTATAGTCTAGTCTAAAACATATTGCTGCCTTCCGGGACTTAAATTCTCTCCATTGATGGGCAAATAGAGCGTAAGCACACAAGGCTTAGTGAGGAATGCTCCAAAACAAAACACCATCAATGCACATAAAACCATTTACTTAACATCATCCTTTAAAACACCATGCCCATTTAAAACATGCACTTTATATCATTAAAACCAGCATATTAAATCATATGCTACATGTATCATTAATCAATAGCAAGTCACATTGCTAACCCTCCACTTAAGCCTTCCCATGCATTACTACCACATGCAAGGCTCAAGGAGAAACATGTATAAGTCACATCATTCAACATAAAATATTCAAATGATACATTAACAATTATATTGGCTTACAAGTGATCATTAAACAATTCCAATAACAAAAGAGTTCATGGGATACACGGATTCAACAAGTGTTCAACCAACACTTCAAGCCATCTCAACTGGAATAGCGATACAATAACAATCGCGGTACATTACCAACCGGGTGACTATACAACCCTTGGCTACAGCAACCCCTTTCATCGGTTAAACGTTTAATCCACTAACGAGAGTTTTCGGTACCATATAACCCCTCAACCGTTAGGGTACCTGGATGGAGTATTCGGTACACCATCTAAAACCCTCAACATCCAAGGCGACTTACTTATAGTGTACTCAATCCTGTGGACGACCAACTATATCCGATAACAATTTTAAAACCACATCACTTGCCAATATAATTAACCATTTTAACATTTACCTCATTGTTTTTAACAAGCATTAACCAACCATTTTCCAAAGCAACAACCATGCTTTAAACTCAAGTATAAACCATATACTTACAAGGATCACTTACCATGTGCATCCTTCATCATTTCATTCTTAAAAACAGTATCTCAAATACTTTAAAACATGCTTTAATAGTAGGTACAAAGTAAATCAAAACAAGTGCATAAACCATTCCATAAAAACACGACCGAGAGAGAAAACCACTTTATACTTACTTCCGAGTTTAAACCAGCGTTTCAAGCTTAGTTTGAACTCCCATAAACCACTTTTAAAACATTCCAAAGCTGGAATCCACGTTCTCACTCACTGATACGCGAAACATTGATTCGCCAATGCGAATCACACGTCCGAAGCTTCCAATGCAACCTCGTTAGCTTTCGGAACAACCTCCCCTCTTTTAACCACAAAACAACAGAGGACTAATGCATCATAATGAAATAAAAACACAACAACACCAATCCTTCTCAAATTCCCACATAACCATCACAAATAACCCTTCACAGCAACCGAAAACATCACCCAAACACTTCCAAACACAACCCAACCAACATCTATCAATCTAACATCAGTTTTAACATCAAACCACTTCTAGAAACCGATCCAAACCAAGCTAACACCTCCAGCCACCTTGCAACCACAAAAACACCACAAAACCTCAACTCTAACAACCTAAACAATTAGAGATTCAAGAGTTTCGGGATTCCATTGATAACAACAACTTATCAACATTATAAAACCTCCAAAATATGAATTAAACCATCCTTAATTACTGGAAAACAGATCCAATTCGCAAATCAACCCATTTTCTATTAATTTCCTCAATTAACTCAATTAATCAAAAGAAAATCATTAGAATCAGATTATAAACACAAAATCAAGGGAGAATGAAGAGAGAAGTTGAGTGTTTGGCTGTGGAGAGAATGAAGAGAGAAGTTGAGAGAAAAATAACATGATTTTGTTTTGGAAATTGATAACTAACTTTTAACAAAAATCTCCTTTAATTAATAATTATTACACATCTTAAAATAGACTTAATTAAGGGAGAAACCATCAGAAACAAATTGGTAAAATAGCTCCTTAAAGATTCTAAGAATTTGACCCTTTTCATTTTAGTCACCATAAAATCACAGTTTTCAAAACATTCATTTTGGTCACTAGACAAATGTCCCACTTCTGAAACTCATTTTCCAAAATTGATTTCACCATTATTAAATTCACAATTAATAATGATTTTTCAAACATTTTTCCATAATTTTATCATCACCGAAAACACATGGTCCCGAATCCGACTTGAATCTCTAACCCGGTCCACCAGACCATCTAATAGACCACAAAACCTCTAAGCCCTAAAACTGGTGCATTACAACTCTTCCCCCTTAAGAAATTTCATCCTTGAAATTTACTTGGAGGAAACAGATGCAGAAACTGCTCCAACATCCATGACTCGTGTTCCCACGTGTCTTCCTCAACCCCGCGATGCCTCCACAACAGCTTAACAAGATCAACCATTTTGCCACGCAGAGCCTTGCAACAGGTATCGAGGACCTCTATAGGTTCCTCGTCAAATGACAGATCCGATCTCAACTCAACATCCTCCACCGGCATCATATGCAAAGAATCCGATCTATACCTCCGCAACCTCGAAATATGAAACACAACATGGACCCCTCCAATACAGGAGGTAACCTCAAACAAAAAGTGACAGGACCCACATGCTTAACACTTTCGTATGGCCCACAAAACCTTGGGCTAAGCTTTCCTTTCTGCCCAAAACACATCACCTTCTTCCAAGGCAACAACTACATGATCACCCGATCATCAACAACACAAACAACATCACTACGCTTCAAACCTGCGTAGAATTTCTTACCATACAAAGTTGCTCTCAAGCCCTCACATATTAGCTCCACCCTATCACTAGTGCCTTTCAACATATCCAACAAGGAAACGTACCTTCTCCCATTTTATCCCAACTCACGTCATACGGCACTTTCCACCACACAACACCTCGTATAGTGCCATCCGCACACTCATCTGACAACTGCTATTAAAGCAAACTCTACCCAAGCCAACTACTTTTCCCCCGTTCCCTGGAACGCAGTGGTACAACAGATCAACATATCTTTCAAAAAACTAAATTTTACACTCGGATCCACCATCCACCTGGAAATGTTACAAGGCACTGAAACTCAACCACACACTCAATGCTCAAAATAACAACCCCAAAACCTCGCTATAAACCATATATTTTCGTCCACACCATAGACTCAGGCACATTGTACAAACATGCCAACCCGACAATATACAAACCTGCCAGCTTATACAAAGCATATAACACAAGCATAACCACAAAAGTACGCACACCTCACAACTTTGATCAACAACTACCCAAATGGAATCTTTTTTGGTCGGTGTCAAAGACAACCCAGTCACAAAATCCATGGTAAACCTTTCCTGTTTGCACCCCGAAATCCTCAACGATTGCAACAACCCAGAAGAAAAACGGATGCCCAGCCTTTACCCAATGACGCACCCTACATTGACTAACAAGGTCGGCCACATCTTTCTTAAGACCACCCAATAGTACTCCTCCTTCAAACCCTGATACATCTTAGTACTACCAGGATGCATGGCAAAGGAATAGAATGCGCCTCGATCAAAATGATAAGCCTTAACTCATCGTCCTCCGACACAACTACCCGACCTCTAAAGCACAACACTCCATCATCATTAAAATGAAAACTCAAAGGATTCCCATCCAAAGTGTCCTTCACTAACAGAGACGGTTTCACCTACAACTCCGCTAACAACCCCCCCGTCATCTGTCACACTCAACTGAGCAAACATAGCCCTCAACTTCCACAGCCGCCTTTATGCTCAAAGCATCCGCCACCCTATTGGCTCTTCCTAGATGATACCTAGAACAGTACTACTCAACATCAAGAGACACCACTCTCCGATCCTTAAAACACAGCACCTTAACATCATTAACGCGAAAACCATTAGGTTTCCTTTGCTGATAACCTGGACATGCGGTAACAATACAACATCGCAAGGTTGCCCTTACCTATCCAACTGCGATCCGAATAACCTCACTTACAATTCGGTCATCCAGCCTCCATCACGCATTATACTCAACCACATAAACCACATCTTCAACTCTACTATCACTTACACATACTAGGCATCGGCTACATCCTGAGCTCGGCCAATAATAAATTATCAACAATAACCCTTAAACAACTCCAACCATCCAAACTGTCAAGGACACAAACCATCATTCATTTATTTACTTTTAACCACGCATGAATCGTGTACACAACACACTCCACATCATAGAATCGGTGTCTCCAACCAACACAACCACGGTAAGCTCTGTATCATGCGTAGAGCAGGCGCGCTCTTGCACCCTTGACTATCCAAATGAATAAATTGCAACTTCCATTACAAGGTACAATCCCCACAACCTTATTGTTAAACAACTAGATCTAACAAACCCATAGACTGCTATTTCCAACCTTAGTCGATCACAAACTAGCACAAGCCAGACCTCCACAAATCATAATACCAAGACTACTTACACCACTACTCCACTAATTTCCGGCCAGTCATCCGTAAGTGTGAACATATGTATGGATGATTACTTATATGCCCTCATAAATGTCTATGCGTATGTATGTAAAACCTCTAATGTCGTGCTCAAATGTATGCATGTACTGGCATATTTATATATACATATAAGTGTTTAAGCACTGTGCATGTTTTTTTGTTCACACTTACTAATAACATCCTCAGAACTAAAACTCTTTACAACATGCTCAAAACTCACACTTCCCAACAGAGAAGCAATATTCCCTTCTCCCTAAGAAACCACTATACCATCCACACTTATCGGTCTAAACCCTTCACGATGCTTTCGCGCACGCAAAGACCATCAACCAACACAACCAACTGCCTCACAACATCTGGGCTACCTGGTTCAACATACCCACAAACACCACCTAACCATCGATCGAACCAATAGCATAACTGAGGACTCATGTTGTCGTACTCTTGACAAAAAATAACCCCAACCACAAACACATTCTTTACATTTAATTGGTAACACCCGAACCTCAAACCGACCTTACAAAGCACTAAAGCATCCTTAAATTGATCAACAGATCACCAACTTATTCAACCACCAAAAACCATTGCACTCCTGCAACGTGCCATCCTTCTTTTCCACAACCACACCGGTGTAACCCCCAACGAAAAACTAAGCCTAATAAAACACATTCTTTACCTTCAATTGGTAACACCCGCAACGTGCCATCCTTCTTTTCCAGAACCTCACCGGTGCAACCCCTGACAAAAAAATAAGCCTAATAAAACACATCGGCACAACCCCCAACCACAAACACATTCTTTACCTTCAATTGGTAGCAACTGGACCTCAAACCAACCTTACAAAGCACTAAAGCATCCCTAAACTGATCAACAGATCACCAACTTATTCAACCACCAAAAACCATTGCACTCCTGCAACGTGCCATCATTCTTTTCCGCAACCACACCGGTGTAACCCTTGGAGAAAAACTAAGCCTAATAAAACCTTTCTTACACAACTCCTAAAGTTGCGTCTTAAACCCTTCACCTTTATCGAGCCCCGCACAGAGAGCAATAGAAATTGGAACTGTGTTTTCACACAATTCACTACGAAACTCAACCTTTCAATCCAATGGCAAGCCTGGCATTCCCTCGAAACACCTAGAACTTATATACCATATGGATATCCTTCACACGTACTTCTTTTGACTCTAGAGTCATAACATAAGCCTGGAATACCTTGCCCCCAAATTCCATCAAGCATCTCGCTTTCAACATCAAAACAGCATTAAACAAGAATTTAACATTCTCACCTGGGTTTACCACCTATAAAATTAGCAAGTTCCAAGGTAACTCGGTAGGTTTCAAAAATCAAGCACAGCTCTGGTCCAACCACTAATCCAACCCAGGATTTCATCAAAAATTATGGAGCAACAACCCCAATAAAACAACCACAACCTCAGGACCTCAAATCATCAAAGAACACTTAGAAACATCCTTCCCACAACAACCAATACTATTTACATCTGAATACACTAACCCCTTGGTCCTCACCCAGCACTGTCATTACCTTGCCTCAACAAAGAGCGATATCTTTATCACACTTCCTTTCAAACTGAACACCACCAGAACTAGATCCCGCAATTCATATGCCAGATCCAGAACCACCCACACGAAACCTATAAACCCAGATTCTACTCTATGTACCTCTCTCGTGTACCAACATGTTGAAAATGGTGTAGTCGGAAACCAATATGTACACCCTAGCATCCTGTACCAATTCATAAAGGAATCGATCACAGCGATACCTTTCTACCGATAGCAATTCAGGAGCATACCGACTCAACCGAACAAGTTGTACCCAAAACACGACCACATACACACAACCCTAAGCCCAAGCCATGAGCTCTCAATCCTTTCTATTCAAGTATCTAAACCCTAGATACTTCTTCCAAAAGACAGCATGGAAAGACTCCCAACCCACAACATTGGGTCCCCAAGCTAACAAATACAGTTGTCCACCAACTAAAACATCATCATGCAACATGGATTCAATACATCCCAACCTACGAGTACCAAGACACCCTATTCAACCCATAACCTGAACAACACTAATCATACATGCCTCAAATGTCACGGGTTATAACCATGATACTCAACTCCTCCCAAACCACAGGGATATTTCAACGGCAACCTCGTTTGCCCAATAGCTGGTGCAAACACATGCACTCCAGCAACAACAGCTTAAAAGCACCCAACATCGCATATACCAAGGCATCATATCACCCAATATTGACCCAACCGGCACGGGTGGTACATACTTCGGGATAACTAACCCCTAAGAGGCACAACACCTACTTTTGCATCCTACCCAATGGTAGCAGCAATCGTACCCGATCACAACTCTCTCTTCGGTCCTATCGTGCTAAGATATATCTAAGGCATGATAATCATTGCAAAACAGAACAGTCAGGCCAGCTTCAAGAAAGGATCCAAGACTTCCCTTTCAAAAATCAAATTTACAAGACTATAGTAATAAGGCAATGGGTACCCCAAAACTTTTCCCCAGCATGGCATATACAACCAACATACATATCAATCACCGTACATAACATCCAGCTACATATAACAATCACCGTGCAAGTCAAACAACAGAACATAACTTACAGCCACAAAAGAACAACCTTATCAACTCCCAACTTTTAGAAACCTGGCTCTTATACCACCAAATGTAACCCTCTCGACACGGCTTAGACGCCCGACCGAATCAAGGAAGCTACATTAGGTTTGCTAAAACAAACCTGAGAGATACAATGAAAACCGGTCCATTTTTTTCCTTTTATCTTGTCTAGATGCCAATTATTAATCCTACATGTTCATGCATACATAAGGTGTAACCCCAACTCTATCGGGCATTGATTAGACATTCAATTGCAACTTAGGGACCAAATTGTATTTACAAAAAATTACAGGACTAAAGAAGACTTTTATGTTACCAACCCTTAATTAATCAGGTTTAAAACATACATCTGAAATTTCAGCTCAAACTGATCATTCAATCACATGTAATTGCATTAACAAGATTCAGGGACTAAATTGTAATGAAAATGAAACTGCTCTAAGGTGACAATAACAACTTAAACGGTCATCCATACCGATACGAGTACACCCGTACCGATACGGTCTGAAACACCCTATTTCGGTACACTACCATACCGTACCAATTCGCCCAATTAAAATACTGAACAATCGAAAACCTTGATGACCGTACCGATGCGGCTCTATGTGTTTCGGTACACGGGTTTGAGTTGAAAAAACAAATTCCAGAAGCTATAGTTCATACCGAAACACCCCATGCCATACCGATATGTTAAGGCCAAAATGGCCTAGGTGTATCGAAACACCATTGGCCCGTACCGATCCCTCAAGCCTAGAAATGCCCAGCCGTACTGATACGGTCCCCTGCGTATCGGTACACCTGGACCTTTAATGTCACATTTTGTTGGTTTTTCATCCAATTAACAGATTAAAAACATTTCCACAAGCTTGAAACACAACACCAACATGCCAAGCATACCACGAGCATTCAAGCATCACAATCTTAACAATATAACATGGCATCATGCATTAAAAGAAGATCTATAGGCATGCTTCCTAAATTTGCATCCATACAACATACCAAAAAGGTAAACTAGCACCAAAACAAACGTTAAGGCCATTCACAAACCAAGAGCAACCAAATAAACATGCTCAAACAGGGAGTTCAACAAGATATCTCCCAAAACCATACAAGTACCCCATTGCCCTTATTCTTATAGTTTATTCTAAAACATACTTTGATAACCAATTCTTGCTAGGATCCCCTTACTTCTTGCTGCCTTCCGGGACTTCAATTCTCTGCATTGATGGACAAAAAGAGCATAAGCACACAAGGATTAGTGAGGAATGCTCCAAAAAAAACACCATCAATGCACTTAAAACTATTTACTTAACATCATCATTTAAAACATCATGGCCTTTTAAAACATGCACCTTATATCATTAAAACTAGCATATTAAACCATATGCTACATGTATCATTAATCAATAGCAAGTCACATTGCTAACCCTCCACTTAAGCCTTCCCATGCATTACTACCAAATGCAAAGCTCAAGGAGAAACATGTATAAGTCACATCATTTAACATAAAACATTCCAATGACACATTAACAATTATATTGGCCTACAAGTGATCATTAAACAAGTCCAATAACAAAAGAGTTCATCGGATACACGAATTCAACAAGTGTTCAACCAACACATCAAGCCATCTCAACCGGAATAGCAATACAATAACAATCGCGGTACATTACCAACTGGGTACCTATACAACCCTCGGGGACACCAACCCCTTTCATCGGTTAGACGCTTAATCCACTAACGAGAGTTTTCGGTACCATATAACCCCGCAATCGTTAGGGTACTTGGATGCAATATTCGGTACACTGTATAAGCCCCTCAACATCCAACGCAACTTATTTACAATGCACTCAATCCTATGGCCGGCCAACTATATCCGATAACAATTTTAAAACCACATCACTTGCCAATATAATTAACTATTTTAACATTTACCTTACTATTTTTAACAAGCATTAACCAAACCATTTTCCAAAGCAACAACCATGCTTTAAACTCAAGTATAAACCATATAATTACAAGGATCACTTACCATGTGCATCCTTCAGCATTTCATGCTTAAAAACGGTATCTCAAATACTTTAAAACATGCTTTAACAGTAGGTACAATGTAAATCAAAACAAGTGCATAAACCATTCCATAAAAACACGACCGAGAGAAAAAACCACTTTATTCTTACTTTCGAGTTTAAACCAGCATTTCTAGGTCCTTTTAAACTCCCATAAACCACTTTTAAAATATTCCAAAGCTAGAATCCACATTCTCACTCACCGATACGCGAAACCTTGATTCGACGACGCGAATCACACGTCTGAAGCTTCCAATGCAACCTCGTTAGCTTTCAGAACAACCTCCCCTGTTATAACCACAAAACAACAGAGGATTAATGCATCATAATGCGTTCAAAACACAGCAGCACCAGTCCTTCTCGAATCCCCACATAACCATCACAAATAACCCTCATCAACAACCGATAACATCACCCAAACACTTCCAAACACAACCCAGCCAACATCTATCAATCTAACATTACTTTTAACATCAAACCACTTCTAAAAACCGATCCAAACCAAGCTAACACCTCCAGCCACCTTGCAACCACAAAAACACCATAAAACCTCAACTCTAACAACCTAAACAATTAGAGATTCAAGAGTTCCGGGATTCCATTGATAACAACAACTTATCAACATTATAAAACCTCCAAAATATGAATTAAACCATCCTTAATTACTAGAAAATAGGTCCAATTCGCAAATCAACCCATTTTCCATTAATTTCCTCAATTAACTCAATTAATTAATAGAAAATCATTAGAATCTGATTATAAACACAAAATCAAGGATCAAATGCTTGGGAATTTCAGTAAAGAACCATACAATAGAGGAGATCTCGGACCTTACCCCTATTGTGAAGTTTCTCCCACAATTGATTTGATAAAAGCTAAGAAAACACAAGTTTAATGTAAGATTTTGTGCAAACAATCTTAATTAAACAATTTGAAACCATAAGATCAAGTTAAAAACCATCTCACATGTGGAATTTGATGAAAACTTGAGTGTTTGGCTAAGGAGAGAATGGAGAGAAAAGCTGAGAGAAAATAACGTGATTTTGTTTTGGAAATTGATAAATAACTTTTAACAAAAATCTCATTTAATTAATAATTAAAACACATGTTAAAATAGAATTAATTAAGGGAGAAACCATCAGAAACAAATTGGTAAAATAGCTCCTTAAAGATTCTAAAAATTTGACCCTTTTCATTTTAGTCACCATAAAATCACAGTTTTCAAAACTTTCATTTTGGTCACTAGCCAAAATGTCCCACGTCCAAAACTCATTTTGCAAAATTGATTTCACCATTATTAAATTCACAATTCATAATGATTTTCAAACATTTTTCCACAATTTTATCATCACTGAAAACACATGGTCCCGAATCTGACTTGAATCTCTAACCTGGTCCACAAGACCGTCTAATAGACCACAAAACTGCTAAGCCCTAAAACTGGGGCATTACATAACAAACTTTTGAGTATGTACCGAAACATTACTTTATCAAATACGGGTCTAATCCTTTTCAAATGAGATAATACCCTTTCTTTGTAGTCTCCTTTGATCATCAATACAGAGTTCCTTCAACATAACTTTCATATCATTAAACCATAAATTAACAATCATAGGATCTCCATTAATATTTTCTGAAAATCTAGTGTGTCATAACTCTCATTTCTTTTGCAATCAGTGCTTAAGCAGGCTGATTCATGACCAAATCTAATGTATGGAAGAAAAATCTTAATCCAGAACATACACATCATGCTACTCTGGTGCCTCTGCACCATGCTAAGCTGAGGGTAGAATATTATCATTATCATTCTCGTGAATCTCTTATTGATTCACTTTTCTAAACACTTGAAATGATTATTTTACCCTCACACATTGGAATTTAACATTATTATCATAATGAAGTAAGCAATTGCATTCCTTCCAACAAGTAAAATCATCAGTAATTCTGACATCTTAGTGGCATGTATACACTTTTGACCTTTACCATACTTTGTTTAACTCTAGAACCAGCTAATCCTATAGCTCTGATACCAATAAATGTAATACCCCTTTCCCGTATACGTACACCGGGTACGAGCAGAAATGTTACAACTTCTGTAATCCAAAAATTAGGATAATTTCAAATTTTTAGAAAACTTCTCGATGGTCACCCATCCTAAAATTTCTCTAGCCTAAGTACGCTTAACTTTATTTAAAACTAACTTAAATTATTTGTTCGAATTCCAATCATAAATCAATTATCTTAGCATGCAACTCATCACTTAAGGTTATTCCTAACCTTGAATCTTTCCAGAAATGCCACTTATCTTGAAACCATAATGAACTTTAAAGGCCAATCACACTCAAATAGGTTAAACAAGTATACATGCCATTATAAAAATCAAACCTTAATTAGGATGTCATTACTGTGATTACCTGTTGAGCTTTCCCTTATTGATGCAATGCTCTTCTCACTCTCAACTTGATTTACCTACATGTGTACGATCAAACACATGCTAAGTACGAACTTAGTGAGGCATAAGATGAGAATATATATAAAATACTTTGTAATGCATGATACTTTAAAAAACATGATAATCATTAAATCATATAATCTGTAATGCATGAATATCTGTATATAAGATCATATAGTTGTACTGTGTAATCATATAGCCCAAGGTAAATAACAAGTGACTAATAAACGAGTCGCATACTTTAAAAGTACTATCATTTTCTGTAAACTGTGGACACATTTAAGTGTCAGATAACTGTAGGACACAATGAGTGTCAGATAACTATAGGACACAATGAAGTGTTAGATAACTGTAAGACTTTAATGGTATACCACATTATTGTCCAACTTAATATTATACTACCAAGGGCTAACTTAAAACAATTTTTGCAAAATGGCAAGCAACCCAATAACAATTCATATCATGTAAAACATATTCATACTGGAGTAGTTCACACTCCAATATGTTCTATATAATCCATGGTATACATGCCATTTAAAACTATATAAGGGATAAAGATATTCCATGATCTTTAAATCAGTAAAATAATGTATCATGCAAAACATATTATGCTATATAAAAATATTTACCTTTTAGGTTGACTTATCACAAGTCTCTCTATAAAGATGTATGTCAACAAACATACATTTAAATACATGTATGCACTCACTTGGGCCATTTGTTAGAATGCCTCACTAAATTCTACGCGATCCTTTCCTTTATAGAACTTAGAAACTTATTTGATTCGGCCTTCACTTCATTAATCACATGAATAAGATAAAATATTTGTTTGATTCAAATCTAACAATACCTTAAACACGTTGTCTAATATAATCATTCGAATATAAATTTTCCAAATATTTTTCCTTTCTTCCTTGTATTGTTCAAAAACTCATTATGGTCCCTAGTGACCAATTTGAACTTCCAATAATTCTTCCGAGCTTGCTAACTCACATTAAAATACAAAATATTTCAAATTCCATTTTCTGAGAGCTTGCGCTACCTTCAAATATTTACTTATACCGGGAAGAATACACACAGGATCTTAATTTCCTTTATAGTGGAAAAACTAGATTCGATAGCAGTTCTAACTGTATAAGCCACATAAATTATAAAATCTACAAAAATTATGAAAATTCTTCAAACTCCTGTCACAGTGCTATTTTGACAGAAACTGCTCTGTAAATTTTCTGACCTTCATTCGATTAAAAATTCAAATCTTTTAACTCGGAACTCCAAATCAGTTTCTATTTGTTGGAAACGAAACTAGACGAACACATCTTTACAGCGGTATAAAATTCATCATCTAACCATTTTTGTAGAATTTATGGTGAATTTTCAAATTCACTGCCAAAATTCATTCTTCTTCATAGCTTTCCATAATAAACTTATAATTTCTACTAACATCTTCTTATTTTTCTACTTATCAATTTAGTCCCATCACTTGCATCAAACTACGAATTCATCATCTTCTTCACCAAATAATTATTCAAAATAATTCCCTTTAGTTTTCTTTCTTTGCCCAAAATAGTCACTAAAATGCAAAGGTAAGGATTCAAACTTCATAACTTTTCAATTTAGTCCTCAAATCAACACTACTACCTTAATTCGATTATTTTAACTAAAAATCATATTTAATCACCATCCAAGAATTCATTTCATATTTGGTCACTTGATTTTGACATTATGTCAAAATGGTCCCTAATTCAATTCAACATCAATTTAGCATTCTAACATCAATTTCACATCTCCAACATCATTAATTACATAAATACACTCCAAATTCATAAAATTCAGATTCAGTCCCTTAACTTTGATGCTTGCCGAATTTGTCCCTATAAGTTTTAACTTAGGGTTTTGCTTCCAAACAACAAATCAAGCTTACTAGATCATTAATCCAACATCACAAAGCCTAAGTTAGACTTAAATCTGTAAACCTTAATCTTCTCCACAGAAACCAAAATATGTAGGATTTTAATCCTAACTCAAAAACATGATTTTAACATCATATAAGCTTGATTCCAACTTAAATTCAACCATGGAATCATAAAATTTCAAAAGCCCCAATTTTGTTCATAAACCCTAATTTCCTTCTTATGTAAAATAACCATCAATCAAGCATGTATTCCATAAATTATTTAAATCAAAAGATAGAGATCGAAGAGTAGAATAACTTTGCAGTTCAGAAGATTACCTTAAAACCGAGATTTGGGGCTTAAATCGAGCTTGGAAATTTTCTCACTTTTCTACCCATGTTTTCAAAAATATGAAAGATGAAGAAGGCTTCATCTTTTGGCTTTTAATTTTAAATATCTTCAATTATGCCACTTGTAATATATAAATGAATTTTAAATTCATTCAAATAAGGAAATTACAAAAGTTCCCTTTTATCCAACGGTTGATATTGATTTTATCAACAATCAAGGGACAAGATTTAAACTTCAAATTTCTTCCTCCAAAAATAGCCCTCGTAACTTCAAATATTTCAAAATTGCCATCCTTGCCAAATGACCAATGTGCCCTCCAACTAGTTTGTTTCAAAATGACCAATGTGCCCTCCAACTATTCCATAAATATCCTTTTATAATTTTCCATGGCTTATGGAACAACCTCTGAAATTTCAATTCAATCTGATTTCTCGATATTCACAAAATACTTCTACTACGATTTTACTTTTATCGAGCTATCGAATCTATTCCAAAAATTCTATATTTTCGTAACATTCCTCATATCATCATCCTTCATCCAATGACCTAAATTTAATCTGGAATTAGTAGTATACCAACTTTGCCCTTATGATTTTCCAAAATTATGGTCTTGCCATTTTTCTTCAAACGGCTCATATTTAACATAGAAATCAACTTAAATCCAAGGGTTCATTTTCTTACAACACAAAGAAAATATATTAGGCATGTAAAATGACATAATAAACCTTGGATTATCATCTTTCAAAATATCCTAGATATTCGATTCAATCCAATTATCCAAATATTCTTCTAAACTTTATCGCTTTATAGCAATAATACAAGCTGTGTACAAAAAATTCGGGTAACATGAAAATGTCATTATTGGGGGTAAACTATTCATTTACGGGGTTAAAATACATAAGTTTTAAAAAATACACTTTGGTCCCTAAACTTTTCCAAAGTTTACACTTTAACCCTTAAACTTTCACAATTTACATTTCGGTCACTAACCAAAAATTTGGGATATTATAGGGTTAGCAGGATATTATTGTTGCTTTGTGGATGGTTTCTTGAAGATTGTTGCTCCTTTGACGAAGTTGTTGCAAAAGGATGTAAATTTTGAGTGGACAGAGGGTAGACAACAAGCTTTTGATAAGTAGAATGAAGCTTTGACGCAAGCTCCGATCTTGATTCAACCTGAATTGGGAAAGAGTTTGTGGTTTATAGTGATGCATCCTATGTTGGTTTAGGGTGTGTTAATGCAAGGGGGTAAAGTTGTGGCTTATGCATCTAGGCAGTTGAAGGTGCACGAGTGCAACTATCCTACGCACGATATAGAGCTTGCCACAGTGATGTTTGCATTGAAGATCTGGAGGCATTATCTTTATGGTGAGAAGTGTATTATATACACAGATCACAAGAGTTTGAAATATCTGATATCGCAAAAGGAGTTGAATCTTAGGCAACAGAGATGGTTGGAGTTGCTCAAGGATTATGATTTGACGATAGAGGGTTATTCGAGTAAGGCTAATGTTGTAGTAGGCTAATGTTGTAGTTGACACCTTGAGTAGGAAGGTTGCAGAAGAGTTTAGGGAAATTTTTGCTCGGTTGAGCATGACGGAAGATGGTGGGTTGCTGGCTGAGTTGCAAGTGAAGCCATCGTTGTTGCAGTTGATCAAAGAGAAGCAACCGTATGATGATTCTTTCGTACCGCTTGTTAAGGGTATTATGGATAACAATCAGATGGATTTTTGTTTCAATGAGGAAGGTATTTTGTGCTTTAAGAGTTGGGTGGTGGTGCCGAAGGGTGAGGAGTTAAGGCGCACTACCTTGACTGAGGCTCATACGAGTCCTTTTGCTATGCATTCGAGGAGTACAAAGATGTATCAAGATTTGAAAAATAAGTATTTTTGGGTTGGCTTAAAGAAGGATGTGGTAGATTTTGTTGCTCGTTGTATGGTATGTCAGCGTGTTAAAGCTAAACATCAGTTTCCTTTTGGGTTGTTGCAACCATTGAAGATTCCATAATGGAAGTGGGAGAGAATTACAATAGATTTTGTATCTGAATTGCCTTTGACACCATCAAAGAAGAATTCTATTTGGGTGCCTGTGGATAAGTTTACAAAGTGTGCGCATTTCTTGTCTGTGCATACGACGTATACTTTGGATAAGTTGGCGGAGCTGTATGTGGCTGAGATTGTGAGGTTGCATGGCGTACCAAAGTATATAGTATCATATAGGGATCGACATTTTATAGCAAGGTTTTGGGAGTGTTTGCATAAGGCGTTGGGTACGCAATTGAATTTTAGTACTTTGTATTGTCCTCAAATGGATGGTCAATCTGAACGTGTTATCGAAGTGTTAGAGGATATGTTGCGGTGTTGCATCATTGATTTTCAAGGAACATGGGAGAAGCAACTACCATTGGTGGAGTCTACCTATAACAATAGTTATCAGGCTAGTATCCAAATGGCTCCATATGAAGCTTTGTACGGTAGGAGGTGTCGCATGCCACTTTGTTGGGCTGAGGCGGGTGAGAAGTATGTTTCCTTGTATGATATGCTGAAGGACACTAAAGAGAATATGAAGCTTATTAATGATTGTTGAAGGGGGCTTCGGATCGGCAAAAGTCATATGCTGACTTGAACTGTAGGGAGATTGAGTTTGCGGTTGGAGATAGTGTTCCTTAAGGTTTCGCCTTGGAAAAAGGTGTTGAGGTTTGGACGTAAGGCCAAGTTGAGTCCAGGGTTCATTGGGCCTTATGAAGTGTTGGAGCATGTTGGTACAATTGCTTATAGGTTGATGTTGCCTGCAGAGTTGGAGAAGATACATGGCGCTTTCCATGTATCGATGCTTCGAAGGTATAGATCACACCCTTTACATGTGATGTCTGTTGAAAAGATTGAGTTGAGTCTAGATTTGACCTATGGTGAGGAGCCAGTGAAAATTCTGGATTCTATTAGCAAGGTTCTTTATGGAAAGACCATGGAGTTGGTAAAGGGGCCTAGATGTTAGCTTGATCGATTAGACGGTTCAGGAGAACTAGATTGGGAAATTTGAGCTAGTTTCGGGAATTAATTCTTAATAAAAGGTTTTTGGCTAAAATAAAATATGTAAAAATAGTATAAAATGTTTAATTAATATTCTAAGGGTTTTTGGAAACTCAATTTGAATGAATAAAATTAGATTCTGGGATATTTTGGTCTGGTGACTAAAATGTAAAGTTTTCAAAACTATTTTGGTGACTAAATCGTAAAAGAGTCAAAACTTAGAATCTTTAAGGAGCTAATTTACCAAAGTTTTTAGTCAGATTTTCCATTAATTAAGGCTATTTTAAAAGGCTTTAAATGGTTTTTATATAAAAATAAAATAGATTTGATTAAAATGAATTTTAATAACCAAATTTATTTTCTTACATAACTACATTTGCTCTCAACTTTCTTAGCGCCAAACTATCAATTTCATTCTAAAATTCTCAGGAATCATTATCTTTTGATTTCCTAATTGATTCCTTTGATTTCTACACTAAAACCTATTTGTTTTCTTGAAGCTTTCATCCAAATCTTGCCAATTAAGGGAAAAATCAGCAATTGGAGGTGATTTTCGTTTCTCTCATGTAATTAAAGGTTCTTTACTGAAATTTCCAAGTTCTTGATCCTTTACAACTGATTTTTGTTATGTGTTTATGATTTAAATCATGATTATAGTGTTTAAATTGATTTTGATGAGATAGTTGATGATTCTTGATTTGAATATGGTTTGTGTTGATTCTAATTGTTTTAGATAATTTATAAGACATGTTTTAATGTTATAGAAGAGATTAATAAAAGGAATCCCGAAACTAAGTGAGTTGCTAAATTTCTAGGTTGTTAATAATTAGATTTTGAAGTGATCTTGGTGTTGAAAGGTTGCTGGAGTTATAAGGTTAATATAAAGATGTTTTTGGATGTCAATTGATGTTGTTAAGATGTTATAATCCATAGTTTATGGCTGGGCTTTGTTTAGGTTGAATTTAGTGTTGATTTCGGTTGTGATGAGGAAGCGTTTGATGGTTTTTAGTGAGGCAAAGTTGAGATAAATGGTTGCTTGAAATTAGAGATGCCTGGAAGTGCATTAATCCTCTGTTTTTGTTTGGGTAAAATAGGGGACATTGATCCTATAGCTTTTGGAGAGGTTGTAAAGGTTTCAGAAGCTTGATTTTTGCTTCGGCTAGTGGAGCGTTGTGTTTTTGGTGAGTGGAAACATGGTTTACAGCTTTAAAAAGGTTTGAAAGTGATTTTGGGAGTTTATATTGAGCTTGAAATGCTTGTCAAAGCTCGTAAGTAAGTATTAGGATGAATTCGCTCTCAATTTTGGTTTGGCAAATGTTGATTTTCTCATGCCTATGTTTATGATTTGATACCTACTATTTTATGCATGTTTTGGAAATGTAATATGATGTAAACGATCTTATATTGATGACATTTGAGTATGGCAAATGGTTTGTGAAAAGGATTTTGAGGTTATGTACATGCATGTTTTGTTGCATTAGAATTGGTTTGAATGTTGCATATGAAAAACAGTGAGGTATCATGTTTAAAATGGAATATATTGGCTAAGTGACACTGGTTAAATGTTATCGGATATAGTTGGCATGTCATAGGGTTTAAAGTGCACTATAACAAGTCACCCCATGTGTGTCGAGGGGTTAATTGTGTCATTTTCTCTACCATGGGAACCGTAGCAGTCGAGGGGTTAATTGTGCCATATTCTCCCACTGAAGGATTGTGTATCACAATGGTCAAGAGGTTAAATGTGTCGTATCCTCCCATTGTAGATATTATACATCATAAACGTCGAGAGTTTAAATGTGTCGTTTGCTCCAGTTATAGATGTATGTAAAGTGGTTGAAGGAACCACTTGGAAAATCTGTGTATCGATGTATTTTTGAAAAGAAAAGATTCTGTTTTGGGTCACTTGAAAGCTAATATATGTGTTTTGTAGAATGAGATATTATACATCATGATGGATAAATGTGTTTTGTAGAATGAGATTTATACATGTTTTGCTCTTTAAGCTTTGCTATTGGATGAATAAGCATGTGAAGGCGTAAATTGAGGTTTTGCATATGGGATTATGCATGAGATCCATGATACTATTTTGCATACGGTTTAATAGGCATGTTTTTCAAAGGTAAAAAGGGCATGAGATGTTTAAGCATGATGTAGAAAGAGTGTTTTGACTAAAGTGATTTTAAATGCATTGATGAGTGTTTTTAGAGCGTCCCTGACTAGGCATTATTTGCTTACGCTCTCCTTTCTCATCAATACAAGAAAGTAAGCTTTCGAGGCAGCAAGCAAGTGAGGAGGAATCGAAGATTTGAAACATTCTAAGTATGGTTTTGATAAGTGAACTTGTAGTAAATAAAGGGAAATGTGACCAAGATATAACTGGAGGGTTCTATGCTTACTCCCTATTTGAGACATGCTTCTTTTGATGTTTTGGAATTGTATGATGATTTATATCTTGATTTGAGGGGTTGGGGTATGTTTTGTATTCTTTTGTAGACATCATGCCTATATGATCTTTGTTTGGTTTTGCTATGATGTGAATGATCATCTACCATGCTTATATGATTGTGGAAATATTGCTAGACTTTTTATAAGATGTTTGTTTGATGTTCGGGGCATGTTAGATTGAGCCAACGTGTCATATGTTCGACCAAGAGGTCATTACAGGCCTGACTATACCGGTAGGGTCCTCAAGGATCGGTACGCGGGACTTGTCTTAGCTCAAATCTAGGAAAAAATGCATAGGCGTACCGTTACACCTGGTAACTGTATCGGTACGTGTAGCTGGAAATTAACACTGGTGTCGTTACATGGCCAACCGTATCGGTATGCCCTTTGGCTACTAGAATCCCCTATTTTGAAATCGAATACCCCGTATCGGTACGCTTGAGGACCGTAATGATATCTTTGAAGTTTAGTCCATGTTTCCTGATCATGCAATTAAATGAGATTGAATGATTATTTTAACTTGAAATTTAACCCGAATGCATGAAACCTGATTAATTAATGTTTAATTAAGGTTTGGTAACACTAGGTAAGTCCTTATAATTTTCCAAAATTACAATTTGGTCCCTGAAGTGCAATCTTATTTAATTGGATGTCAATTTAACGCCTGATTGAGTTGTAAATTTCATAGATGCTAGCATGATCACCTTAGGACTTAATTATGCATTTAGATAAGATAAAAATGAAAAAATGGATCATTTTCTAAGTAATTCTTTCAAGTTTATCTCAGCAAACCCAATGTAGTGTGCTCGGTTCAGTCTGGCATCTAGACTGGGTCAAGGGGGCTACAATTAGTGTTTACGAACATGTACTATTGTGGATGAGATAATGAAGATAAGCTAGATTTGTAATACCCCAAAATTTGCTAAGTTGTTTAAGAGTCATTTAGTACTAAAACAAGGGCTCAAAAGCTAACTTAGTGACCAAAATGACAAAAATGCAAAAGTTAGGATTTCATTAATTATGGATTCTAGAGAAGGAATTTCTGAGAATTAAGAGTACCATGAGATAGAGGATAAGCAAATTAGGGTACTCGCAAAGTTTGGTAATAATCCAAGGAAAATTGGAATGGGAATTCAAGGTTAAAGTTTAGTGACCAAAATGATAAGTTTTCAAAACTTGTATAGTACAAGTCGAAATATGAAAAGTTGAAGGACCAAAGTTGTAATTTCCCAAAATTTAGGTGTTTTATATCATAAATAGATGGAGCACCTATTGGTGTGGACCGAAAGTGGAATTACTGGTTTGATATGATATTTCAAATATTGGGAAATCAAAGTTAAAGTTTAAGCGGAATTCGGACACTGGATCGAACTACAAAGTTAAGTGTGCTCAGGCTAGAGTAGCCCTAGGATGGGTGACCTATTGGGAAGGTCTCATGTCAATACTTGAGACTAATAGAAAGGAATCAGTTCGAGTTAATATTATTCGTATAGATATCTGATAAAGGATTATTAAGAGAATCTTATCTAATAAAGATTTCGAGTTAATATTATTCGTAGTAAGTGATTATCGGGTAGTCAGATCAAATTGGAATTTTAAAGGCAGTTCCATATGCCATGAAAATTTCATAAAATATTATTTTATGAATATTTTAATATTTCTAGTTGGATTCTAACTAGATTTAGTTCTACTTTTACATAATGGCAAATTAGAAAATAAATTTTAGTTGGAGGGTTATTTGGACTTAAGAAATTAAATGAATTTAATATTCATTTAATTAAACACTTGGCATTAATAAGTAAAAGATAAACAAAAATTTGCTCATCTTCTACCCTCCAATTTCGAACACACAAGAGAAAAGAAGGGAAAATACACAATTTTTCTTAGGCATTTTGAAGGCTCCAAAGTTAGAATCAAGGTATGTTGCTTTGGAAAAAAATGATCTATGCTTAATACTCTTTCTATTGATAGTAATTTTGCATGGTAATTTGAAGGTTTGTTCATGTTATTGATGAGAGAGAAAATATGGTTTCATGTTCTATGTTGAGATTAAAGCTTGATTTAAGTAAATCAAATGTTATGGAGTTGAAATCAAGCTTAGATTTAGATTAATTTCATGTTCGAAGACATAAACCCTAACCCTAGAATTTGGGGTTTTATTTAGGGTTTTGAAATTAAGGATGAATATGGAAGATTTATGGTTTTACAAGCTTGATTATGTTGTTAGAGTAAAAAAATCCTCAACTAGTCTTCTAAGTGACTATTTTGGCATGCTTGGAAAATTAGGGGAAATATTGTGAAAATTATTCTAGTGGTGGATTTGAAGAGATTGTGAAATTTCAAGCTTGATTATGGTATTAGGACTAAAATAAAGTCCTAGAAAAGTTTAGACACCCAATTTGCCATGTAGGAAGAATTTGGGGTTTTAAGTGTCAATTCTTGGAAATGAAGAATATATGCTGGAAAAATTATTTTGAGCATAGTAGAATGTTGTTTGAATGAAAAATAATCTTGGGGAAGTTTAGTGACCATTTCGGCCAAGGGCTAAAATAGAGGGGAAATTTTGAGAAACATTGTAAAAATGTTGGATTGATTCATTAGTACAAGCTTTCAAACTTTTGTGTGGGATTAGTGACTAAAATGTCACTTTAACAAAAGTTAGTGGATTGAAGGACAATGAGTAAAAGTTAGTGGAAAATGTTAGAATTATGAAGTAATTGTGATTCAGGCTTGAATAAATTGCAAAAGTTACAAAATGGTCACTAGGGACCAAAATAGACTTTTCGGCTACTAAGGGAGAAAAAGAGAAAATTTTTGGAAAAATTTTATATTCGAATAATTATACTAGTATTTTATAGTTAAGCAATGATTAAAAATCTAACATGAATGTTGTTATATATGCTCAAATGGTACTGTACAGCTATTGATGATGCTAAGGGTACTAGATGAAAAAGAAAGCAAGGAGAAAGTTTTGAAATAGCTTAGTGAGGCTAATATCATGCATGGCCCAGGTGAGTACATTTTTGCATATTTATTATATATGTGATATGAGTGATTGCATTATATGTATTTATGACATATTGATAAATAGGACAACTTGCGATGAACCGGCATTAGTATAAATAAAAATGTATGATGGCTTAATTATGCAAATAGCATGAAATATTAAAGGGCATATTGATACAAGGATTGTAGCATAATATTTACTCAAGGTAAATCGAATTTTAGGTATTTGGATATGAACTGTCCATTAACGAATTATGGATAACAGTATTGAAGGATTGAATATTAAATTTGAAAATATTATATTGTTATGCCCAAGAACTAGTGTTAAAGTCTTTGGTATAATTAGATATCCATAGAGTTATAGCAGCTGCAATTCAGCACTACAGTGCGATCCAGACACTTCGATGTTGATATTAGAAGCTACGTCGTTGCAGTCACTTCAGTGATGATTAGACACTACGGTGTCGACTAGCACAAAAAGATGCTATAATGAGGAGCAAAGAGTGTCCTTGAGTACGTACTCTCCATCAGATGTTACGGCATTGCAGACACTACGGTGTCATTATGATGACTCGTATACCATAGGTTCACATGAAATTGCATGAGAATCTTTGGTATAGTTGGATATCCATAGGGTCTTAGCAGCTGTGTCATAGCACTATGGTGCGAGATAAACTCTTCGGGGTCAGGATAGACTCTATAGAGTCGAGATTGACTCTACGGAGTTGAGATAGACTCTACGGAGTCGGTTCAAACACTACAGTGTTATATAGCACAAAATGTGTGAGTATGTGGAGCAAAGGGCATCCTCGAGTACGTACTCATCTCAGTCGCTTCGACGATGCAGAAGCTACAATCTCATAGACACTACGGTGTCGTGATGACTCACGTACCATAACATCACATGATTTTGTACTTTGGGCTATAAAATTTGAAATGCATTTATACAGGTAGTTAAGATAAAAAGCTTATCGTACACAAGACTGGTAAGACAGATCGAATCCTATGACTTGAATATTATATTGGTTTAATGAACTATACATTTAAGGTAGTTCTATGCAAGATAAAATGTTATCAACTGCAATTGGAAATCGCTTGCCATTTTGCAGGAATTGTATTGCACTGTTATATGACTTGATACTTACTTTGGGCCATAAGATTTTACAGTACAGAATTATTGCAGTACAGATTGCTTACGTGATTATTCCTGCATTACAGATTAATAATCATTGTTTACATTACTATGATTATGCCTCACTAAGTTATACTTAGCGTGTGTTTTGTATCACACGTAGGTGCCTCGGACTAGATAGCAGAGGAGAAGCTGCACATCGTTGGATCAAGTTAGTCTGCATTATCAGTAAGTATCTCCACATCCTAGTCTAGTAGGGAATGTATAGATATTAAATAAGTAGTTATTTTGCATTATCAGTAAGTTGTTTATCGTGTATCAATTTTAAAATCAAGAAAGAGCCTAGGCAGCTCATATAGTTTTCACCCTGAATTCTATTTTAATTTTAATAATTTCTTAAAGTATATTATAAACCAATTCAGGGTCGAAACTATGTGACTCTAGACAGATTTGTAATTTAGTAGAAACCGAGAAAGGGCCAACCACTGGACTAGATAAGCAAGAATACTATAAAAAAATTTACAAGTCCAGAAATCAATGTAAATCAGTTAGTAACATCTTTAATGTGTATTTGAATATCAAATATACGTTGACGGTGTTACACTTAGTGGTATCATAGCAAAGGTTTAGCCGATTCTGGAGGTTAAACCGAGTCCAATATGATTTTGCTAAAGTGTACATGCTCCTAGGATGTGATGTTACTGATGTATTGTTTGCATAACTTTATGTAGTTCCTCAATAGTATGAATAAGACTCTAATGGCTATAAGAAAAATAAGATACCGTTAGATTTCGTCAATTGAGAAATTTCGAGGGTTAAGAAAAGACCCATAGTGGATACAACACAGTGAAATAAATATGGTAGTTAACTCCTATCCAGGATGAGTTATCTGTATAATATACGCACATATGAGGACAAGAATGATTCGGATATTATAGCAGGAACTTTCTAACTTTTTAGTGAATCTGTGTTTTTTTTAATTGATCATGGTTCTATCCATTTGTATATTAGCTCTAAACTAGTTACTAAAGGAAGAATTTCTATGGATACTTTTAGTAGTGATGTGATTGCTAGTAATCTGCTTGGTCATAGTGCTATAGTGACCCGGATATGTAATAATTTTCCCTTAGTGAATCAAGAGATTGAATTTCCATCTAATTTAATGGAGCTACCATTCCATGAATTTGAGATTATATTGGGGATGGACTGCCTATCTGCATATGATGTGGATGTTAAAAGTAAAAAAGAAGAAGAAATTAGTACTTAAAGGACCGGATGGTTCTGAGGTTGTAGTGGGAGAAAGAAACGATTGCCTAAACTCAATAATCTCTACAGCAATAACTCGGAGGATGTTAAATAATGGGTGTGAAGCGTATTTAGTTAATGTGGTGGATACGCAAGTATCAAACAAGAAATTGGACGATATCCCAACTGTGCAAGAATTTCCAGATGAGTTGCCAAGATTACCTCCAAATAGAGAGATACAATTCAGAATAGATGTGTACCCCGGAACAGAGCCGGTATTGATGCCACCTTATAGGATGGCGCCAACCGAATTAAGGGAGTTGAAAGCTCAATTATAAGAGTTATTAGATCGGGGCTATATTAGACCAAGTGTGTCGCCATGGGGAGCCCCAATATTATTCGTAAAGAAGAAGAAAAGATCTTTACGGTTGAGTATAAATTATCGACAATTGAATAATGTGAATATAAAGAATAAATATCCATTGCCAAGAATTGAAGATCTATTTGATCAACTCTGAGGCACTGCTGTATTTTCAAATATCGACCTTCGATTAGGCTATTATCAGCTAAAAGTTACAGAGGAAGATATACCAAAGACAACATTCAGGACTCATTATGGACACTACGAGTTTTTAGTAGTGCCGTTTGGACTCACAAACACTCATGCCGTATTTATGGACTTAGTGATAGGGTGTTTCAACCCTACTTGGACCAAATTGTGGTGATATTTATAGATGATATCTTGGTATATTCTAAGACTCACGATGATCACGATCGACATCTCCGAGTGGTATTATGGATATTAAGAGATAAGCAGCTTTATGTGAAGTTTTCCAAATGTGAATTTTGGCTATTTGAAGTAACTTTTCTCGGACATGTCGTATCTGCTGATGGAATAAGAGTGGATCCCAAGAAGGTACAAGCTATCCGTGAATGGGAAGCACCAAAGAATGTCTCGAAAGTCAAAAGTTTCTTAGGATTAGCTGGATACTATAGACGATTTGTCCAAAACTTCTCTATCATCGCCATGCCACTTACTCGGCTGTTAAGGAAAGGTGTTTCTTTTGTATGGATAGAGAAGTGTCAAGAGTGCTTCGAAAGATTTAAAGAAAGTTTTAATAGAGGCACCAGTATTAATTCATCCAGAGCCTGGAAAAAAGTACATTATGTATAGTGATGCATTCCATAATGGTTTGGGTTGTGTATTGATGCAAGAAGGACGCGTTGTAGCTTATGCAGCATGACAACTCAAAACTAATGAAAGGAATTATCCAACTCATGACTTGGAGATGGCAGCACTGATTTTTGCACTAAAAATTTGAAGACATTATTTATATGGTGAAAAGTGTCATATCTATATTGATCACAAAAATTTGAAGTACTTGATGACACAATGAGATCTAAATCTGAGGCAACGAAGATGGGTCAAGTTTTTTTTAAAATGATTACGACGTGGTTATTGATTATCACCTTGGAAAAGCTAATATAGTAGCAGATGCTCTTAGCCAAAAAATATTTTCTGTTCTACGCGCAATGAACGCACAACTATCTTTGGGACAAGATGGTTCTTTAGCAGCATAATTTCAGCTTATGCCAATTTTTCTGGATCAGATTAAAGATTTACAGCTTTCGGATGAGGAATGCCTTGAAAAGAGGAAACAAGCTGAATCTGGGGAGGCGCAAGACTATGAAATCAAGTCTGATGGTTGTTTATACTATCAAGGAAAAGTTTATACTCCTGACAATAGTGAATTGAAGAAAGATATTTTAACAGAAGCTCACTATTGCTTATTAACTATACACCCATGAAGTAATAAGATATATCAAGATTTGAAAACCCATTATTGGTGGCCGGGAATGAAAAGAGCAATCTCAGAGTTTGTAGCAAAATGTTTGACATGTCAACAAGTTAAAGCAGAGCATCAAGTACCTTCTAGACTGTTACAGCCTATCTTCATTCCATAGTGGAAATGGGAAAAAATGACTATGGATTTTGTAATAAGGCTACCAGTTACAGCCTATCTTCATTCCTCAGTGGATATGTCAACAAGTTAAAGCACAGCATCAACTACCAGTATGCAGAATTGTATATCAGATAAAAAGTTCGACTACATTGTGTTCCAGTATCGATTGTATCAGATAGAGACCTGAGGTTTACCTCGAGGTTTTGGGGAGCATTATACGAGGCTCTAGGTACTAAATTAAATTTTAGTACTACGTTTTTGTCGAAAAAGGAAAATAAGTCCCAGATTTATTGGACCTTATGAAATTCTCAAAATAGTTGGACTAGTGGCTTATCAACTGGCCTTGCCTCTAGAAATGAGTAAAATCCATGATGTATTTCTTGTATCTATGTTGCGAAGGTATCGATCAGATCCCTCGCATGTTATCACCCGAGAAGAGATTGAATTGCAACCTGATTTAACATATGAAGAACAACCAGTGGAGATTCTATCATATGAAGTCAAAGAATTGAGAAATAAGAAAATTTCATTGGTCAAAGTCCTTTGGAAGAACCATAAAGTGGAAGAGGCAACTTGGGAGACCGAGGAGAAAATGAGAAAGCAGTACCCGAAACTATTTAAATCATGTACGTTTTAAAATTTGAGGATGAATTTTCTTGAGGGGGAATTGTAATACCCCAAAAATTGCTAAGTTGTTTAAGAGTCATTTAGTACTATGATAAGGGCTCAAAAGCTAACATAGTGACTAAAATGACAAAAATGCAAAAGTTAGGATTTCTTTAATTATGGATTATAGAGAAGGAATTTCTGAGAATTAAGAGTACCATGAGATAGAGGATAAGCAAATTAGGGTACTCGCAAAGTTTGGTAATAATCCAAGGAAAAATTGGAATGGGAATTCAATGTTAAAGTTTAGTGACCAAACTGATAAGTTTTCAAAACTTGTATGGTACAAGTCAAAATATGAAAAGTTGAAGGACCAAAGTTGTAATTTTCCAAAAGTTAGGTGTTTTATTTCATAAATAGATAGAGCACCTATTGGTGTGGACCGAATGTGGAATTACTGGTTTGATCCGATATTTCAAATATTGGGAAATCACAGTTAAAATTTAAGTGGAATTTGGATACACGAACCGAACTGCAAAGTTAAGCGTGCTCAAGCTAGAGTAGCACTAGGATGGGTGACCTATTGGAAGGTCTCATGCAGTACTTGAGACTCATAGAAAGGATTCAGTTCGAGCTAATATTATTCGTATGGATATCTGATAAAGGATTATTAAAAGAATTTTATCCGATAAAGATTCCGGGTAAATTATCAGTATATTAGACCGAGTCAAAATTTCAAGATTTTGACTTTTACAAATTTATGGAATATTTTGTATATCAACAATATTTATTCATGGAAACTAGAAATATGACAATTTCATATTTTACCCGATAGTTCGAAAAATGGAAAATCGTAGTAAGTGATTATCGGGTAATCAGATCGAATTGGAATTTTAACGACAGTTCCATAAGCCATGGAAAATTCATAAAATAATATTTTATGAATATTTTAATATTTCTAGTTGGATTCTAACTAGATTTAGTTCTACTTTTACATAATGGCGAATTAAAAAATAAATTTTAGTTGGAGGGTTATTTGGACTTAAGTAATTAAATGAATTTAATATTCATTTAATTAAACACTTGGCATTAATAAGTAAAAGATGAACAAAAAATTGCTCATCTTCTACCCTCCAATTTCAAAAACACAAGAGAAAAGAAGGGAAATACACAAAATTTTTCTTAGGCATTTTGAAGTCTCCAAAGTTAGAATCAAGGTATGTTGCTTTGGAAAAATGATCTATGCTTAATGATCTTTCTATTGATAGTAATTTTGCATGGTAATTTGAAGATTTGTTCATATTATTTATGAGAGAGAAAATAGGGTTTCATGTTCTATGTTGAGATTGATGTTTGATTTAAGTAAATCAAATGTTATGGAGTTGAAATCAAGATTAGTGTATGACGTGTTACCAACAAACTTACAAAGAATCCTGATCAAATTAGCACAACCAACAGAACATGCCTTCAAAGAAAATCAGAGAATTTAAAACTTTTTATATTATTCTCAGAACCAACTTCAATCTTGAATCATACATCGTCAATTAATCATATCTTAAACAAAACGATTCAGTCACACATTCGTAGTGTGCTAATAATATCTATATACTTCAGATCGCAAAGATCATTTTATTATTTCTAATATCACATATGAGTACATCTCTTTCTTATACTTTATTAAATCCAGGACGGTAACAACATGTATACCTTTGACTATTTTAAATTACCTAACTACCGGAGCCTGATTATGTTAAGTAAATTCGTATTAGAAAGTATTTTTTAAAAAACATACAAGAGATAGCTGATATACTGGTAAAATTTATTAGATCGGTCATCTGAAGAATCAAAATCATACGATTAAACAACTCAGGACACATATCATTACCCAACATGTATACATGACAGCAAGCCTTTAAAGCTTATACCTAACATAACTTCTCCTACAAACAAACATTCGAACATGAAGTTTAACATAGCTTAGACTATCATGAAGCTTAGTAGATTGTTTACAAAAAGTAATAGTCACTTACGATTACTAGTATCAAATTGTTTTAAGACATAAACCGATTTTAGCCAGACATATATATCTATCGTATAGCAAAATCAGATACAAGGTTCCTTAACACCCAGTCATATGTTTATTTACAATATTAAACTAATCATTGAAATTATACCACTTTATTTAGGATTTACTACCCGATAAAGTTTACGTATCATCTTTTAACACACCTGATATCAAAATGATCTATTAATTTAAGACTCATATAAAGATATTCGATAACCACACAATCTATAACTACTTAATCATATAAGCAATAACAACCATGAAATAATTAAAGGCCAATTACAAAACTTGGATACTTAACAAGCATACATACATATAGCCAAATGAAGTCTAAATGCGCTATGCAGCTAAAAAAACTTATGTGCCACCATCTAGGAGTTCTAAAGATATTAATTCAACCATACATAGATCCTTGTGATCACGTCCAAGCTCGGAAGAAGCCAACATTACATCATCCTGAATCGTATAAAAAAAATAGCATAAGCATAAGCTTAGTGAGGTAGCTTAACAATTTAAAATCATGGAACCATAATTTATCTCATCCAGTAAAATCTATTAATTTTACCAATTTAAAGTTCATACAAAGAATTAACCATTTGAAACCAATCAGTCAACCCAGCAAAACTTATGTACTAAGGCATTTTCTCAAAGTAATCACATATAGACATAGCATTCAAAATGATCATATACGCATCACACATGAAATTTGAACGTGCCAAGCATATTTCCACATGGGAATTTAATTCACAATATAAACATTTACACATGCAAAATCAATCCAAACATAGATATGTATTCATATGAATATTGGAATAAAACATATATACAATTATAAAGGGTATTCGACAACTAGACACATTACCCATGTGGTTTGAATAAAGCATAATCATATAATCATTCGAAGTAACCATTAGTAAATAAATATCCTCATATAACTCATTTATTCTTACTAAAACATTTACTTATTAAAGAATTCTTATTACTAGACATGCAAGTCTTCACTATAATTCCTTGAGTTTATCTTATAAACTTTCTTGGGTTCCTTAACATAGCTTATTATTTTTTTTAAATCACTTATCACAGACTAGAAAACATGAAACGAGTCTGAATTTCTCTTATCAGGTAAAATATCAAGCTTAGGATCCCATTACGTAAATTACTTAGCATACAAAGTATTAAACATCCCCAAATCCTATTCATAAGTTACTTGGCATGTAAGGCATCCAACATATCTAATTTAAACAAGGATTACTTTTCATATACGTTATTAAACATAGCATTTCGTGAACTCGATTACTTGACATAAAAGATAACAAATGCATCGGTCATATTCATGATATACATATATATGTTCAAACCACGTCAATACGTACTTGTTCATATGAAAAATAGTCCCGATTCATGCACATATGCATGTATATTCATTACAACCCAAAACAAACTTATGCTTATTTAAAACAGTCCATAACTTAGTCACTTCTATTCAAAACAGTCCGTTGATCATACGTTTATTATTAGACAATCAAAACAGTCCATAACTTAGTCGTTTCTATTCAAAACAGTCCATTGATCATACATTTATTATTAGACAATCAAAACAGTCCATAGCTTAGTCATTTCTATTCAAAACAGTCCATTGATCATACGTTTATTATTAGACAATCAAAACAGTCCATAATCTTTTCGAACACAACATTTGATATACATATATATAAATAAGTAGGTGCTACTTAACATGTAAGTTATCCATCATGTCATATTTTAAACTTAAATTTACTTATCACAATTAATGTTTAACATTACTAATTGTCAAATAATGTACCACACCTAAGCAAAAGTTATTGATCCTAGGAGATAACAAGCATAGCATAACATAAACATGGACTATTGGTCACAAGTAGTTTTTAGATAATTCTTTAACTTGGTTTACACACTTCATTATTTGTATTTAACATAGACTTGAGAATCGAATTACAGCCTAGGTACACGAATCCCCAACCAACTGTCGCCAAATAAAATGGTACTTGCAGTACCGGTCAATCCCTCCTACTGTTGCCAAATGACCACATTACTTCCCTCCTATTGTCGCCAAATAAGGACCGTAGTCCGCCCCAAACCTGAGCTCTATGGACTCTATGGCATGCCAAATATACCTATGTCTGACTCGAAACCAAGGCTTTTCACATAACCTTATCTTATCAAAGATGAGCATAGCTCCATATTCATATAATCACATAAGCAAAGCTTATGACTTATCATATCAACCTCATACATATTAGTCAACTAAACCAAGTTTATAATTTTTCATTTCATATCAGAATCAAAATCTGAGCATAACTTCATAATTAAGACATCAATCGAACATATCTTGTTGTTATTCATTTCAAGTGCATTTATAATTCATGTATAATCCTTGTTCATATAGTTATGAACTTATCTTATTCTTATTAAGGATGAGCATTGCTCCATATTCTTGATAACATGCCATCAAGGCTTACTACATAGTGTCAACAATTTCAACCACATATATCCTTCGAACATTGTTAGTTTTCAAACATAATAGCTCATAAACAAAGTTCTAAATTTCATAATACTTTTTGTAATCAAATGATAGGATGGCAAGGTTACATATCAAACACATCTAGGCTTAGCTATAACAATACCATTGAATTGGTAATTCATGGCATAACATGCTTAATATTTAGATACTCACCTGGAGTCCTAGCTTGCTTATGCGTAGCATAATTTAGAATAAAAGAATATATTTTAAATTAGCAAGAATTGCTCAGGAAGGTTACCAGCCTATCCTGAGACTTAAACTACTCTCACCGTTTGATCCAAGCTAATCTTGCTCTCGAATTATAATTCTTTCATGCTTTCAACAGCTTGTTCTATTTTATGCCTCCCTTGCTCAATCCCTTCTTTATCTAATTATAACAAGGAGTTTAATTATGCATTAAAACTACTATTAACTTCCAATTATTCTCAAAACAATTCACCAACATACATGTGAATTCAAAACAGCCCCAAAATACGTATAATCACTTACTCATTCACATAACAATCCAATCAAATTCACTATATGCATTTAAACAGCCCCTAATAACATGTGTTTACGTATGTAATCACATAACAGTCCAAACACTTGTATACATATATATATATATATATATATATATATAACAGCACACGATTTGCATATATTCTTATCTAATCATGCTCAGTAATTCATTAACATTTGAATCTATAGCTAAACAGCCCTCTTAACATTCATGTGCACTCAAAACAGTCCCGACTTTCTGTTTTACCCAACAATTTATTAAATCATAGATCAGCCCCTAATTGTCTTATAAAATAGCCCCTGCATATTTTTTTACAGGAATCCTTCATTTTATATTTTCAAATTAGTCCAACACAATTTCTAATTTCTACATAACAGCCCTTATTGTTTTCAAAGACGCAGGGCAGTTCACATTCAAACAATTCCTAATAATTTCCTAATCATCACAGACAATCCTTGCCTCATGTGAATACAATTTTATTCACTTAAAACATTCCAATTATGTAAACAAACAGTCCATTTTCAATTCAAATCAATCTTAAACTTAATGTTTACACGACATAATAATTCTTTACAAACCAATTCCAGCAGATCAATTATATATATATATAACAACACAAAACAGCCCTCTTCATGAATTTAACATCAAGTAAGACTCCTAATTCAAGTTCATCAACATGACTAATTCGAATATGTTACCACAATTACATATCATGAAAATTCATTACTTAACCCACTCGAATGATTCTAACAACCCATGAGAAATTCACAATTTAATCTCTAAGTTAGGATTTAAACAACAAGAAGAATAAGACTACTTACCCCTTCTCCAATTGGATCGAACTACACCCAATTTTCAAGGCCTTATGGTTTCAAGCTTAATTCTCTCCCTCTCTATTCATAATCGGTCAAAATTTTGGGAAGATGAAGAATGTATTCTTCTTTTCCTACCCCTTTTCCAAGTGGCATTATGCATGCCTTACAAATTGACAAGTGCATGTGTCCCTAGAATCTTATAAAGGTTACCTCCAAGCCTTTGTATAAGAAAGTCTCTCGTATTAGCCCTTAAAAAAGGGTAATCATACTTTTAAAACTTCTTAATCGGTCCTTTAATTCTTTCAATTGTTAATGCTATATATATAAATTAAAAAATATATTTTTAATCTAATTGAATTACAATCCAAGTAGTAACATACTTCTAAGCCGTATTTTGGGATGTTACACTTAGATTTAGATTAATTTCATGTTTGAAGACATAAACACTAACCCTAGAATTTGGGGTTTTATTTAGGGTTTTGAAATTAAGGATGAATATGGAAGATTTATGGTTCTACAAGCTTGATTATGATGTTGGAATAAAAAAAATCCTCAACTAGTCTTCTAAGTGACTATTTTGGCATGCTTGGAAAATTAGGGGAAATATTGTGAAAATTATTCTAGTGGTGGATTTGAAGAGATTATGAAATTTCAAGCTTGATTATGGTATTAGGACTAAAATAAAGTCCTTGAAAAGTTTAGACACCCAATTTGCCATATAGGAAGAATTTGGGGTTTTAAGTGTCAATTCTTGGAAATGAAGAATATATGTTGGAAAATTATTTTGAGCATAGTAGAATGTTGTTTGAATGAAAAAAAATCTTGGGGAAGTTTAGTGACCATTTCGGCCAAGGGCTAAAATAGAGGGGAAAATTTGAGAAACATTATAAAATGTTGGATTGATTAATTAGTACAAGTTTTCAAACTTTTGTGTGGAATTAGTGACTAAAATGTCACTTTAACAAAAGTTAGTGGATTGAAGGACATTGAGTAAAAGTTAGTGGAAAATGTTAGAATTATGAAGTAATTATGATTCGGGCTTGAATAAATTGCAAAAGTTGTAAAATGGTCACTAGGGACCAAAATATACCTTTCGGCTACTAAGGGAGAAAAAGAGAAAAATTTTGGAAAATTTTTATATTCGAATAATTATACTAGTATTTTATAGTTAAGCAATGTTAGATTAAAAATCTAACATGAATATTGTTATATATGTTCAAATTGTACTGTACAACTATTGATGAGGCTAAGGGTACCAGATCAAAAGAAAGCAAGGAAAGAGTATCGAAATAGCTTAGTGAGGCTAATATCATGCATGGCTCAGGTGAGTACATTTTTGCTTATTTATTATATATGTGATATGAGTGATTGCATTATATGTATTTATGACATGTTGATAAATAGGACAACTTGCGCTGAACCGGCATTTGTATAAATAAAAAATGTATGATGGTTTATTTATGCAAATAGCATGAAATATTAAAGGGCATATTGATACAATGATTGCAGCATAATGATTTACTCAAGGTAAATCGAATTTTACATATTTGGATATATATCAGATGTAAAAATCTTTTGTTCTCAGTGACCAGTCTTCAAAAATAATAACAAAAAATTCAAGGGTAAAGCTTTTTCCTTTTTTTCTTTCGCACGCATGCATGAACCAAAATATACACAAAAAATATAGACAAATAGAAGATTTTACCAAGGTTGGTTTGTATCCTTTCTCGCCGGCGATAAGCCCTTAGGGGTGAGCCGTTAAAGGGGTCTTTTGTGTTTTGAAATATTAGAGAGGTAGTGCTCTTTTTTCGCTTATTTTCTAGTTTAAAATCGTAAAAGGGGGTGTTTTGTTTTTTTTGTTTGGGAGGTTGGAGATCAGGGATGGCTTGAGCCGGCCGTTACTGCCATGGCTCGCCTGAGGTCACTTGAGTACGGCAGCAATGAGGGTTTTGGTCTTTTGGGGTGTTCGATATGGAAATAAAACAAAAGGGGAGGGGTTTTTTTAGAAAACCAAAATTTAAAATGCTAGAGGTCTAAAAACGACCCAATTAGGTCTGTTATAGAGTCTTATTATTTTTAAAATGGCATAATCACTCACTAAACCCCACCGCATTTCTAATATTTTCAAAGCTGTCTTGCCGCATGGGACATTTGCATGAATAGTCCTTCTCTCATTTTAAGAATTTTCAATTTAACGCCCGATTTAAACTAAATCTATTTTGTAATGGTAAAATTACCCCCCAAGCCATCCCGCTTTTTTGAACCTTGCACTTTCAGCTTGCCCCTTGGTCTTTTTATAAGTCCAGTCCCTATGAATCTCTTTCAGTTTTTAATTCGATCCTCAAATGTGTGTTTTCTCTTTTTAACTTCTGCCCTTTTGTTTTATTTTCATTCATTTTATTCCCTTGGTAAATTTTGAATATTTATGCTATTTTTGTTTATATTATGTGTTTTTTTAGCATGTATAATTTGCTCATTATATTCACATATGTTTTTCTATCATGCTTTATTAGGTATGTTATGTCATGCTTTTATAGTTTAATTCATTTGTTCATGTTTGCGCGCATGTCTACCATATATGTTATGTGTAGTTTAATTTGCATATTAGGTTTATATGTTAGTTTTTATGTTTTCTTTGTATGCCATGTTACATATCAATTTATAGCATGTTTAGTTTTTTATGTCTATTTCTTTCTTTATGTTTTTATATGTGTTTTTTAGTCATGTTTATTCATGCATATTTTCCTTTATGTGTATTATTTTATGTTTAGCTTTGTTTGGTTATGATAAAATAAGTGTTAGCTTTTTTATGTTTGCCTTGTTTCTTCGGTTACATGTTAGTATGAAAATTTGTCAATTTTGTCATGACATATTTACTTTGTGTTTGCATATTTTATGTTACATATTAAGTTCTAGTTTTTTATGTTTACATGTTATTTTAGTATCATACTTTGTCATGTGTATATATCATGCATGTATTATAATTGTGGTTTGCATTAATATTTAAACATGTTAGAATTAATTAAGTTAGTTTTGGAAGCATGATCTTTTTGCATATTTTTATTTACTTTTTTGTTATTATTATGACATGTTATGTTATTTTTGTTCATGCACTTTTTTTAATATTATTATAATTATGTTTTCATGTTTTTAGTTCCATGTCTTTGTAAATATTTGTTTTAAATATTAATTTTTTAGATTGCTTAACGGATATATATTTTTAATGCGGTGTCCTTTTATTCGAGCGTAAACGTGTCCAGTATCAAGCGCAGTGATTGTGGTCTATCGGTTTACTCTCGAATAACGGGACACTTAAAATTCACTCACACTTATAACCAAATTTTAATTTAATCGTCACTTTACTCCGGAAAGTTTAATATTAATAAAGCGATAATTATTAAAGCACCAATTTTGAGCGGTGTGGGGGGTGCTAATCCTTCCCCATCCGTAACCGACTCCCGAACCCAACAGTTTTCAAATCTCTGGTTTTATGGTGTCCGGCCTACCGTAGTGGCCGGTGGCGACTCCATTTTAAAAATTAAAATATGGTTTTTCTAAAACCCCACAAAATATATTTTTAAATGCCCAAAAAACCTCAAACACCCAGTTTTTAAGCGTAATAAAAAAGGATATCGCTACAGATGGCGACTCCGCTGGGGACCATTTTTGCTTTTCAAAAACAAATGAGAGTCAAGCTTTTTAAAATAATTACCGCTTTGTTAATATCGGAAGTTTTGGATTAAAGTGACTGTTAAATTACTATTTGGGTATAATTGCGCGTTTATTTTAATGGATTTAAAATTTGGCACGTAAACATATCCTTTTATGTGGGGAAAACGCTAGTGCTTTCGTGAGGATATCATTCCTTCGTAGGGGAATAAGCGAATGGGTCCCCGTGAATTGAACCCGGTTGAGAGGAGCCTATAATGGGTGATGACCGGGGGGCCTTGCTACTCTTAGTAGGGGACAACAAGGACAATTTGGGTACCTCTTAGCACCAACACTGCATGTAGAAAACATATAGAAACCCACCCGTTTAGAGCCATGCAGATAACCTAGGTGTTGTAGACGGGATATAAATAGGGTTGTTTTGTTTGTTTACATTATTTAATTTGCCCTTTAATTTATGTATTTATTTATTTTATCCGGTACTGACTCGTTTTCTTTTTTGTTTTGTTTTTTTGCATACATCATTGCATTTGCATTACATAAAGGTACTGGATCAAGTGGTTTGCCCGATCAGAAAATCTTTCATCATGGAAAAAAGGTATCTTAAGAAGGACGAATTCAACTCAGCTGTCAGGCATTGGTCAGAAGTCAATCAGAGGACTCAAGGTAACAATTTGCCGAGCGAGCGCATAGTGTTAGGGTACACCTACGTGAGCCTACAATAGAATGACCTATGAGAACTTAAAAGGATTTGGGAAGGATGGGATCGAAGACTACAAGACTTATTCTTTGACAGATATGGCGATATTGCACAACTAATGTATGTCCGGGTCAACCAGCCGTTACTCCAAGCCATCTTCTAGTTCTAGAATCTCGTTTTTTGTTGCTTCACTTTCAACGGGCAATACATGAAGCCTACGGTGGAGGAATACACGGCCCTACTTAATCAGAAGAATGTCCATAAATATTAGATTTACGCGAAGCCACCGAGGAACCATAATTACTCTTGGAATCTCAAAACTTTAGCCGGAATGAGCGACGATTGGGACAATGGACTGATCCAGGTTCGAGGGGACAACCTAGCATTTGCTTAGGAGAGTATCCGAGACATCATAATAGCGCACCCAGATGAGGTAAAAAAGATGGACCTACTTGCCTTAGGAATATATGGTTTGGTCATCTTCCCGAGGGTTCTTGGAAACATCGACGAAGCCATTCTAGACCTATTTGAGCGAATGAAATGGAATGCGAAACCAGTACTAGCCATTTTGACTGAAACTTTCAATTCTTTGAATGCGAGCCGAAAGCACGAAGTGGGACATTTCAGAGGGTGTGCGTAGCTACTACAGGTTTGGATCCAGAGCAACATGTGGAAGACACCGACGGGGGTTTTATCGAGAATACTATTATGAGACTTTTCACCTTTGCAGGAGTATTTAGCAAAGGAATGGCGAGAAGACTGGAAGACGAAGAAATGGTCCCATATCTTTAAGAACATTCCTAATGGAGACATAATGTGGAGAGTTTCGTGGCTCGAGGAGCACATGAGGATAGTGCCCTCCGAAGCCAACATTCTGCGAAGTGAACTCGAGGAAGTTAAGAAGATGGAGACTTTACAGACACAGCATATGGATGAACTCTACAAGGCAAGTTTAGAGATTGGCGAACGAGATGGGACCATCAGGCAACTGAGAAAGCTCAATGTAGATCTAAGTAAGAAGAATGCCCTTTATCAAAAAGATACTCTCGAACTTCATGCAAAGGTGCAGAAAGCCGGCCGAAGTCAGTTTCTTGCCGTGGAGAAGGAAAGGATGAACGGCATGAGTTTAGTTGAAGAAGAACGAGAGAAATGCAAGCGAGCAATCGAAAATGAGGTAGAACGTTGTAAGTTACTCATCGAGAATGAAAAATAGTCTTTTAGGGACGCCATTAACCAAGAGAAAGAAAGAGCTAGGCAAGATATTGACAAAGGCAAACAAGTAATTATCTACAAAAGGGAGAACACTTCCGTTTGGAAGAGAAAATCCATGGGGAGCAGGTATAGACTACTCGAGATGCAAAACTTGTACAATGACATTGTTCAAAGCCTGACTCTGAGTCAAGATCAGAATACTGAGTTAGAAGGAAGGATGGCAGAGATGGAGCAGTCCTTTCAGACCTATCGTCAAAGGAATGGCTTCATTGAATTACAAGAAAGGGAGCATGAAATTAGTACGTTACGAGCCCGCATTGAGTCACTTGAGGCAACCGTTCAGGATTACAGGGAGAGAATTAGGGTATTCGAAGAAGCTGCAGCAGGTGGAGACAATTATTGGCGGCAATGACTTTGTGATGCCTCCCAAATAATTCAAGACAGGGACCAGTACTACACGACCCTGATGGTGGACAGACAGCGAGTTGCGAGACATGTCAATGACTTAGCTACTGAAGCCGAAGCTCTTCGACCTTTCAAAACCTCATACATGAAAGAAGTACCTAGGTTCATCAAGCTGCTCAGGGCTATCGAGAAGTTAGGAGATAGAGCTAGGGCTTATGTGTAAAACTCTACTCTATTATTTTGAAATCTGTACCCTTTTTGTAATCTGGACCCTTTAATTCCCATGAAAGTAATTTAAAATGGTGATTACCAGCAGAATCAGTACCTTTATTTGCATACATTCTTGCATTGCATCATGACATTTACATCATTATACATGCATTTATTTATTTTTGCAATAATATTAATAGTGTAAATATTGTGGCAGTGCGAAATTAAAAGTTAAGCTGCAACCATTCAGCATCCATACTTCACTCGGCTTCAAAGCAAGTTAATGGAAGATAGAATAGTCAGTTTAGAAAAGGGGCATTTCGATGAAGCCAAAAAGAGCCTCAGCGATCAGATCGCTCAATCACAAGCTGCGATAGTATCCGACATAACTACATTGCTGGCAAGAAGCCTTGGGAAATGAAAGGTTAAAGATAAAGTCACCAGGAGCCAAAGGGTACCGCATCTCACAGCAAGGTTCAACCAACGACGCCAAGTCTGGAAAAAAGAGTATATATTGATACTGTTGGGGTAGCTGCCAGTCTTCAGGCAGGAGCATCCAAAAACCAACCCATTGATGCAGAGGCATTCTACGAAGAAGAGGTGCCAGGTCTGAATTTGGTCGAGAAAATTCGAACTAAGGTAGAAAAGAAATGGGAGGAAAGATTCCGTCTCATGGAGGAAAAGCTTAGAGCACTACAACCTACAGATGAACCAGAGAGTGAAGCTAGTGATCTGAGCCTGGTATCTGACCTTGTTCTACCACTAAAATTCAAAACTCCGGAGTTTGACAAGTATGATGGAACTACATGTCCTTTTGCACATGTGACCATGTATTGTCGGAAGATGGCAACCTATCTTAAGGATGAAAAGCTTTTGATCCATTGTTTTCTAGGATAGTCTCACTGGAGCAGCAATCTGGTGGTACACCCAGTTAAGCCGAGCAAACATCAAGTCCTGGAAGGACCTTTCGAAGACATTCATTAAGCAATACAAACATGTGACAGACATGACCCTTATCAGGATTATGTTGGAAAACATGAGTCAGAAATCTAACGAGAGCCTGCGACAATACGCCCAGAGGTGGCAAGAGGTGGCCGCCAGATTCAGCCACCAATTCCTGAGCACGAGATCACGCCCCTGTTCGTGAACACTCTGAATGGAACATTATTCGATCATCTCATCAATAATACAACTCAGAGTTTCACCGATTTAATCAGGAATAGGGAGTCTCTAGAATTGACAATCAAGAGTGGCAAGATTGATAGTGAGGATAATTCTCGGAAGTATAACAAGAATAATGAAGTAAACAATACGAGTACTTACATTGCTCCGAAGAACTACACGGTCTCGCTGCCACAAACATCTACGAGGAAGATTCAAAACACAAACCAAAGAGAAGGGAAATCTCTGAGAAAGGAACAAGAGAAAACATCCTTTACTTCGTTGCCAGTTTCGTACTTTGAGCTTTACTCTCAGCTGCACAAAGCTGATTTGGTCCACCCATACGTTACTCTGTTCAAACCTCTGTTTCTGTCATGTATGATCCAAACGCAAATTGCGATTATCATGGCGGTGCCCCTGGTCATCCTATAGAAAATTGCCTAGCATTTAAGAAGCTCGTGCAGAGTCTGATCAATTCGGGGGTACTAAAGTTCGAAGAACTGAATGTGGCCACTAATCCGTTGCCTAATCATGAGAACCACAGAGTCAACGCTATCGAGGAGTACTCTGTTAGGAAGGCTAAGGAGGATGTGGCAGAAATTAAGTCCTCTTGTGGTGGGTGTTCCAGCAATTATGCATGGCCCGTTTGATTGACAAGGGCATGATAGTGGTGCAGAAAGTATATGGAGTTTATTGCGAGTTCCACCAGGATGGAGGGCACGACATACAACAATGTGAAGAATTCAGGAGGTTGATTCAACAGCTGATGGACAACAAGAAGATAGAGTTCATTGAGGAGGCTGTAGGAAGGCAGGGGCTAGATGTATGTATGTCACATAGCCCCTACCTCAAATATGGGAGAGACAGGCCTTTTGTCATCTCCTCCAGATTAGAGGGAGCAAGTTTATCTCAAGGAAAAGCTGCAAAGGTGGCCCCTAAGATCATCATCTCAGCACCAGCCCCGTTTTCGTTCATGGACATGCGGTGGTCCCCTTGGAATTATGCAGCGAACGTAACCATACCAGAAGAAGTCAAAGCCCTATGAGGAGAAGGAACAAAAGAGAGAAGAAGAGCCGACACAGGAAGGTGAACAAACAAAGAAGGATGAGATTGTCAACGAGGTAGGCCACTTCACGAGGAGCGGCAAGTGCTACTCGTCGAAAACTTTGAAATCTGCTGAAGCTTCCAAGGATAAAGGAGAAGGTATATCAGCTGGTCCTACTCAGATATTTGGCGAGGAGCCTTCTCAGAAGATTAATGAGGCTGTAACTGAGGCTCAAGTAAAGGAATTTCTTAAGTTCCTGAGACACAGTGAATACAACATGGTGGAGCAGCTACGAAAGCAACCAACAAGAATTACAGTGTTGGAGTTGCTTCTAAGTTCGGAGAAGCATCGTGAGGCATTGTTAAATGTGCTAAATCAAACATTTGTACTCAGTGACATTTCTGTATCTAAGCTGGACAAAATTGTTGGGCATATCACCGCATACAACCACATTACATTTAGCGATGACGAGATCCCGGAGGGAGGTATGGGGTCCACCAAGGCTCTCAACATCATGACCCACTGTAAAGGGTATGTGTTTCCCGGAGTACTGATTGACAATGGGTCAACATTAAACGTACTACTGATGGTGACTTTGTAAAAGCTACCGATAGATGATTCCAACATTAAACCTGGTCTCAACTCCGTGAGAGCCTTTGATGGTACCCAAAGGGTAGCACTGGGAAAGATTGAGGTACCCCTGTTGATTGGCCGGACAGAATACACGATCGACTTTGTGGTGATGGACATAAAGCCAACCTACAACTGTTTATTGGGATGACCATGAATCCACTCTGCTGGAGCCGTCCCCTCATCACTCCATCAAAAACTAAAGTTTGTAATCAAAGGCTAATTGGTCACTGTAGAGGCCGAACAAGAGATCATCGCTTCGATAACGTCATATGCCCCCTACATTCAAAATGATGAAGATGCCGCGGAATGCTCTTTTTGAGCACTAGAACTGGTGAATACTATATTTGTCGCGGAAGGTAATAGGATCCCTTGCCACAGATTATCTAACTGCACCAAGATGACCCTGTTTGAAACTTTGGCCCGAGGAGCCAAAGCATGAATAGGGCTAGGAAAGAGATTACAAGGAAGCCTACGAGCCAAAAGTGTCATCATTAAGAAATTCGTTTTAGGCTTGGCTACAAACCAAGCATTCAGCTTTGGAGAGAGGAGTATAGGTGGAAAGAAGAACAAAGGAGGGCCAGACTCAACGGAGAAGACATTCCATGGAGACCGATGTCTTTCCCTCATGTGAAGAATATTTTTTTCTCTGGAGGATTTGACCGTACATGACAAAAGTAGAGGAAGCAATTCGAGAGAATGACACACAGAATCAGAATGAGATGTTTAGTGAATCATTTGAAGGGATATTCATCAAAATGAAAATGGCAGCAGCGTGTTGAACAACATCCGCCCTTATTGTCCCGTAAAACTCTTGATAACTGGAGCTATGTTGATCTACCTGTAGTCTTTAGGGCCAGATCAGAGTAATGCTCCGAATTAACCCTTTTTGTTTTCGCCCATAAGCAATGGGGATCTTTTGTATAGGGCACCTATGTTAACCTTTTTTTGCAATGAAAGAATATCTTCCTCATTTTCTCAAATGTCAAACATCTCATTTATTTCATTCATTCATTTTCATATTCATTCACTTCAATTAAAATCATTCTCTTCCCAATACATTCGTTCTCATTTCATGCAGGGTCCCCCATAATTAACTGTATTAATGATTCAAAATCCAATCCCGAGGTAGATTTTGAATGCCCTAAGATCTCGGCAGAAATTGAAAAGGAGGACGAGGAGGCAGAATGCGAGCTCCCTAAAGAGTTGGTAAGGATGATGGCCAACGGAGAAAGGAAAATCATGCCCCACCAAGAAGAAACGGAAATTGTGAACTTGGGAACTGACGAGGAGAGAAATGAAGTAAAAATTGGGACTACATTTTCCTCAATAACCAGGCACGAACTGATAGCCTTGCTCCAAGAGTTCAAGGACGTCTTTGCTTGGACTTATCAAGACATGACGGGGTTGAACACAGACATTGTGGTGCACAAGATGCCAACGAGGCCTGAATGCAAATCGATCCAGAAAAAGCTCAAAAGAATGAGGCCTGACATGCTGTTAAAAATCAGAGAAGAGGTGAAAAGCAATTTGATGCTAGTTTCCTGGAAGTTGGCAAATACCCAGAGTGGGTTGCAAACATCGTACTGGTGCCGAAAAAGGATGGAAAGGTCCGCATGTGTGTAGATTACAGGGATCTCAACCGAGCAAGCTTTAAAGACAACTTCTCGTTGCCACATATTGGCACACTAGTTGACAATACTGCGGGACACTCATGGTTCTCATTCATGGATGGTTTCTCAGGATATAACCAGATAAAGATGGACCCAGAAGATATGGAGATGACCACATTTGTAACTATGTGGGGCACGTTCTGTTGTAAGGTGATGTCATTTGGACTCAAGAACGTAAGGGCAACTTATCAAATAGCGATGGTGACTCTTTTGCACGATATCATGCACAAAGAGATAGAAGTATACGTGGATGATATGATCTCTAAGTCCCAAACCGAGGAAGAGCACCTTCAAAATTTGAGAAAGCTATTCCAAAGACTACGAAAGTACTAGTTGAAGCTTAACCCAACAAAATGCACATTAGCAGTCACATTTGGAAAACTCTTAGGTTTGTAGTGAGCAGAAAAGAGATTGAGATCGATCTAGAAAAAGTGAAAGCTATCCAGGACCTCCCACCACCTCATACTCAGAAAGAAGTTCGAGGTTTCCTGGGAAGGTTGAACTACATCTCCCATTTCATCTCCCAATTGACAGATAAGTGCAACTCTGTCTTCAGATTACTTAGGAAGAATAACCCAGGGGTCTGGGATGAAGAATGTCAAGAGGCTCTAGAGAAAATTAAGAAGTACTGGATGAATGCTCTAATTTTAGTCGCGTCGGTACTAGGCAGGCCTTTGATCCTTTACTTGACAATTTTTGAAAACTCGATGGGTTGCGTGTTGGGGCAACATGATGAGTCTGGGAAGAAGGAAAGAGCCATCTACTACCTAAGCAAGAAGTTCACTGATTGTGAAACACGGTAACCGCCAATTTAGAAGCTATGTTGTGCTTTGGTTTGGACTACCAAAAGTCTTAGGCAATACATGTTATACCATACCACATGGTTGATATCCAAATTAGACCCCTTGAAGTTTCTAATGGAAGCACCGGCATTAACGGGGAGGATGGCCCGTTGGCAGATGTTGTTATCTGAATTCGACATTATGTATGTGAGCCAAAAGGCTGTGAAGGGAAGCGCTATAGCAGGTTTCTTAGGCAGCCGTGCTTCAGATGATTATGAATCATTGAACTTCAATTTCCCAGATGAGGACTTAATGTGCATTACAACCGAAGAAGACATTGTTTTAGATAACGACTCATAGAAGCTATACTTTGACGGAGCCTCCAATGCCCTTGGTCATAGGAAGATGTCTACTACCCCTTCACCAGCAGACTGGAATTCTTCTACAGAAAGAACATAGCTGAATACGAAGCCTATGTCATGAGACTAAATGCGGCCATTGAAAGATAGATCAAAGAACTTCGAGTATTCGGAGATTCGTCCTTAGTGATCTACCAGCTACGAGGAGAATGGGAAACTAGAGATCCGAAGCTAGTCAAATATTACGAGTTGATCCAGGAGCTTATTAAGGAGTTTAAAAAGGTCAGTTTCACATACCTTCCTAGAGAGGACAACCAGATGGAAGACGCCTTGGCAACCCTGACCTCCATGTTTAAAGCAAATACGGGAGCATAAATGAAGCCAATTGAGATGTAGACCTTTGAAAAGCCAGCTCGCTATTATAATGTGCAAGAAGAAATAGACGACAACCCTTGGTATTACGATATCTTGCAGTACATCAAGTATTAAGCATATCCTGAAGGGGCAAACGAAAATAACCGAAAGACACTTAGAAAGATGGCATCAGGATATGTGCTCGATGGAGAGGTTCTATACAAAAAAGGCCATGACCAGACATTGTTGAGATGTTTAGATTCCCTAGAGGCAAATGAAATTTTGGGAGAAGTGCACGATGGTTTGTGTGGAAGACACGCCAATGGTTTGTCAATAGCCCGAAAAATTATCAGGTATGGCTATTTCTGGTCAATTATAGAGGGATACTGCATTGATTATGCAAGGAAGTGCCATAAGTGCCAAATATATATACCGACAAGATCCATGCTCCTCCTCTACCTTTGCATACCATGAACTCGCCTTGGCCGTTTGTAGCATGGGGCATGGATGCCATTGGACATATTCATGTGAAGGCTTCCAACGGGCACCATTTTATTTTGGCTGCCATCGATCACTTCACTAAATGGGTGAAGGCAGCATCTTACGCCAATATCACAAGAACAACGGTGTGCAAGTTTTTGAAAAAGGAGATCACTTGCCGATATGGGTTGCCAGAGAGGATCATCATCGACAATGCTTCCAATCTGAATAACAAGTTGATGACTGAGGTGTGTAACCAGTTCAAAATAACACACCATAACTCCATAACCTATTGTCCTAAAATAAATGGGGTAGTAGAAGCGGCAAACAAGAACAAAAAGAAAATCATTGCGAAGACAACGAACACCTACAAGGATTGGCATGAGAAGCTGCCATTTGCTCTGCTCGCCTACCGAACATCTGTTTGCACTTCAACAGGGGCAACACCCTATTCCCTAGTGTACGACACCGAGGTGGTACTACCCATTGAGGTTGAGATTCTGTCACTCCAGGTTCTGAACGAAGTAAGACTGGATAAATCAGAATGGGTGCAAACCAGGTTTGACCAGTTAAATCTCATTGAGGAAAAGAGGTTGAAAGCCATTTGCCATGGTCAAATGTACCAAAAACGAATGATGAGGGCATATGATAAGAAGGTACGCCCGAGAGAATTCTGAGAGGGAGATATGGTGCTTAAGAAGATCCTCCCAATTCAAAAAGGTTCTCGAGGAAAGTGGATGCCTAACTGGGAAGGGCCATATGTCATCAAGAAGGCCTTCTCAGGAGGAGCATTGATTTTAACTGAAATGGATGGATAAGAATTGAAAAATCTCATGAATTTCGATTCAGTTAAGAAGTACCATGTCTAAAAAATAAAAAAATGGAAAATGGAAAAAATGAAAAAGATGAAAAAATGATGAAAGAAATGAGGCGAAAACCTGAAAAAGGCATTTCATTTGAAAAAAGGGGAGAGCTCGAGGCAAAAACACAAAAGAGGGCATCTTGAAGCAAAAGAAGGATCTGAGTTGAAAACCTGTTAAGGGCAGCTCAGATAAATTTTGGGATCGGGCCTCCGACAAGCAGAATTACCCCTACGGGTACCAGAAGAAGGAGCTCCAAGCAAAGATTCTATTTCGGTTGACAGGATCACGCATCATTCATACAGTGTATATTTGGGGGTTTTGCATGTCATGTTCTGCTTTCCCTTTTCCTCATGTTTTCCATGACTTTTCTAAAATTGTTCCAAGTCATTAATATCAATAAAATTATATTTTTGCCTTCCTTTCCTTGTCTTCTCATTGTTTTCATAAGCATCATGCAAATAGGTTAACATAGACTTATGATAAACAAAAGATTTTTAAGCATTACTATGATCTAACCCTGGGAATGCAGGTGATTAGAAAATAGAATTGACTTTGATCTCAAGCTCTATACATAATGAATGTCAAGGCACGACGAGGGAAAGACTTTGAACATCAGAATAGGATAATCATTGTCATGCACCACTCAAACTTGTCTGAGAAAGTATTTAAGACAACCAGAACAATCTCCCATATGAAAACCCTCAAGGGTGCCTCAAAAAAACAAACAAACAAAAAAATCTTTAAATCGAAAACATGAAAGGGCACTTTAGAACTTCGAACCATAAATTCATAGAAAAGAAAGGCTGAAATAGTTGAACCTAACAGTAAGATGGGGTACCGTTACCAGAAGAAGAAAAGGAGGAGAAAGCAAGTAGAGAGTTAAGATTGACAGATTGCGGAAGGAGTCGCATCGAGATATTGACACTCATGCATCATATATAGTTAGACATCCTTAGGATTAGGAGCGTGCTAACTTATTTATCATAACATTTTATCCATTTTAAACAGGTACTTACAAGTTATCAAGAACTTTTAATGTACAACTTTGTATTGAAAAGGTGGATCAATTTGAAGAAAGTTCGTCAGCCTTAGTAGCGCGAGTCCAGAAAGATAGGTGGCCATTTTCGGCGTGAATCCCCAAATTTGAAGAAAGTTCAGCAGCCTTAGTAGCGTGAGTCTAGAAAGATCGGCAGCCTTAGTAGCGTGAGCCCAGAAAGTTCAGTAGCTAGTTTAGCGTGAATCCCTAATTCAAAGATAAAGGTTTTATATAAGAAGGGCCTATAATTTTGATCCATCACAGTGAAGGGTTCTATATAGGAAGAACCCATAACTTCGAGGCTTCAGAAGCTAAAAGTTCTATATAGGAAGGACTTGCGGCTCCAGGGTTTGAAGACTAGCAATTCTATATAGGATGAACTCCCAGACAGAAGAATCCATCCATGACACGAAAGGTTTTATATAGGAAAAACCTGTCGCGTTGAATGTGAAGAGTTCTATATAGGAAGGACTCCTAGCTTTACCGTCTCAGAGTGAAAAGTTCTATATAGGAGGGACTCGTAACTCAAGACTTCGGAATGAAACATTCTATATAGGAAGGACTTGTAGTTCAATGATCAGGAGGTGAAAAGTTCTATATAGGAAGAGCTTACGAGCTTGAAGATTCGACCGAGGAAAAACGGAGAGTTCCAGAAGAACACATGTTTCCAAAGCAACAAACAGGGAAGTTGGACAAAAATGAGTGCTTATGATCTTTGCTTTGTTCCCGTTCCATGCGAACAAGAAAAGAGGGGCAACTGTAATCACTCATTTTTATATGTGTTTGCTAATATTGTGACATATTAATATAGTAATTAGTTGATATTATTATCGTGTGTTTATGTATATATATATGTGTATGTGTGATTAATGTGTACGTAAACTATGTTTGTGAAGTGTATAGTATATATGTTATGTTATGTATGCATTAGTAATTAGTATGTTCATGTTTATAATATGTTTGCATGTATGTATTATTAATGTCCTTGTTATTATTGAATGTATACGAATGAGTGTTGCATGAATTGTATGTATTATCATTAACTGTATTTATGTGTGAATGTGTTTTGTCACAATTGTATGTAGGTGTACGTAAGTATGTAGGTGTATGCTATATATGTATGTGTGTCCCGTATATGGTATTATCATTATTGTTATAATTATTATTAATATTATTAATATTATTATTATGGGCTAATTTAAAATAAAATCCAAAAAGTTTTATTAATGAAAACCCATTAATTAACAGTCCAAGCCAATATAATATTACAAAAACCCAAAAATATAATATAATTTACAAGGCCCATTTTCAGCCCGATCCACACTTAACCAAAAACCTTAATTACATGTCTAACTCAGCTTTTTTTCACACAGCCAATCAAGGGCCGTCGGATCAAATCTTGATCCAACGGCTGAGATTGAAGTAAGAGTTTCCTTCCATCTACCGCGCGTGAGCCCACTCGCCATCCAATAGTCTTCCACGTGAGCGTGTGGAGCATGCACTGACCGTTCGGATATCAAGACGCCACATGGCATCATCTAGTGTAGTCCTGCCCGTTTGAGCATGCATCTAAGCCGCTCGATCTTCAAGGCATCTCAGTCGTTGGATCAAATCTAATCCAACGACCGAGAAAAAATCTAGCCGGATGGTCACCTCCACCATGCCTCCTCTATACCGGCTCCAACCACCGCTTCAAACATCACCAGAAACATCAAAAAATAGTTTGTAGTAAACAAATTTGTAAAAAGTATGTATTATCTACCAAACCAAAAAAATCAAAACCCAAAAAGGCAGATATATATCAGATGTAAAAATATTTTGTACTCAGTGACCAGTCTTCAGAAATAATAACAAAATTTTCAAGGGTAAAGCTTTTTCCTTTTTTCTTTTGCATGCATGCATGAATCAAAATATACACAAAAAATATAGACAAATTGAAGATCTTATCGAGGTTGGTTTGTATCCTTCCTCGCCAGCGATAAGCCCTTAGGGGTGAGCCGTTAAAGGGGTCTTTTGTGTTTTGAAATATTAGAGAGCTAGTGTCTTTTTCCTTTTTTCTGGTTTAAAATCGTAAAAGGGGGTGTTTTGGTTTTTTTGTTTGGGAGGTTGATTTACCGGAGGTTAGAGATCAGGGATAGCTTGAGCCGATTGTTACGGCCATGGCTCGCTTGAGGTCACCTAAGTACGATAGCGATGGAAGGTTTTGGTCTTTTGGGGTGTTCGATCTGGAAATAAAACAAAAGGGGAGGGGTTTTTTTAGAAAACCAAAATTTAAAATGCTAGAGGTCTAAAAACGACCCAATTAGGTCTGTTATAGAGTCTTATTATTTTTAAAATGGCATAATCACTCACTAAACCCCACCGCATTTCTAATATTTTCAAAGTTGTCTTGCCGCATGGGACATTTGCACGAATAGTCCTTCCCTCTTTTTAAGATTTTTCAATTTAACCCCCGATTTAAACTAATTCTATTTTGTAATGGTAAAATTACCCCCAAGCCATCCTACGTTTTTGAACCGTGCACTTTGTGCTTGCCCCTTGGTCTTATTATAAGTCCAGTCCCTATGAATCTCTTTTAGTTTTTAATTCGATCCTCAAATATGTGTTTTCTCTTTTTAACTTCTGCCCTTTTATTTTATTTTCGTTCATTTCAGTCCCTTGGTAATTTTTGAATATTTATGCTATTTTTGTTTATATTATTTTTTTTTAGCATGTATAATTTGCTAATTGTTTTCACATATGCTTTTCTATCATGCTTTTTTAGGTATGTTATGTCATGCTTTTATAGTTTAATTCATTTGTTCATATTTGCCCCAATTCTACCATATATGTTATGTGTAGTTTAATTTGCATATTAGGTTTATATGTTAGTTTTTTTGTTTGCTTTGTATGCTATGTTACATATCAATTTATAGCATGTTTAGTTTTTTATGTCTATTTCTTTCTTTATGTTTTTATATGTGTTTTTAGTCATGTTTATTCATGTATATTTTCCTTTATGTGTATTATTTTATGTTTAGCTTTGTTTGGTTGTGATAAAATAAGTGTTAGCTTTTTATGTTTGCCTTGTTTCTTAGGTTACATGTTAGTATGAAAATTTGTCAATTTTGTCATGACATATATACTTTGTGTTTACATATATTATGTTACATACTAAGTTATATTTTTTTATGTTTACATGTTATTTTAGTATCATACTTTGTCATGTGTATAGATCATGCATGTATTATAATTGTGGTTTGCATTAATATTTAGACACGTTAGAATTATTTAAGTTAGTTTTGGAAGCATGATCTTTTTGCATATTTTTATTTACTTTTTTTGTTATTATTATGACATGTTATGTTGTTTTTGTTCATGCACTTTTTTAATATTATTATATTTATGTTTTTATGTTTTTAGTTCCATGTCTTTGTAAATATTTGTTTTAAATATTAATTTTTTAGATTGCTTAATGGATATATATTTTTTATGTGGTGTCCTTTTATTCGAGCGTAAACGTGGCCATTATCAAGCGCAGTGATGGTGGTCTATCGGTTTACTCTCGAATAACGGGACGTTTAAAATTCACTCACACTTATAACCAAATTTTAATTTAATCGTCACTTTAATCCAGAAAGTTTAATATTAATAAAGCGGTAATTATTAAAATACCAATTTTGGGCGATGTGGGGGTGCTAATCTTTCCCCATCCGTAACCGACTCCCTAACCCAACAGTTTTCAAATCTCTGGTTTTATGGTGTCCGACCTACCGTAGTGGCCAGTGGCAACTCCGTTTTTAAAATCAAAATACAGTTTTTTCTAAAACCCCACGAAATATAATTTTAAATGCTTGAAAAACCTCAAACACCCCGTTTTTTAAGCGTAATAAAATAGGATATCGCTACAGATGGGGACTCCGTTGGGGACCATTTTTGTTTTCCAAAAACAAATGAGAGTCAAGCTTTTTAAAATAATTACCTCTTTGTTAATATCGGAAGTTCCGGATTAAAGTGACTGCCAAATTAATATTCATTTATAATTGCGCGTTTATTTTAACGCATTTAAATTTGGCATATAAACCCGTCCTTTTATGTGGGGGGAAATGCTAGTGCTTTCATGAGGATATCGTTCCTCCGTATGGGCCTAGCCGAAGTACCTTCAAGGCTCGAGTACCTTATGCTTTCGTGAGGATATCGTTCCTTCGTAGGGGCATAAGCGAATGGGTCCCCTTGAATTGAACCAGTTGATAGGAGCCTATAATGGGCGATGACTGGGGGCCTTGCTACTTTTAGTAGGGGACAACAAGGACAATCCGGGCAACTCTTAGAACCAACACTGCATGTAGAGAACATATAGAAACCCACCCCTTTAGAGCCATGCAGATAACCTAGGTGTTGTAGACGGGATGTAAATAGGGTTGTTTTGTTTGTTTACCTTATTTAATTTTCCCTTTAATTTATGCATTAATTTATTTTATCTGGTATTGACTCGTTTTCTTTTTTTTTTGCATACATCATTGCATTTGCATTACATAAAGGTACTGGATCAAGTGGTTTGCCCGATCAGAAAATGTTTCATCATGGAAAAATGTATCTTAAGAAGGACAAACTCAACTCAGCTGTCAAGCATTGGTCAGAAGTCAATCAGAGGACTCAAGGTAACAGTTTGCCGAGCGAGCGCATAGTGTCAGTGTACACCTACGTGAGCCTACAACAGAATGACCTATGAGAACTTAAAAGGATTTGGGAAGGATAGGATCGAAGACTACTAGACTTATTTTGTGACAGTTATGGTGATATTGCACAGCTGATGTATGTCCGGGTCAACCAGCCGTTACTCCAAGCCATCTTCCAGATATGGAATCTCGTTTTCTGTTGCTTCACTTTCAACGGGCAATAATGAAGCCTACGGTGGAAGAATACATAGCCCTACTTAATCAGAAGAATATCGAGAAATATTGGATTTACGCAAAGCCGCCGAGGAACCAGAATTACTCTTCGAAGCTCAAAACTTTTGCCGGAATGAGCGACGATTGGGTTAATGGACTGATCCAGGTTCGAGGGGACAGCCTAGCCTTTGCTTGGGAGAGAATCTGAGACATCATACCAGCGCACCCAAATGAGGTAAAAAAAGATGGACCTACTTTCCTTAGGAATATATGGTTTGGTCATCTTCCCAAGGGTTCTTGGAAACATCGACGTAGCCATTATAGACCTATTTGAACGAATGAAGCAGAAGGCGAATCCAGTACTGGCCATTTTGACTAAAATTTTCATTTCTTTGAATGCGGGCCGAAAGCACGAGAGGGACATTTCAGAGGGTGTGCGCAGCTACTACAGGTTTGGATCCAGAGCCACATGTGGAAGACATCGACTGGGGTTTTACCGAGAATACTATTCCGAGACTTCTCACATTTACGTGAGTATTTAGCGAAGGAATGGCGAGAAGACTGGAAGACGAAGAAATGGTCCCATATCTTTAGGAACTTCTAAGACGGAGACATACTGTGGAGAGTTCCGTGGCTCGGCAGGGTTAGTCACTTCTTGTACAGCTGGGGAGATTATAACTGGCTGATGAAGTTAGCGCTATATGGTAGGATTGCTTGTGCTCCACTTTTGGTGTCCCGATAGTTCGGATCATGACAGTTCGTCCCCGTCACTGCCGATTTAAGTTAAAGTGAATTTCTTTTCAAGGGTGAGTTCAGAGCGAAGGTTCAGACCATCATGAGAGCTTGGGATCACTGTTATCGGATCAGAGTAGAAGGACACACCGAGTGCATGACCTCCCCAGACTATGATCTTTGGAGGCGCCTGAGGGTTAACGACAAGATTCCAGAACCCAATCAAGGACCAACCATGTCACTCGAGGAGCATATAAGGATAATGCCCTCCGAAGCCGACATTCTACGAAGTGAACATGAGGAAGTTAAGAAAAAGATGGAGGCTTTATAGACACAACATATGGATGAACTCTACAAGGCAAGTTTGGAGATCGACAAACGAGATAGGACCATCAGGCAAATAAAAAATCTCAATGTAGATCTAAGTGAGAAGAATGCCCATTATCAGAAAGATACTCTCCAGCTTCAGGCAAAGGTATAGAAAGCCGGTCGAAGTCAGTTTCTAGCTGTGGAGAAGGAAAATATGAACAGCATGAATTTAGTCAAAGAAGAACGAGAGAAAGGCAAGCGAGCAATCGAAAAAGAGGTAGAGAGTTGCAAGTTAGCCATCGAGAATGAAAGACGGTCTTTTAGGGATGCCATTAACCAAGAGAAAGAAAGAGCTAGAAAAGAGATTGACAAAGGCAAACAAGCAATTATCTACGAAGTGGAGAACACTGTCGTTTGGAAGAGAAAATCCATAGGGAGCAAGAATAGACTACTCGAGATGCAAAACTTGTATAATGACATTGGTCAAAGCCTGACTCAGAGTCAAGAACAGAATATTGAGTTAGAAGGAAGGACGACAGAGTTGGAGCAATCCTTTCAGACCTATCGTCAGAGGAATGGCTTCATTGAATTACAAGAAAGGGAGCGTGAAATTAGTATGTTACAAGCCCGCATTGAGTCACTTGAGGCAACCGTTCAGGATTACAGGGAGAGAATTAGAGTATTCGAAGAAGCTGCAGTAGGTGGAGAAATTATTGGCGGCGAAGACTTTGTGATGCCTCCCAAATGATTCAAGACAGGGACCAGTATTACGCGACCCTGATGGTGGACATACAACGAGTTGCGAGACATGTTAGACTTAGCTGCTTAAGCCGAAGCTCTTCGACCTTTCATAACCTCAGACATGAAAGAAGCACCTAGGTTCATCAAGCTGCTCAGGACTATCAAGAAGTTAGGAGACAAAGCTAGGGTGATTTTGTAAAACTCTGCTCTATTATTTTATAATTTGGACCCTTTTTGTAATCTGGACCCTTTAATTCCCATGAAAGTAGTTTAAAAGGGTGATTACCAGCAGAATCAATACCTTTATTTGCATACATTCTTGCAATGCATCATGACATTTGCATCATTATACATGCATTTATTTATTTTTGCAATAATATTAATAGTGTAAATATTATGGCAGTGTAAAATTAAAAGTTAAGCCGCAACCATTCAGCATCCATACTTAACTCGGCTTTAAAGCAAGTTAATGGAAGACAAATAGTCAGTTTAGAAAAGGGGAATTTCGATGAAGCCAAAAAGAGCCACAGCGATCAGATCACTGAATCACAAGCTGCGATAGTGTCTGACATAACAGCATTGCTGGCAAAAAGCCTGGGGAAAGGAAAGGTTGAAGATGAAGTCGCCCAGGAGCCAGAGGGTACCGCATCTTATAGCAAGGTTCAACCAACAACGCCAAGTCCAGAAAAAAGAGTATATATTGATCCTGTTGGGTTAGCTGCCAGTCTTCAGACAGGAGCATCCAAAAACCAACCCATTTATGCAGAGGCATTCTACGAAGAAGATGTGTCGGATCTGAATTTGGCTGAGAAAATTTGAACTGAGGTAGAAAAGAAATGGGAGGAAAGATTCCCTCTCATGGAGGAAAAGTTTAGAGCACTACAACCTACAGATGAACCAGGGAGTGATGCTAGTGATCTGAGTCTGGTATCTGACCTTGTTCTACCACTAAAATTCAAAACTCCAGAGTTCGACAAGTATGATGGAACTACATGTCCTTCCGCACATGTGGCCATGTATTGCCGGAAGATGGAAGCCTATCTCAAGGATGAAAAGCTTTTGATCCATTGTTTTCCAGGATAGTCTGACTGGAGTAGCAATCCGGTGGTACACCCAGTTAAGCCGAGCAAACATCAAGTCCTAGAAGGACCTTTCAAAGGCATTCATTGAGCAGTACAAACATGTGACAGAAATGACCCCTAGCAGGATTATGTTGGAAAACATGAGTCAAAAGTCTAACGAGAGCCTGCGACAATACGCCTAAAGGTGGCGAGAGGTGGCCGCTAAGATTCAACCACCAATTAGTGAGCACGAGATCACGCCCCTATTCGTGAACACTCTAAAGGGAACACTATTCGATTGCCTCATCAATAATACAACTTAGAGTTTTTCTAATTTAATCAGGACCGGGGAGTTTCTAGAATTGGCAATCAAGAGTGGCCGGATTGATAGTGGGGATAATTCTTGGAAGTATAACAAGAAGAATGAAGTAAACAATACGAGTACTTACGCTGCTCCGAAGAACTTCACGGTCTCGCAGCCACAAGCATCTACGAGGAAGGTTCAAAACACAAACCAAAGAGAAGGGAAAGCTCCGAGAAAGAAACAAGAGAAAACATCATTTACTCCATTGCCAGTTTCGTACTCTGAGCTTTACTTTTAGCTGCACCAAGGAGGATGTGGCAAAAATTAAGTCCCCCTTATGGTGGGTGTTCGAGCGATTATGCATGGCCTGTTTGATTGACAAGGGCATGATAGTGGTGCAGAAAGGATGTGGACTTTATTGCGAGTTCCACCAGGATAGAGGGCACGACATACAACAATGTGAAGAATTCATGAGGTTGATTCAACAGCTGATGGATAGCAAGAAGATAGAGTTCTTTGAGGAGGCTGCAGGAAGATAAGGGCTAGATGTATGTGCGTCAGATAGCCCCAACCTCAAATATGGGAGAGACAAGCCTTTTGTCATCTCCTCCAGATCAGAGGGAGCAAGTTCATCTCAAGGAAAATCTGAAAAGGTGGCCTCTAAGATCATCATCTCATCACCAGCCCAGTTTTCGTTCAAGGACATGCGACGGTCCCCTTGGAATTATGCAGCAAGCGTAACCATACTAGAGAAGTCAAAGCCTGATGAGGAGAAGGAACAAAAGGGAGAAGAAGAGCCGACACAAGAAGGTGAACAAAAAAAGAATGATGAGATTGTCAACGAGGTAGGCCTCTTCACGAGGAGCGGCAAGTGCTACTCGTCGAAAACTTTGAAATCTGTTGAAGCTGTCAAGGATAAAGGAGAAGGTATATCAGCTGGTCCTACTCAGATATTTGGCGAGGAGCCTTCTCTGAAGATTAATGAGGCTGTAACTGTGGCTCAAGCAAAGGAATTTTTGAAGTTCCTGAGACACAGTGAATACAACATGGTGGAGCAGCTACGAAAGCAGCCAGCAAGAATTAAAGTGTTGGAGTTACTTCTATGTTTGGAGAAGCATCGTGAGGCATTGTTAAAGGTGCTAAATCAAACATTTGTACTCGGTGACATTTCAGCATCTAAGCTGGACAAAATTGTGGGGCATGTCACCGCATACAACCACATTACATTTAGCGAAGACAAGATCTCAGAGGGAGGTATAGGGTCCACCAAGGCTCTCAACATCGCGACCTACTGCAAAGGGTATGTGTTGCCCGGAGTACTGATTGATAATGGGTCAGCATTAAATGTACTACCGACGGTGACTTTGAAATCTGGCAGGATGGTCACCTCCACCATGCCTCCTCCATACCGGCTCCAACCACCCCGTCAAACATCACCAGAAACATCAAAAAATAGTTTGTCAGTAAACAAATATGTAAAAATATATATTATCTACCAAACTAAAAAAAATTAGAACCCAAAAAGGCAGATATATATCAGATGTAAAAATATTTTATACTCGGTGACTATTCTTTAGAAATAATAACAAAAATTTAAAGGGTAAAGCTTTTTCCTTTTTTTCTTTCGCACACATGCATGAACCAAAATATACAAAAAAATATAGACAAATCGAAGAACTTACCGAGGTTGGTTTGTATCCTTCCTCGCCGGTGATAAGCCCTTAGGGGTGAGCCGTTAAAGCGGTCTTTTTGTGTTTCGAAATATTAGAGAGTTATGGTTCTTTTTTTCTGGCTTAAAATCGTAAAAGGGGGTGTTTTGGTTTTTTTGTTTGGGAGGATGGTTTGCCAGAGGTTGGAGATCAGAGATGGCTTGAGATGGCCGTTACGGCCATGGCTCACCTGAGTACGGCGACAATTGAGGGTTTTGGTCTTTTGGGGTGTTAGATTTGGAAATAAAACAAAAGGGATGAGGGTTTTTTTAGAAAACCAAAATTTAAAATGCTAAAGGTCTGAAAACCGACTCAATTAGGTCTTTTATAGTCTTATTATTTTTAAAATGGCATAATCACTCACTGAACCCCACTTCATTTCTAATATTTTCAAAGCTGTCTTGCCGCATGGGACATTTGCACGAATAGTCATTCCCTCTTTTTAAGATTTTTCAATTTAACCCCCGATTTAAACTAAATCTATTTTGTAATGGTAAAATTACCCCATAGCCATCCCGCATTTTTGAACCTTGCACTTTGAGCGTGCCCCTTGGTCTTATTATAAGTCCAGTCCCTATGAATCTCTTTTAGTTTTTAATTCGATCCTCAAATGTGTGTTTTCTCTTTTTAACTTTTGCCCTTTTTTTATTTTCGTTCATTTCAGTCCCTTGGTAAATTTTGAATATTTATGCTATTTTTGTTTATATTATGTGTTTTTTAGCATGTATAATTTGCTCATTATATTTACATATGTTTTTCTATCATGCTTTTTAAGGTATGTTATGTCATGCTTTTATAGTTTAATTCATTTCTTCATGTTTGCGCGCATGTCTACCATATATGTTTAGTTTAATTTGCATATTAGGTTTATATGTTAGTTTTTATGTTTGCTTTGTATGCTATGTTACATATCAATTTATAGCATGTTTATTTTTATGTCTATTTCTTTCTTTATGTTTTATGTGTTTTATAGTCATGTTTATTCATGCATATTTTCTTTTATGTGTATTATTTTATGTTTAGCTTTGTTTGATTGTGATAAATTAAGTGTTAGCTTTTTATGTTTACCTTGTTTCTAAGGTTACATGTTAGTATGAAAATTTGTCAATTTTGTTATGACATATTTACTTTGTGTTTGCATATATTATGTTACATATTAAGTTCTAGTTTTTTATGTTTACATGTTATTTTAGTATCATACTTTGTCTTGTGTATATATCATGCATGTATTATAATTGTGGTTTGCATTAATATTTAGATATGTTAGAATTAATTAAGTTAGTTTTGGAAGCATGATCTTTTTGCATATTTTTATTTACTTTTTTTGTTATTATTATGACATGTTATGTTGTTTTTGTTCATGCACTTTTTTTAATATTATTATATTTATGTTTTTAGTTCCATGTCTTTGTAAATATTTGTTTTAAATATTTGTTTTTTAGATTGCTTAACGGATATATATTTGTTAATGTAGTGTCCTTTTATTCGAGCGTAGACGTGTCCAGTATCAAGCGCAGTGATGGTGGTCTATCGGTTTACTCTCGAATAACAGGACACTTAAAATTCACTCACACTTATAACCAAATTTTAATTTAATCTTCACTTTAATTCGAAAAGTTTAATATTAATAAAGCGGTAATTATTAAAGTACCAATTTTGAGCGTTGTGGGGGTGCTAATCCTTCCCCATCCGTAACCGATTCCCGAACCCAACAGTTTTCAAATCTCTAGTTTTATGGTGTTCGGCCAACTTTATTGGTCGGTGGCAAGTCCATTTTTAAAATTAAAATACGGTTTTTCTAAAACCCCACAGAATATATTTTTAAATGCCCGAAAAACCTCAAACACCCCATTTTTTAAGTGTAATAAAAAAGGATATCGCTAAACGATGCAACCCCTACTTCTATTGAAAAAGATGAAGTCATTGTGGAAGATGTTAATAAGGATGATAAAGGCAGTTCACAAGTTGAGAAGACCACTGTTGAGGAAGAATTTGTTAAAAGAAGTTTGGTTGCATCCAAAGTTGTAGATGCAACCTCTGAAGGACTATAGTTGAAGCTAGATTCCGCGACACTAGCAGGAGCTGTCTCTGCAGTTGATGAACAAGAGGACAACCCTCTTACGATGGTGGTGTACAAAGCACCACCCCAGTTCATCCTCACTACGGACATGGTCGTTGATGCCAAAAGATAAGAAGAGCCAAAGAATGAAGAAGAAAGTGGTGACGAGGAGGCCTCCCTTCTAAAGAAAGAGAAGAAAAGAAAACGTTTGAAATCAAAAGACAAAAGCAAGAAGAAGCACAAAGAAGAGAAGTAGAGAAAAAGGAAGAAGCATCGCTTTGCCTCCTCCTCACAAGAGCCTGATAACTAAGTTAGTTTTTAGTTTTTGTAGGCATGCATACCATATAGTATAATTTTATTTTATTTACTGTATTGTCATTGTAATTGCATTTAGTTTTATGGTCATTGCATTCATCATTCTAACCACATTTTGTCACTGCATTGTGTTTTCTTTTGCATTGGGGATAATCTTTAAGTTTGGGGGTATGCACCTAGGAGTTGAAATACACCCCTATTTCAAAAAAAATCTAAGCAAATGCAAGGTTCTATTTTTATTGAAAATCTTTTGCTTGTATTCGATGTGTAAACCTTGAATCATTCTAATTGCTGATAAATTGGTTGGGTATACATGCTGGATGATTGCATTATAACTCAGCATATAAATATCTACTTGTTTGAGTAAAAAATATATAGTATCATCTCTTTGGTTTTGAATGATTTCTGTCATGTTCAGCTTGTGTTATATATGCTAGTAGATCTTAATATGTATAAATAAAAGGCATTCTAATGTGAGTGCAATAAAAGTAGCTTTAACGGGGAACACTTCTCTGCATGCGTCAGAAAAATGAATCTGGCCAAAGGTTGTCGCATCATAAGTGTGTGTCGTAACCAATGAAGTACTTTTTGGGGTTTTGTCGCACAACATCTTACTTCTCAGGGTCTAGGGTGCATCCATTGTTCGATATCCCTTGCTACATAAAAAAAGAAGAAATATTTATATTGATATGTATATCTTGCTATAAGTGGTAGTAAATAAATGCTGATAGGTGGAAAGAATCTGAGATGATAGGCATGATGCTATGTATTTTTTAAATTCTAGCTTATATATTGATTTTTGAGTTGCTTATGAAATCCTCTATTGTCGATGCAACGGATTTATTAGTTGGTGGGAATGACTCAAGTAATTAGAATATCTCTAGATTGTTGTTAAACCTTGCTGCTTTCAATTTTACTTGAGGATAAGTAAAATCTCAAGTTTGGGCTGTGATAGCTCTTTAACTAGCATGTATTTCCTCTAGGTTTATAGATTTAATTGTCCTCACGTTAGTGTTTACTATATCCATTTCTGCATGTTCATGTCTATTTTCTACATTTTGTCTAACTCAATCTGAGTTGCTCTTATTTCACACATTTCTACCATTTTGCTCTATTGTCTCTATATTTCTAATATTTGGTAAAAGATAAGAACGACCCCGCCAGTTGTGTTATTTGTTATAACATAATTGTTACGGCTGGGAGTCACGCAAAATAACTAAAGGATATGTGTCCTTTCTTTGGCAGCATATAAAAGGACCATTTTAGGAAGAGATAGGAGATCACGCGATACTCATTTTCATTATCTTCTTCAACCTTTTGAGCTCTCCTTCCATAGCGGCTTAAACTCTATTTTTGGAGATTCGAGGTGAAGCAAGGCGGGAATATCTGAGGAGAAGAGGATTCAAATGCCAAATCAAGGAGAATATTTGTATCTTCTTTAAACCCTTCTAGAAATAGATGCTTATTGGAGATTTCTATTATATTTTGTGTGTTAATGGTGATGGTTTAACTCTTTAAGCTCTGTATGAACTTGTTTAAATCTTATCTTTCAGTTCAATACATTTTTATTAGCTTTTTCTCATACTTCAATTGTTGGATCTGATTATTGTTTGCATGAAAGTGTTGAACATAGTCATTGGCATTGAGAGATGCAGTGACGAGTCAAGTTAACAAACCAGTACAATGAAAGTTCCAATTGTTCGAGGAGTTGTAGTTTTGGCTATTAATGAGAGTTGCAGTCGATCTACGTCTTTGCGTTAATAGTTGAAGATTGAATGGAAGTTTGTAAGCGAGCTTTACCTTTTACATGCCAATTGAGCCATCATATTTCCTTGATTGTACTTGATTTTTTGCCAAGCTGAACCAAGGATATCCAGACCTTATCTTAATATTCCTTTTGCTTTCTTATAATTGTTGTTTTTGCTATCATAATTGATCTTATATTCATTACTCTATTACAACTACCATTGCACCCATAAAATTTCTATTTACAAAATTGCTTGTGGCCACATAATATGTAACTAAATACTCATCCTCGTGGGATCGATATCTAATAAGATCTTCATGTTTCTATACTTGCATCGGCAGTGTTTGCTTGCATTTAGCGTGTGATGATTTTACACCGATCATACACCTCAAACTCCTAATGCTTCATAAGCATCGTAAATGTGATTTCTTTGCGTATTAGTATCTGCAATATATGTAGATGATTAATAAGCATGTTTAGGGACTGGTACGATGAGAATCGATAATTATGAGATGCATGAAGATGTTTAAGGATATTAATTGAATCGTATAGACTTTGGAGTCCTTGTAGGGTCTTTCAGATACTCGAGGCATGATTCTGAGTATGGGGTGTAACACCCCAAATTTGGGCCTAAATGTTAGCTAGATCGATTAGACAATTCAGTGGAACCAGATTAGGCGATTCAAACTGGTTTCAGGAATTATTTCATAATAAATTGTTTTGGCTAAAATAAAATATGGAAAAATATTAGAAAATGTTTAATTAATATTCTAAGGGTTTTGGGAAAATTAATTTGAAGAAATAAAATCGAATTATGGGACATTTTGGTCTGGTGACTAAAATGTAAAGTTATCAAAACTATTTTGGTGACTAAATCATAAAAGGGTCAAAACTTAGAATCTTTAAGGAGCTAATTTCCCAAAGCTTTTAATCAGATTTCCCCCTTAATTTAGGCTATTTTAAAGGATTTTAAAATGGTTATTATATAAAACTAAAACAGGTTTGATTAAAAAGATTTTTAATAACCAAATTTATTTTCTTACGTTACTACTTTTGGTCTCATCTTTCTCAGCAACCAAACTATCAAATTTACTCTAAAATGATCAGGAATCATTCCTTTTTGATTTCATCTTGATTTCTTGATTGATTTCTTTTATTTCTACACCAAATCCTATTTGCATTCTTGGAGATTTCACTCAAATCTTGCCAATTAAGGGGGAAATTAGCAATTAGAGGTGATTTTGGTTTCTCTCTGATAAGTGTTCAAAAGTACTATTTTTATTACCCTTTTTGCTCATATTATTGTTAGACTTAAGCTCATATTAGTTGCATAATTAGTCATTCATGCATTAATTCATGTTTCTTTCCACCGTTGAGCTTGATTACATAACTTGGTGATTTTTGTGGAAAAAATGCTACTTTGGTGTGCTTTTGTGTGTGTGCATAACCACTTGCCTAAACAAGGCTGGAACTAGTTGCCAGGGCAATGCATGAAGGAGATGCCGAGCTAGTTGTCAGGGCAATGCTTGAAGGAGATGCCGAGCTAGTTGCCAAGGCAATTTTCGACAAAGAATAAGATGATATGGTAGTCAAAATTGATAACTAGATAAGCCCAAGATGACGTGGAGCAAAGTTAAATCCCAAAGGAGTTTGATTTCCATTAAGAGATTAAAGAGAAATTAAATCCCAAGAAGATAGGAGAAGTTCTAGAAGGAATTTAAATATAATAAAGAATTATATTCTTTAAAGATAATTTAATTCCAAATTAACTTCCCCCTCAAGAAGGATTTTGACCTAGCCATCTCCTATTTAAAGGATCAAGCCGTCAAAGAGAGTTGGGCAAGAAGCAAGAAGAGAGAATTTTCGACAAGCTTCAAAGGGGAGATCTCGACAAGAAGGCTTCATCCATCCTTCATCTTTTTCTTTCTTTTTCAATTAGGTTCATGCTAGGAATTCTTTATCTTGTGTTTCTTCGGAACCTAGCCATGAACTAAATCTATTTGGCTAAGGTTATTGTGTTTTGTGGTTGTGAGAAACAATTGGAATTTGTTTAGGTTTTTGAGTTGCAATTCAATTTTCAAAGTTTGTTCATTCTTGGTTCTCAATCTTGTTTGCGAGTGAATTGGGAGAGGATCTCGTAACTTCATCTATTTATCTAATATCGGGAGAGTTAGATTCAAGAAACGAATGAGCATGGTCTTTATTCAATCAATTGGTGGTGAAGACTAATCCGGCTTAGGAATAAGTTTAGGATTTCAACGGCTAAGAGGAGTGCAAGATTGATTGTATTATCAAGGCATGCACAAATAACTAGAGTTTTGACTTAGGGATAAGAAGAAACCATTGAAGAAAGCTTCGCCGAACTTTGGAAGTGAATGCTCAATTGCCCAGGCAATCCGGGAGCATAGCCCAGGCAATCTGATCAGACAACGAGAGGGAATTGCCCTGGCAACCGACCAGGCAACATGGCAGAATTGCCCTGGCAATCAACCAGGCAATTGCAACCAAATTGCCCTGGAAAACGACTAGGCAATCATAACATAATTGCCCTGGCAATCCGGCTGCTACTCAATCACCGAGACGATCCAATCGGCTATCACACCTCAACTCACGATAACTTGGCCTATTCACTCTATTTTGATTTCATCTATTCTTTTTAGTTTATTGCTCTTAGTTTACTCATTAGTTATAATTCCTACAATCACCTACTTGTTTTTTTCTTTTCCAACGCAGTAACTTAAGCAAAGTGGCCCAAACCAATCTCTGTGGAGATGATACTCGATACTCAGATCACTTTATTACTTGCGGCGTGTATACTTGCACAATTGCATAACACTTATTACGCGCAACACTCTCCTCTAATTAAAGGATCTTTACTTAAGTTTCCAAGTTCTTGATCCTTTAAAATTGATTTTTTTATGTGTTGATGATTTAATCATGATTAAAATGTTTTTAGTGAGTTTTGATAATACATTTGATGAATCTTGATATGGATCTGATTTGTGTTGATTATAATTGATTTAAATCACTTGTAAGATATATTGTAATGTTATGAGAATAGATTAATAAAAGGAATCCCGAAACTAACTGAATTGCTAATTTTCTAGGTTGTAAGTAGTTAGATTTTGAGTTGATCCTGTTGTTTAAAGGTTGTAGGAGATATAAGGTTGATATATTGTGGTTTTTGGATGTTGATTGATGATGTTAGGGATGCTAAAATAGTTAGGTTATATCTGGGCTTTGTTTACGTTGAGTTTGGTGATGATTTCGGTTGTCTTAAGGAAGTGTTTGATGGTTTTTAGTGAGCCGAAGATGGGAAGATGTGTTGTTGGGATTAGAGATGCATGGAAATGCATTAATCCTCTATTTTTGTGTGGGTAAAACAGGGGAGACATATCCTTCATCTTTTGGAGAGGCTCCAAAGGCTTTAAAAGCTTGATTTCGTACCGGCAAGTGGAGTGTTGCGTTGTCAGTGAGTGGAAACGTGGCTTACTGCTTTGTAAAGGTTTGAAGCTGATTTTTGGGACTTTAGATTAAGTTTGAAACACTTGTCTAATATTGAAAGTAAGTATTGAACGTTCTCGCTCTCATTTTCAATTTTGAAAAATACAATCTCATACACATGATTATGATTTCGATTACCTACTGTTATATTCATGTTTTAGAAATGAAAGATGTTGCAAATGAACATATGTGATGATTATTGAGTATGACAAATGATTTATGAAAGGAGCCTTGAAAATACTAGAATACATGGTTTATTGCATTAGAAATTAGTTTGGTTTGATGCATATGTAAAACTGTGAGGTAATGTGGTTTTATGAAATATATTGGCAAGTGACACTGAATAAATGATATCAGATATAGTTGGCATGCCATAGGGTTTAAAGTGCACTATAATAAGTCGTCTCATGTGTGTCGAGGGGTCAAGAGTGTGCCATGCTCCACCATGAGAACCGCAGCGGTCGAGGGGTCAAGAGTGTGCCAATTCTCACACTGGTAGATTTATACATCATAACCATTGAAGGGTAGTAGTACCATGATTCGGTTTGAGGATGTATGTGAAGTGGTCGAAGGAACCACTTGGGAAATTTGTGTATCCGATGTGTTTTTGTAAATATAATGAAATGATTTTGGGTTACTTGAATGCCAATATATGATTTAATGTATCATGAGAAATGGATTATGTTTTGTATAATATGGTTTATACATGTGGTGCACTTTAAGCTTGCTATTTTGAGGTTTTAGCATGAGAAAGCTTAAATTGCGGTTCATGCTAGAAATCCATGATACATGTGTTGCAAATGTTCAAATGTGCATGTTTAGAAAGACAATATAAGCATGAGATGTTTTGGAATGAGTTACTTTACATATTTGAAAGCAAAAGGTTTTAAATGCATTGATGAGTGCTTTTGATATTCCTTCACTAAGATTTATAACCTTACGCTCTTCTTTCTCATCAATGCAGAAAAGTGAACATTTCGGACTGCGAGCAAGCAAGATGCAACCCAAGGATTTGGGCAATTTCAAGTATAATTTAATAAATACTATGTAGTAATAAGAGGCAATATGACCAAGTTGTAATTGGGATGGTTTATTTAGTTACTTCCTATTTGGACATGTTTCTTTTGGTATTTTGGACTTTTGTGATGCTTCATGATTTGTTTTGAGGGGTTGGGATGTAATTTGAATGCTTGAGTAGAGATCATGGCTATGAAATCTTTCATTAAATTTGCTATGGTTTGAATGATCCTCTATCTTGCCTATTTGATTGTGGAAATGTTGGTTAGAATGTTATATGATGTTTGTAAGGTGTTTGAAACATGTCAGATTGAGCCAAAGTGCCATATATTCGACCAAGAGGCCAAAACAAACCAGGCTATACCGGTACGAGTCCTTAAGGATCGGTACACAGGGTCTATCCTGGCTCAAATATGTGTAAAAATTGCACTGGCATATTGGTATGCCTAGCACCGTATTAGTACGTATAACAGGAAATTACACTTGGTGTCAGTACACGGGCAACCGTATCGGTAGCCCTTTTGCTATTAGAAATCCCTATTTTTGATATCGAACAATTGTATTGGTACGCTTGAGGACTGTACCGATACCCTTTGCAAATGTACCTCTATCGATACGAGCAATGGGTGTACCAGTACGCTATCTGTTATTTCTGGTAATATGCTTTTTGAAGTTTGAATCTTTGCAGTTTAGTCAATGTTTCTTGACATTCGATTAAATTAGTTTGGATGATTATTTTAAGTTAAAATTTAACCAGAATGCATGAAATATGATTAATTGAGGTTTGGTAACTTTAGATTTAAAGAAGTCCTCTTACTTTTCTAAAATTACAATTTGGTCCCTGAAGTGCGTTCTTAACCAATTAGATGTCAATTCGACGCTCAATTTAATCATAAATTTCACCGATGTCAGCATGATCACCTTAGGACTTAGACAAGATAAAAGGAAAAATGGACCATCTTCTAAGTAAATCATTCGGGTTTGTCTCGGCAAACCCAATATAGCTCACTCAGTTCGGTCTGACGTCTAGGCCGGGTCAAGAGAGTTACATTTCGTGGTATCAGAGCCAGGTTATGATTGTTGGGAGGTGGATTATGGTTGTTTGAGTTATTGTTGCAGCATGAATCTGTTGAATAACATGCACAATGTATGATTTTGTGTTTTTATGTTTCAAATGTGCTATGTTAGGGTAAAAGCTTGGGGACACATTGCCTTATTACTACAAGTGTAAAATGAATTTTGTTTTGAAATATGAGCATTTTGGATTCTTACTTCAAGATGACCTAATTGTTTTGTTTTGTTGTATTATCATGCTTATACTCATATTTTTGAGAAATGGGACCGAGATAAGAGACAAAAGCTTATATGGGTAGTGTTTTGGATGGGCATAATGATGAGTGACCTCCTCTTCCACCGATACCTCATGTTGGTGTTGGAGTTGAGGGGTGGTGTGCCTCAAGCACTGCAAGGACCAATTTTTGGGGATATGAAATCGTTGATCTAGGAGATGAGTGGAGCGCTTCAGGCAGCTATAGCTGGAGTGCAAGTACTTGCACCAGCACTTGCAATAGCCATTAATTTGGGACTTTCATTGGAGCACTTGCATAGTTTGAGAGGTACTGAGTTTAGGGGTTTAGCTTCAGCGACAGCTGAGGAGTGGTTTGCAACTACCGAGATGATTCTTGGATAGATGGAGTGTACGGATGTTCATAAGTTAGGCTGAATAGTATTCTTGCTTTAGAGAGATGCCTATAGCTAGTGGACGACTTCTATCATAGCTATGAAGCCTACGAATGTGTCGTGGGAGTTCTTTTGTGCTGCTTTCTGGAAGAAGTGATACGAAAGCCAGGATCCAAGAATTACCTCAAAATCTAGGAACCCTCTAGATCACAACTAATCTAGCAAACTCACTAATATGATCCAAGAAAACCCCAAACTCCATGTTCAGCAAACCGATAATAAAGCATGATCTTGATGTAGAAAACGAGATAGGATGAATTTGACGGTGGCGGTGTTGGATAGATTTGTCCTTGGCACCCTCCTAATCGCAATTGAATAGGCAAACACCTGCAAACTGAACGAATCTCTCCGATGAATGGATGATGACGAGATAGATGTTGTAGGATATTTTGTCCTCGGCACCCTCTTAGACGCGATTATCTAAGCAAGCAACCTCAAGCGGCTCTATCCCACCCTCCTAGATGCAATTACCTAGGCAAGCAAGAGTGTGAAGATGATCTCCATTACAAGAACTTGACGAACTTACGTTGAAGAAGACTTCTAATACGAAAAATAACAAGGCAAATCTATCTATCTTGAAAATAAAATGGTCTATGGCCAAAGGTTTTTGTAACTCATAAATTCATGATGTTGTTCTTATTAGTGAAGCAAATATGCCTTTAAATAGGCTACCAATGAAGAGTTCAACTTAAATTAGGAAAAGTAAAGATAATAATAAAATAAATAAACATATTTTATCTAACCTAAAAAACTAATAAATAAATAACAAATCTATCCTAAATCATCTAAATATCTTCATAAAGAATCCTAGATTAAATTTAAGTACAAATAGTCAATAAAATTATTGCAAATTCGTAATAAATAATATTTCCTGTGAGAAAACCGTATAGAGATTTCTGTTCGCACAGTCTTCACTAAAATGAACATAACTTGAGCTTCCGATGTCAGATTGATGCGTTTCAAGATGCGTTGGAAAGCTAAGAGACAGACGAATATGTTTGAAGAAGACGTGTAGACTCAGAAGTGCTCGGATCCCATCTGAAAATTCGATGCAAGTCGGTTGAAATTCCGGACTTATAAAACAGCTTCAACTCTTTGGCTACAATGCATCATTTTAGCCCCCCGTACGTGTATCATTCTCCCCGTGTTGAAAACGATTCGTCCCGAATCTTAAGAGCTGTTGATCACAACCTTCAAGTCACTTGAGATGTCTCCAGGAATGAAATATTAAAACTAGGATCTATATAGAGAATTATATATTTTATCGTTTTTCTCAACTACTAAAACAACAGTAAAAGATAATTGTTTCAAACACCTAAACCAAGGCTCTGATTACCAATTGATACGGAAGCCAGGATCCAAGAATTACCTCAAAATCTAGGAACCCTCTAGATCACAACTAATCTAGCAAACTCACTAATATGATCCGAGAAAACCCCAAACTCCACGTTCAGCAAACTGATAATAAAGCATGATCTTGATGTAGAAAATGAGATAGGATGAATTTGACGGTGGCGGTGTTAGATAGATTGTCCTTGGCACCCTCTTAATCGTAATTGAATAGGCAAACACCTACAAACGGCACGAATATCTCCGATGAATGGATGATGACGAGATAGATGTTGTAGGATATTTTGTCCTCGGCACCCTCTTAGATGCGATTATCTAAGCAAGCAACCTCAAGCGGCTCTAACCCACCCTCCTAGATGCAATTACCTAGGCAAGCAAGAGTGTGAAGATGATCTCCATTACAAGAACTTGACGAACTTACGTTGAAGAAGACTTCTGATACGGAAAATAACAAGGCAAATCTATCTACCTTGAAAATAAAATGGACCATGGCCATAGGTTTTTGCAACTCATAAATTCATGATGTTGTTCATATTAGTGAAGCAAATATGCCTTTAAATAGGCTACAAATGAAGAGTTCAACTTAAATTAGGAAAAGTAAAGATAATAATAAAATAAATAAACATATTTTATCTAACCTAAAAAACTAATAAATAAATAACAAATCTAATCCTAAATCATCTAAATATCTTCATAAAGAATCTTAGATTAAATTTAAGTACAAATAATCAATAAAATTATTGCAAATTCGTAATAAATAATATTTCCCGTGATAAAACCGTATAGAGATTTCTACTCCCACAGTCTTCACTAAAATGGACATAACTTGAGCTCCCGATGTCGGATTGATGCGTTTCAAGATGCGTTGGAAAGATAAGAGACAGACGAATATGTTTGAAGCAGACATGTAGACTCAGAAGTGCCTAGATCCCATCCGAAAATTCGATGCAAGTCGGCTAAAATTCCAGACTTATAAAACAACTTCAACTCTTTGGCTACAATGCATCATTTTAGCCCCCCATACATGTATCAAGAAGTATCTGGGTTCCCGATACCAAGATGAAAAGAAGTGAGATTTCATGGCGTTGGTCCAAGGTAGCATGATTGTGTCAGAATATGAGGTTTAGTTTGCTCGGTTGAGCCAGTATGCACCTGTACTAGTTCCCAACGAGCATCAGTGATGTGATCGTTTCCGTTATGGGTAGATCTAGGAATTGAAGACTTATATAGTGGCTATAGATTACACATAGTTTGATGTTTTGGTTTTTTGAGCTAAGGGCACAGAGCATAATCTGGGATTATCCTCACGCTCGGGGTGTTCTAGTGTTGGGAAGAGGGTTGCCAAGTTAGATAATGGTAGTGATTGGTATAAAAAGCATCAAAAAATGAGGTATCGCCCTAATCAGAGATGTAGTGTAGGTGGTGCTGGGCGTGGACAGCATAGCCAGAACACTTATGATCGAGCACTTGAGTGTGGGCATTAAGGTAGGCAACATTTAGGGGAGTGTTGGGGTACTCCTTGTACATGCTAGAACTGTGGTTCTGAGATCACATTAGGTGTGATTGTTCGCATTTAGCTAGGGTTGGGCAGGCTCCTACGCTTGTTGTTGTAACACAAAGAGGTCGTAGGTGCGGTCGATGTAATTTTTAGCATAGAGAGGATAGTCAGAGGACTGTTGCTCATACCGTGGTGGTTCAACCTGAGGGTGGTGGACTGCTAAGGATCTACACACATCGCGTGGGAAGGAATGACACAGATGTGATTGAAGGTACTTTTACTTTGCAGTCTGTATCATTACTTTCTTGGATAGATTTTGTTTCTACACATTTATACATCTTGCGCGAACATGCACGTTTGCTTGACATAGCTATTAACGTGTTAGATGTGGGTATGCGAGTAACTAGTTCTTTTGGAGAGACAATAGTTGATATGAGGTTTAGCAGATGTCCTTTGATAGTTTAAGGTCACATGTTTGTGGCCGATTTGATGGAGTTATCGTTTCATGGTTTTGATGTAATCTTGTAGATAGATTGGTTGACCAAGCATAGGGCTACGGTCGGCTTTGAAACCAAGCAAGTTTCGTTGAAACTTGTTAAGGATTATGAAGTGGTGGTTGTGGGAGAGAATGTTAAATTCTTGCCCAATGTTGTTTCAACTCTAAGTGGAAGATGCTAGAGCTTGAGGGTCAAACGTATTTGGCTTATGTTATGAACCCAAATATGAAGGAGGTGCGTGTCTAGGATATATGTACCATTTGTGATTTTCCAAGGCTGTTTCTGGAGGAGTTGCCTGGATTACCACCAGATAGGGAGGTAGAGTTTTATATTGAGACGTATGCGGATATAGCTCTAATGTCGATTGCACTGTATCATATGGCACCTAAAGAGTTGAAGGAGTTGAAGATGCAACTTTAGGAGTTGTTGGATCGTGGTTTCATCTGACCTAGTGTGTCACTGTAGGGAGCACCAGTGTTATTTGTGAAAAAGATGGATGGCACGATGAGAATGTGCATTAATTGTCGACAACTAAATAAGTTGACGATTAAGAATAAGTATCCCTTGTCGAGGATTGATGTTTTGTTTGATCAGTTTTGGGGTGCTATAGTTTTTTCCAAGATTGATCTGAGGTTTGGGTATTATCAGTTGAAGGTTAAGGATAAAAACGTGCCGAATATAGCTTTTTGCACGCATTACAGGCATTATGAGTTCCTAATGATGCTGTTTGGGTTGACTAATGCGCCTGTAGCTTTCATGGACATGTTGAATTGGTATTCCATGAATTCTTGGAGTGTCAGAGAGCACGGTGGGTCAGCGTGTGTAGGCCATGACGGCAGAAGAGCCAGTGGCGTGACTTGCACGCGTTAGGAGATGAAGGGGCACAAGGGGAGCGGCAACAGCAAGTTTGGAAAGGGATGGGTTAGTTTTATGTTATTTTAGGGTTATGGGTATTGGGGTAATTTTAGGTTTAATGAGTATTTGGGTTTTAATTGGGTAATTGGGCCAGTTTGGTTTGTAAGGGTTTAATGGGTTTGGTTTGTAGGTTAAAATGGGTTAAAATATGTATTAGGTACGTGTTTAATTAATATATTTAATATTAAAAAAAGTTAGGTCTAGCCCGGACCAAAAATGGGTACTACAATATCGTTTACATAAAATCATGTGTTCGTCCTGAGTGCAGCCTATGCAAAGATACTGTAATGTAATAAACAGACAATTGGCAATGACAAATAGAAGAACCAGACCCTTTTGTATGAATGGGTAAAATCTGCTACCCCTCGAGAGGAATCTATTGAAAGGGTGAGGAGGCAGGGTGCTATGGACTTTTATGGGTCGGGGTAAGATAACCCGCTATAAGTGGAGCAATGGTTACAAGATACGCGTTGGATTATGAGACAAATGAGGTTGGGATCTGAAGGCAAGTTGTCATGCATCCTGTCCTTGTTGAAAGGCAATGCTAGAGAATGGTAGAAAATAGTAGAGCTTGGGTGGTACCCAATCGACCAACTTGGGATGACTTCCTTGAGGAGTTCGAGAAAAAGTACGTAGGTGAGGCTCACATTAACACCTTAAGGTATCAGTTCAATCATCTAGTGCAAGGGCCGATTAGTCTTTGAGTATGAGCAAGAGTTTCTCCAGTTGAGTTGGTATGCTCCTGAGTTGGTCGCTACTGAAAAGATGAGGTGCAAAAGGTTCTTGAAGGGCTTGAGGAAAGAAATTCAGACTTATCTAACTGCTGCGCCACCGAAGGTGTTCTCAGAGTTGACTTCGAGTGCCAAGTCTCTTGAACATGTATAAGGCTTGACGTATGGCCCGTCTAGTGGGCAAAGAGGTTTCGGCGGGAGAAACCATAATCCCTCTAACAACTACTCTCAGACCTACTCTAGAAGGAGTAGGAACTAGTAGAACCATAATAGAGGGCCTCAAATGGGGGTTCGAGATTAGACCGAAGATCTGAGTTAGCTGATCGTATGAGGCCATCTACATCTTCGTCCATGATGAGCTTGGAGGGTTCACATATGGGTATGGGTGCACCAATTTGCAATCAGTGTGGATGCAAACACAAAGGCGAGTGTTGGGGAGCAGTAAGAGTTTGTTACCAGTACGAAAGACTGTCTAGTAGCTGTTGTGACCTCTCGTGATCAGGCTTAGAAGACTGTAGATCTGGCCTAGAGGGATTGAGGCTTTGCTCAGGGAGGAGCGAGTCATGTATCGGAAGTCATCTTTTGGTTAACTGCGAGAGCACCATCTAGGCAGTATGCGGTCAGAGCTCAGGAGGACTACGCAGCTGCAGATGTGATATCAGGTACGTTCACCTTGTTTTCGGTTCTTATAGTTGCTCTTGTGGATTCAGGATCTACCCACTCTTACATCCGTAGTGGGATATCTTAGAAATAGGGTATTCCTGCCGAGGATTTTGAGGTAGGACTCTGTGCGACTAGTCCTTTGGGGTATGATGTGTTAGTAGATAAGGTATATTAGAGGTACCCAATTGAGGTTCAGGATTCATTGTTCCCAGCATATTTGATGGTACTACCTTTTCAAGAGTTCGACGCCAAGTTGGGGATGGATTGGCTCTTCGAGCATGATGCTAGTCTAGGATGTACAGCGAAGAGCTTGAAGCTTCGTGTTACAGATGTTTCTAAGCTTGTTGTGAGAGGCGAAAGAAATCTGTGCCTTTCTAGTGTAGTGTCGGCTTTGTCAGCTCAGAAGTTAATACAATAAGGTTGTGACGCCTTTCTGGCTCATGTGGTTAATGCGATGGTTGAGGGTCTGATGCTCGAGAACCTTCGGGCTGTTAATGAGTTTACCGATGTGTCTCTGGAAGAGTTGCCCGGACTACCTCCTGACCGTTAGTTAGAGTTTTAGATTAATGTGATGCCGGTTACAGTGCCAGTATCCATCGCACCGTATCGAATGACACCGGCAGAGATGAAGGAGTGGAAGAAACAAATCCAAGAGTTTCTAGAGAGAGGTTTTATCCAACCAAGCGTCTCGCCTTAGAGAGCACCGATCTTGTTCATTAAAAAGAAAGATGGGTCTATGAGGATGTGTATTGATTAACGACAGCTTAACAAGGTAAGATAAAGAACCGTTATCCCCTTCCAAGGATTGATGATTTGTATGATCGGTTGAGAGGGGCCCGTCTGTTTTCTAAGATCTACTTGAGGTCGAGATACTACCAGTTGACGGTGGTCGATGAGGATGTGCAGAAAACCACTTTTAGGACACGATATAGGCACTATGAGTTCTTGGTAATGTTGTTTGGGCTTACGAACGCCCTTGCAACTTTCATGGACCTAATAAACTGTAACCCCCTTAGCCCGGCCTAGCTAAAATTAGACTAAAAAGGCCATATTAGGTTTGTCGAAGCAAACCCGAGCTAAAACCCTAAACCGAACCCATTTTTTCTTTTTATCTTGTCTAGATGCACATTATTAGAGTCCTATGTGTACACGACACAGCGATTGTTTTTCATATTAATCAGATTACAAAACGGGAATCAGTTGCTCGACATAACATTTTAGGGACCAAAATGTAAATTCCATATTTTCTCAGCAATTTTACATGTTTAAGGTTACCAACCTTTAATTAGTCCAATTACATACATGTGGATCAAATTCCATTCAGAACAATCACTCAAACTCAATTATTTACATACACATCAAACAAGGATCAAATTGCGAGATTTCCAAACTTCAGAATCACCAAAAAGCAAAAAATAGCATAGCGTACCGATACTGGCAAGGTCATACCGATACAGGTTAACAGATATAACGGCTCTGTGTACCGATCCACTATGTCGCATACCGATACGGTGTGTTGACCACCCCCGTCCCCTTCTTATTTTCTCAAAACTCGAGATTTTAGTAACCAAAATACGTACTGATATGGTACCCCATGTATCGGTATGAGTAGCTAAATCGAAGAGGCGTACGTATCCTCAAACCCGTGTACTAGAACAAACATTCAATTTCCTTAAGGCGTGCCGATAGGGTGGCTAAACGTACCGGTACCCGTAGCTTTATTTCAACACTTTGAGGCTTGTACAGACCCCGCATACCGATCCTAAGGTACCCGTACCAGTACGCAAATGCCTGTAATGACCTCTAAGTCCAACATATGACTCTTTGGCTCACTTCAATCAAGCTTAACACTTAGCTATTCATCATAACACATCATCAACATACTTGAACAACATCATTCCAACGCTAGAAGCCAACCAGCATAACTAGCATACTCAAGTAATCAAATCTAGAGGCGTGCTTCCTAGTCCACATCCAAAGAATCAATCCAACCATAATCCAAACACTTAAAACATATTACAGGTCTAAAATAACAAATATAACTTGCAACAACAGGGAGTTCATCAAAACCCTCCCAAAGCCTTAATCAACAAATTGCCATTATTACTATTTTTCGATGTCTAAACCATACTTTGAATCCAAGTCTTGGAGTTATCTTCCTTGCTTCTTGACTGACTCAACCCTTAGTTTTCTGCATTGATGGAAAAGAGAGCGTAAGCACACTAGGCTTAATGAGAAATGTTCAAACAACAACCATCATCAATGCATTTAAAACTATTTCTCAATACATTTGTAAAATACATTTCAAAGCTCTTTTTAATCATTATCACATTATCATTCCTTATCAAAACCATGTACTTAACATTTCCAAAACATCATATTAAACCATATGCAACATGTATCATGGATCCCACAGCAAAATCTCATTTGTTACCCTCAATTTAAGCTTTCATATGCATACTACCAATGCAAGGCTTAAAGAGTAAAACATGTTTAAATCACATTAAACAACATAATCCATCTCATGATACATAAACAATTATATTGACTTCCAAGTGATCATTTACCAAGTTTAATTTGCCAAAACATAACATCGGATACACGGATTCAAAAAGTGTTCCCACAACACTTAACAAACAACATACCGTTAACACAAGGTTTACACACGGGAGTATTGGTACATATAAACCCCTCCACCATTGTGACACCCGTGGTGGAGTATTCGGTACACATCAACCCCTCAACACCACTCACCGGTATGATGTTTAATCCACTAACGGGAGTCTACGGTACCGTACAACCCCTCAACCATTAGGGTACTTGGATGGAGTATTCGGTGCACTATATAAACCCCTCAACATCCAATACGCCTTTTTATAATGCACTATCAATCCTATGGCCGACCAACTATATTCGATTTCATTTTCAAACCAATCCATAACATCACTTGCCAATATAATTCATTTTTACATCAACAACTCACTGTTTTCATATGCATCAACAAAATCATTTAACCAATACAACAACATTTGCATTAAACAATGTTCATAAACATTAACCAAATGTGCATTACTCCCAAATGCATTAATATCATTTCAAAACCAATTTCCAACATTAAACCATGCTTAAAACATGCATAAACAGTAAGTAATCGATCCATGTAAAACAAGTGCATCAACTATTTCCAAAACTGAGTTCGAGAGAGAATTCATTCTTTACTTACTTCTGAGATTAGATTAGCATTTCAAGCTCAATATAAACTCCCAAACACAACTTTCAAACCTTTGCAAAGCTGAAAACATGATTCCACTCACCGACTCGCAATGCCTCGCTTGTCGATGCGACAAACACACCTCTAAAGCTTTCAAAACTCTCGTTCAAGCTTGAGGATCAGACTCCCCTGCTTTTAATCAATCAAAACAGAGGTATATTGCATCAAAATGCAATCAACATCGCAGCAACGCTGAACCTCAACATCTTTTACCCAAAACTACTCCACAACTCCCAAAACTAACAACAAACCTCTTCCAAACTTAACCCAGCCAAAAACAAATGTTTCAACACTTCAATTAACCTCAATTAACATCTAAAAACACTTCTCAAACATCCTTATATCTCCAGCATTCAATTAACCACTACAACTCCTCAAAAATGCATCACTAACAACCTAGAAAATTAGAGATTCATATTGTTTCGGGATTCCAATATTAAAACCAACCTATCAACATTATAAAACATCAAAATTATGATTATAATCCATAAAGAACCCAGCAAAACAGATCCAAAACGAAAATCACTTAATCTCATTAATTAAACCTTGATTTAATCAATTTTCGCAATTAACTCATCAAAACTCATTAGAAAACATTAAAAAGGATCAAATACTTGGGAATTTCAGTAAAGAACCATTCATTAGAGGAGAAAAACGAAACTTACCTCTAATGAGTGATTTCCTTCTCAATTGGATGTTTTAGATCTTGAAAACAAAGAGATTCAATGAGGTTTTGCAAAGCAAAATTAAAGAATCAATTAAGAAATCAAGAGTGTTACCTCAGATTTTGGATGAAAAGTGAGTGTTTGGCTGAAGAAATGTAACACCCAGGTTTTGGGCCTGGCGATTTTGAGGCTTATTATATGGTCCGGTGGATCGAGTTAGAGATTCGAGTCAAATTCGGGACCGTATATTTTTTGGTAAGATAAAAATATGGAAAAATAGTTAAAAATCATCTTTTAATATATATTGATTTTTGGTGGAAACAATTTTGGAAAATGGAATTTGGAAATGTGAAATTTTGGTTAGTGACCAAAATGCGACTTTTGAAAAATGTTTTGAAGTGACTAAAATGAAAAGGGTCAAATTCTTAGAATCCTTAAGGAGCTAAATTACCAAGTTTTTTCTGGTGTTTCTCCTTTCAATTAAATAATTTTAAACATGTGTTTTAAAGGGTGATTAAGAGGGATTAAAATATCTATGTTAGTTATTTGCTTTTTAAAGAAAATTTACGTAACTTTTTCCTAAACCTTTTCTCTCAACTTCTTTTCTGCCAAACACTCTGAATTTCATCAAAATCCAGAGGTGATAGACTCTTTTCACTTAGATTATTGATTCTAACTTGATTCTTTAACATTGTTTTACAAAATCTCATTGAAATCTTATGTTTTCTTAGCTTTAAACAAGACAATTGAGGGAGAAATCACATAACAGGGGTAAGGTCCGTGATCTCCTCTGTTAAATGGTTCTTTATTGATATTCTCAAGTATTTGATCCTTGATTTATGGTTTATAATATGATTTTGAGTTTTTATATAGATTTAATTAGGTAAAATTGATGAAATGATGAAATATTCGAATTGAATCTGATTTTTAGTGTTATGGATTGTTTTTGAACATATTTTGGATGTTTAATGATGTTGATAAGTATATTTTATCAATGACATCCCAAAACTCTTGAATCTCTAATTGTTTAGGTTGCTAGATTTGTGTTTTTAGGTGTTATGGTGGTTGTGTGTTTGCTGGAGGTGTTAGGTTGATTTGATTCTGTTTCTAGATGTTAATTGATGATAAAAATGGCGTTAGATTGGTAGGTTGTGGCTGGGTTGTGTCTAGAAAGGATTAGTTGAGGTTTTCGGTTGTTGTGGTTGGGTAATTGTGAGGTGAATGCAAGAACCTGTGAGGATCTGTTGTTGTAGGGTTGTAAATGCATGGACGTGCATTAATCCTCTATTGTTATGTGGTTTAAATAGGGGAGGTTTTTTTGGAAGCAAACGATGTAGCATTGGAGGCTTCAGACGCTTAATTTTGCGTCATCAAATCAAGGCTTTACGTATCGGTGAGTGAGAACGTGGATTCCAGCATTGTAATGTTTTAAAGGTGGTTTATGGGAGTTTAAACTTAGCTTGATATGTTGGTTTAAACTCGAAAGTAAGTAAAAGTGGATTTTCTCTCTCGGTCGTGCGAGTGTTAAATGGTTTTATGCACTTGTTTTGATTTACATGTTACCTACTGTTTAAGCATGTTCTAAAGTATTTGATATATTGTTTTTAAGCATGAAATGCTCAAGGATGCACATGGTAAGTGATCATTGTAAGTATATGGTTAATACTTGTGTTTAAAGCATGGTAGTTGCTTTGGAAAAATGGTTTGGTTAATGCTTGTTAAAAACAGTGAGGTAAATGGTAATTGTTAATTATATTGGCAAGTGATGTGACTTTAAAAAAGTTTGGGAGAAAAGTTACGTAACTTTTTGATTTTAAGAAAATAACCACCTTTTAGTTAATTCCCTTATAAATACCCACTTAAAACACTTTTAAAATAATCCTAAATGAGAGGAAAATCTAATATTAAAGTTTGGTAAAATAGCTCCTTAAAGATTCTAAGTTTTGACCCTTTTTCAAAATAGTCACTAAAAATAGTTCTCAATCTTTACATTTTGGTCACTAGCCAAAATGTCCAATTTCCAAAATCCATTTTCCAAAATTGACTTTTCAAAAAATATCCATATATTAAATATTGATTTTTAGATATTTTCCCATATTTTTCTCGCACGAAAATTATTTACTTCGATTTTAATCTTGAATCCGACTCGAATCTCAAATCTCAGTCCACCGGACTGTCTAAACCACTAGGAAAACTCCTAGGCCCAAAATCGGGGCGTTACAACTCTCCCCCTTAAGAAAGTTCATCCTCAAAATTTACCTGATGGAAACAGATGCAGAAACTGAGCAACCATGTTCGTCTTACTCTCCAATGTGGCCTTCTCAACACTGCGATGCCACCACAACACCTTAACAAGTTCAATCGTCTTGCCACGAAGAACTTTACTACTGGAGTCAAGGATCTCCACTGGTACCTCCTCATAAGACAAATTCAGTCGCAACTCAACATCCTTAACTGGCATAACTTGCGACAGATCCGAGCGATACCCCCGCAACATGGACACATGAAACACATCATGAATCTTCTCCAACTCATGAGGCAACCTCAACCGATAAGCCACATGACCAATGCGTTCTAGAACCTCTTACGGTCCAATAAACCTTGGGCTCAACTTTCCTTTACACCCAAAACGCATCAACTTCTTCTAAGGCAAAACTTTAAAGAACACTTTTTCACCAACAACATACTCAACCTCTTTACGCTTTAAATCCACATAGGATTTTTGCCTATCTGAGGCCTCTTTTAAACGATCACATATCATCTTTACTTTCTCATTCATGTCTTTCAATACATCAAGCATGGAAACATACTTTTCCCCAGCCTCAGCCCAACACAAGGGTGTACGACACCTCCTACCATACAAGGCTTCATACAGTGCCATCTTTATACTTGCTTGATAATTGTTATTGTACGTAAATTCTACCAAAGGTAACTGTCTTGCCCAAGTTCCTTGGAACTCAATGATATAGCATCTCAACATATCCTCCAAAATCTGAATCACACGTTTAGACTGGCCATCCGTTTGAGGATGATACAATGTAATACCCCAAAATTTGCTATGTTAATTTAGGGTCATTTAGTACCAAGATAAGGACTTAAAAGCTTACTTAGTGACTAAAATGACAAAATGCAAAAGTTAGGATTTTCTCAATTATGGATTATAGAAAAGAAATTTCTAAGGTTTTAAGGTGTCATGTGATAGAGAACGAGTAAAATAGGATACTTGAAAATTTTGGTTAAAATCCAAGGAAAATTGAAATGGGAATTCAAGGTTATAGTTTAGTGACCAAAATGATAAGTTTTTAAAACTTGGGTGGTACAAGTCAAAATATAAAAAGTTGAAGGACCAAAGTTGTAATTTCCCAAAAAGTTAGGTGTTTTATTACATAAATAGATAGAACACCTATTGGTGTGGATCGAATGTGGAATTACTAGTTTGATCTGATATTTCGATTATTGGGAAATTGCAGTCAAAGTTTAAGTGAAATTCGGATAGCTGGATCGAACTGAAAAATTATGAAATTTTACCATATGATAGAAAAAGGTTATAAAAGTCATTTCCAAGTGTTGAAGAATTTATCAGTAATTATTTTATCCTATACATGGATTAAATAGATCATGGAGAAAAATCTAATATAGATTACGGGAATAAAAATGTCGTATAAGATATTGAATTTAGATCGAACTGCAAAGTTAAGCGTGCTCAGGACATAGGATGGGTGACCTATTGGGAAGGTCTCATGTCAGTAATTGAGACTGATAAAAAAATCAGCTCGAGTTAATATTATTCATATGGATATAAGATAAAGGATTCTTAAGAGAATTTTATCCGGTAAAGATTTCGGATAAATTATTAGTATATTTGGACCGAGTTAAAATTTTAAGTTTGATTTCATAAATATCGAATATTTATTTGATAATATTATTTATCTTTCAGATATGGAAATAAGGAATTTTTAGAATTTATTTGATAGCTAGTGAAGGGGAAATCGCATTAGAAGTAGTGACTGAATATCGGGAAATTGGATCAAATCAAAATTTCAGAGGTTGTACCATAAGTCATAAAAAATTTATAAAACACTATTTTATGAATAAATTATTAATTGGTTGATTGTGATCTAACTAGAATAGTTGGATTTTTACAAAATGGCAAAAATTTGTGATTTAAGTGACTAGTTTTGGTAATTTGGTCAGAATGGCAATTTTGAAAGTACCATGGGCAACATGGTAATTTCCCATGTGAAAGCATTACTCTAATTTAGTTAGAGTTGAATGGAATTTGGTTGGAATTGAACTAGAATGGCAATATGTAAATTATGATTTAGTTGGAGGTTAATTTTGGAATAAGGATTAAATTGATTAAAAAATTCAATTTAATATGTACAAATGGCATAAATTAAATAAAGATGAACAAAAAATTGTTCATCTTTCCTCCTTCACTTTCGAAAATACCATGGGAGAAGGGGGAAATTTTAAAAAAAATTCCAAGGCAATTTTGAAGGCTCTAAAGTTAGAATCAAGTCAAATCCGAATCAAAAGAAGATTCGAGGTACTATGAAGGAAAGGATCGAGTAGAATTTAGTGAGGCATGCTAATAAATGGCCCAGGTGAGTGTATTTTTGTTTATTTATTATATGCGAGATAAATGAATACATTTTTATATGTTTATATATATAATGTGAAGAAGACTTGCAATAAGTCAACTTTGATAATAATGAAAATGTATGTTGATCAAAGAAATATTAAATGGTATATGTGATACATGGATATGGAATAATGATATATCTAAGATAAATCAAATTCCAGATTTTGGGTATGAAATGCCTATTATTGAATTATGGTTGATAGTTTTGATGAAATGGATATTACAGATGAAATATGGGATGTGAATTGCCCTATTATATGAACAATGATGATTGATCTATAAGGAAATAAATTGCCCAAGTACTAGTGTGAAGTTTTTGGTATAATTGGATATCCAAAAAGAGTCTTAGCAGCTGCGCCATAGCACTACGGTGCGAGATAGACTTTTTAGAGTCGAGTTAGACTATACGGAGTCAGTTTAAACACTACGGTGTTACATAGAAGAAAATGTGTGAGTTTGGGAAGTAAAGGGCGTCCTCGAGTACGTACTCATCTCAGTCGCTTTGGTGATACAGACGTTACGGCGTCATAGACACTATGGTGTCATGATGACTCGCGTACCATGGCATCACATGATTTTGTACTTTGGGCTATGTTAAAGGAAATGATATGCAAATGATTGCAACTATGATAAAGGAAATGAAATGCAAATGATTGCATGAATGAAGTATAACTATGATAAAGGTAATGATATGCAAATGATTGCATGAATGAAGTATAACCATGATAAAGGAAATGATATGCAAATGACTGCATGATGAAAATATGGCTATAATAAAGGATATGACATGCAAGTGATTGCATTATGAAAGTATGACTATGTTAAAGGATATGATATGCTAATGATTGCATGATGAAAGTATGGCTATGTTAAAGAATATGATATGCAAATGATTACATGATAAAAGTATGATTACTTGATGATCATGAACCATTGATATCATAATTTTATGACAAATTTGATAGATGATATGAGTCATATTGAAAGCATGTTTATGTTGAAGAAATTTTTATGCATATGAACACTTGATGAACATAGAACAATGATGACATGACTCTTAAGATAGTCATGATACATGGTTAATTCTGCATATACAGATAGCTTGATTTAATACTTTGGCTATAATACTTGAAATGCAATTATGAAAGTAGTTAAGCTAAAAAGCTTAAAGTACACAAGACTGATAAAACAGATCAAATCTTATGATTTGAAATATTATATTGGTCAAATGAACTATACAAGAAGGCAGTTCTATATATGATAAAATGTTAACAATTGCAAATGAAAATCATTTGCCATCTTGCATAACTGTGTTATTATAATTATTTTTTATATTATTATAATTATGTTTCACTAAGTTGTATTTAACGTGTGTTTTTTAGATAGAAAAAGAAGAGCTGCACATCGTTGGATCAAGTTCACCTGTATTATCAGTGAGTATCACCACATCCTAGTCTAGAGAGGCATGAATCGAATTTAAGTAAGTAGCTATTTTGTATGAACTATAAACATGACTAAGTTTTTGAGAAATTAGGAATATAAAAAATTACAAGTCTAGAAATTAGTGTAAATCAGTTAGTAACATCTTTAATGTGTATTCGAATTTCGAATATATGTTGAAGGTGTTACATACAATGTACTAAAATTCAAGCGAGTACCCAAAGCTCGGTGCAAACACTTCCAAAACGTAAACCGCGGATCCAAAACAATCGACTTGGGCACCTCGTGCAACTTAACAATTTCAGCAACATACAAATCTGCCAACTTATCCAACGAATACGTCGTATGCATGGGCAGAAAATGTGCACACTTCGTAAACTAATTAACAATCTCTCAAATAGAATCCCTTTTAGTCGGTGTCAAGGATAATCCCAACACAAAATCCATGGTGATCCTTTCCCACTTCCACTTTGGTATTTTCAACGGTTGCAACAACCCGGAAGAAAGCTAATGTTCAGCTTTCACCCGCTAACACACCATACATCTAGCAACAAAATCAGCCACGTCATTTTTCAAACCCACCCAATAGTACTCCTTCCTCAACCCCTGATACATTTGGTACTACCAGGAGGCATTGCAAAAGGACTAGTATGTGCCTCGGTCAAAATCATCTGTCTCAACTCCTTGTCACTAGGCACCACAATCCGATCTTTAAAGCTCAAAACCTCATCGCCATTTAAGTGAAAATCCGTAGGATTTCCATCCATGATGTCCTTAACATGAGGTACCAGCGCCTCATCATACGGTTGTTTTTCCTTAATCAACTGTACCAACAAAGGTTTCACTTGCAATTCTGCCAACAACCCTCCATCACGGGTCACACTCAACCTCGCAAACATGGCTCTCAACTCCACGATGGCCTTTCTACTCAAAGTATCAGCCACAACATTGGCTTTGCCTGGATGGTACTTAATGGTCAGATCGTAATCTTTCAACAGTTCCAACCACCTACGCTGACGGGGATTCAACTCCTTCTGAGTCATCAAATACTTCAAACTCTTATGGTCAGTGTATACAACACATTTTTCACCATAAAGGTAATGTCTCCAAATTTTCAACGCAAACACTACCGCCACGAGCTCCAGATCATACATAGGGTAGTTGCGCTCATGCACTTTCAACTGCCTCGATGCCTAAGCCATGACCTTCCCATCCTGCATCAACACACACCCTAACCTGACGTAGAATGTGTCACTATACATCACAAACTCCTTCATTGACTCAAGCTAAATCAATATTGGAGCTTACGTCAGAGCTTCCTTCAGCTTCTCAAAAGTCTGGTGTCTAGCTTCTGTCCATTCGAACCGCATATCCTTTTGCAACAATTTGGTCAACGAGGCAGCAACTCTCAAAAACCCATCCACAAAATGATGGTAATAACCAACCAAGCCCAGAAAACTGCATACTTCTGTCATCGACTTTGGCTGCTTCCAATTCACAACTGCCTCAACCTTTTTAAGATCTACCCGAATACCCTCAACTGAAACCACATACCCAAGAAAACCACTTCCCTAATCTAAAACTCGCATTTACTCAACTTGCCATAAAGCTAATTATCCAACAAGGTCTGCAACACAATCCTTAAGTGTCGATCATAATCCTCCTCGGTACGAGAGTACACAAGGATATCATCGATGAACACTACTACAAATTAGTCTAAACATTCATAGAATACATGGTTCATCATATCCATAAATGTTGCAGGCACATTCGTCAGTCCAAACGACATCACCAAGAACTCATAATGGCCATACCTTGTACGAAAATTAGTCTTCAACACATCTTTATCATTAACCTTCAACTGATAATATCCAGATCAAATCAATCTTGGAAAACACCGTAGCCCCCCAAAAAAATTGATCGAAAAGATCATCAATCCACGGCAAGGGATACTTGTTATTAATTCTCAACTTATTCAGTTGTCGATAATCTATACACATCCTCAACGTGCCATCATTATTTTTCACAAACAACATCGGTTCTCCCTACAGCGACACACTAGGCCAGATAAAACCCTGATCCAGCAACTCCTAAAGTTGCATCTTCAATTCTTTCAACTCCTTTGGTGCCATACGATATGGTGAAATCAACACCAGAGCCGAATCGACATATATCTCGATGCAAAACTCCACCTCCCTATCCGGTGGCAAACCAAGTAACTCTTTCAGAAACACACCAGAAAAGTCACAAACAATACAGATATCCTTCGTTCTTACTTCCTCTATATTTGGATTTATCACATAAGCTAGATACGTCCGACATCCATGTTCTAGCAACTTACGCGCCTCCATGGCTGAAACTATATTAGACAATAACTTTACATTTTAACTCACAACTACAATCTCACAATCATCAGCAAGCCTCAAAGAAACCCACTTGGTCTCAAAATCAACAACAACCTGATGCTCGGACAACCAGTCCATACCCAAGATCACGTTAAAACCATGGAACGGAAACTTCATCAGGTCAGTCGCAAACATGTGACCCTGAACCATCATAGGACACTTCTGATACAACTTCCTCGTAACAACCGTTTCTCCAAAAGAACTCTTCACTTGCAAGCCAACATCAAGCATTTCTACCGGTACACTAAGCAAATGCGCATGCTCAAGCAATACATATGAATGTGTGGAACCATAATCTATCAAAGATAGAAATGGCATAGACTGCAAGGTAAAGGTATCAGTTATCACGTCCGTGTCATTTCTTCCCTCACGGTAAGCATAGATCCTCGCTGGTCCACCATCCTCTAGTTGAATCGCCACTGTGTGCGCCACAGTCCTTTGTCCCTCCTCCCTCCTCTAAAAGGTGCCTCAACCTCGCCCACGACCCCTAGGTGGTGCAACAACAGGTGCAGGTGCCTGGCTACCTCTAGCAAGCAAAGGACAGTCTCGTCTGATGTGTTCTATAGACCCATAACTCCAACAAGAGTTCACAGCCACAACTGTAGAAGCCTGCCCCTCTCTGGCCAAACGCGGGCAATCTCACCTCAAATGTTCTCTAAAACCACAACCCCAACAACTATTATGCGCTGCTCAAACCTAAGCACCATGTCCCTATATCCTCGTCCCAAACCATCTCCATCTTGTCTCGCATCTGATTGAAACCTACGGTCACGGTGCCTCTTAGCCTGGCCACCCCCAGAACTATACTCTGCATCTCCCTTCCTTAAGCTAAAACCTCTAGAACGATGAGAAAAACCCAAACTCTGCTCTATATCCTTTGCCCGAGATGCCAAAACATCAAACTTAGTATAATCAGTGGCCAATATGTAGGTCTTAACATCCTACACCAAACCATACCAGAAATGATATTGCATATCGATATAGAGGTTAGCGTATCGGTACTGCTTTTCGTACCAAACCTTTCGAACCTAAATTGAGTATTCGTACTCATGGGAGAGTATCGATACACAGAGGGTCATACTTATACCCATATAGGAGTATCGGTTCTCACTGAGCAATCTGCCCAAGAAATTTGAGTTTGCGTTAGGGGGTTCTATAATTTGAGGTTAAGGGCTTAAGGGGTATTTTAAGGTACAAAATGAATATTAAAACTGTGAAACGGATATTTAAACCCCGTAGGTGAAATAAAAGGCTAATGATTTGGTAAATTTTGGGTAAGTCGTGCAAGGTAGTAACCCATAGGGATCCTCGGTGGATCGATCAATGCTGTGTGGTAGCTAAGACCCTTGCTTTATGCTGATGGGTTACTTAGTTGTTGAGTCATCCCTTGTTGTTGGGATTTGGATACCCTAGAAGTGTGTTGCAACACCTTGAAGACTCCCAAACGTAAGATCCCAATGTTTTGTGGGTGCGGGCCTTGTTCAAAGATGCTTGATGAGAGATTCTGATCATAGATGTAGGATCTCGATTCTTTGTGAACGTGGGCCTCATCCTCGCGAGTATAGGATCTTGATGCTTTGTGGACGCAAGCCTTACTCATAGTGTAGGATCCCAATGCTTTTTGGATGCGGGCCTCACTTAATCTTAACGGGGTTATCTGTGTGATGCTATGTAAATTTATGTGGTATATGTATGTGTTGCGTGCGTGATCATACCTTCATGATGTTATGTGTTCAGGCGATTATGGTAGCGCCATTGTTATCTTGCCACGATATCATTCGTGTTGCATTGCTTTATTTATTATTTGCATGAAGCATGGTTGAGTGGCGGTGTATCCACTAAGCATTGTTAGCTCAGCTTTTGGAAGTAGGTTGCCACGAGGCTTGAAGGAGCACCATCAAGGATTAGATTTCAGCATCGACTTTAGTTGTTGAGTACAATTACTAGATGTAATGGGCTATGTATTTCGTAGGACCCTATATATGATTTGTAACTCTTGATTTGTATTAAGTGGTCAAAGTCGAATGTTTTTAAGTATTATAATTGGAGCTCCACTAATACTATTTTGAATACTTGGATTTTACTATGTTTTAATCGTATGGATTTATGTTTATTTGGACTTGTTATTATTTTGGGCATGAAAATGAAAGCTTTATTTGAAAGGGGTTTTGGTCTTAGGGCCCGAATGTGACATTCGGTTCAAGGGTGTTATATTAGAGGTTAGGGCTTTAGTTTAAGGTTTAGGGGTTTTGGTTGTAATATTTAGATTCATGGTTAGTGTTTAGAATTTAGTATATAGGGTTTAATGTTTAGGGTTAGGGTTAGGAATTTAGGATTTGGGTTTTTATAGTGTAAATACATAGGCTTGTGTAAAATAAATTTTACACAGCTTGTGTATCAAAGTTTTACCCATAATTTTATACACTATTTTTCTAAACTGTTTTGAAACTTCTTTGGGACTGTCTTGTGGTAATTTTAGTTCTTGTTATTATTTGTTAAATTTATTCACAATTAATGTTATTTGGTTATACGTTTGAATTTTTTGTATTATAGGGTCTTATACCAGTACTAAGAGAGTATGTGTGCATGTCACATATACGTTTCATGGCACAAAAATGGAAAGACATGAATAAAAAGTTCAATTTTAGAACCTAATAAGTGCAACTTTTATGGAAAACATTGATGAACAAAAATACGGTGAACAAATGCTTCAGTCAAAAATATTTTTGAATTAACTGAGTACTGGTACGACTCTTCTCATACCGATATAGATTTTTAAAAAATCCTTTGAACAAATGCTTGTTAATACTGGTATAGTGAACCTGTACCGATACGAAAATAGAGCAAAAAATATTTTTTAATTAACTAAGTACCGGTACGTCCATGAGCTTACCAATACCAAAGCTCCACAAATTTTCCAGTGATAAATTGTAGTATCGATACAACCTTTAGCGTACTGGTATGACCTTTAGTGTACCGGTACCCCTTACCCCATACCAATACGCAAGCCTTCATACCAGTACCTCTATCCTGTAACGTCTATTTCCTCTTTGAGCAAGTACCGATACGGACACTCGTATACTGATACCCACTGTTTCTAGACAACATTTATTGCGGGAAAAATACAGTCCAACAGCTCTATTCAATTCCCCCACAACCCAAACGGCTAGAAATCAGTGAGGAGGTATAAAAACAAGTCTCCAAAGATTCTTCAACAACAAGACAACTATTTCAAAGCATCCAAGCACATATCCAATATTTTTTAGAGCTTTTCATTATTATATCTTGTACACACTTGAGTGAACTTCTTGTATTTTATTTTTCATCAAGTGTTTTCTTGTATTTTATTTTTCATCAAGTGTTGGGGTTTTAGTGAGCTAAAATTTGTGCAAACAATCTTCTTAGGAGTATTTTCAAAGCTTGCTTCTTTGTATTCAATTTAGGGAAAAGGGTCACTAGACTTTGGGGTATAAGTCTAGGTAAAATTGTAAGGTTATCTCCTTTAACCTAAAAAGAAAGACAAATTTGTGAATTTGTGAAATACTTAGTGTGAAAGCTAAAGTAGTGGATGTAGACCTTGTTTAGAAGGATGAAACACTATAAATTGATCTTACAAATTTCTTTTCTTTTTGCAATTTGCTCCCACCAAAATATTAATTGCCAATTTATCCCCTCTTGGCCATTTCCTTCAATTGATCAACTCAACAATTGGTATCAGAGCCACACTCATTAGAAGGCTTAACATCCTCTTGAGTAGATCCAACTATTGTTCAATCACCAAACTAGTCATCCATGGCCTCTACATCCGACAACTTCTTCATGGAGGAATCTCAATTCATTTCCAAGCCACCATACTTCAATGGGGTTAACTACCCATATTGAAAGAATAGAATGAGATTGTTCATCCAATCCAATGAATAATTTCTTTAAGATGTAGTGATGGATGGGCCAACTTTTTCTATGAAGGGAGAAGAAGAAAGACTCTTCCCCAAGGAGACACAAGAATGGACCGATGAAGACCGACGACAAATACAATACAACGCCAAGGCTATACACATCTTGTTTTGTGCTCTTGGACCTAACGAATATGCCAAGATGGTTTCATGCTTGAGTGCAAGGAGATTTGGGATAAGCTCAAAGATACTTACGAGGGAACAAATGAAGTTAAGAAGACCAAGATTGGCCTCCACATCTAAGCTGCAAGAACTTTAAGATAGAACCAGATGAAAACATCAAGATGATGTTTGATCGCTTCTTCGTTATTGTGAATGGGCTCAAGAGATATTGAGCAATCATTCCGTAAGATAAGTTTGTTCGAAAGCTTATCTATTCTTTTCCCTACTCATGGGACTCAAAGAAGATCGACATCATCGAAGCCAAAAATCTCAAGACTTTGAAGCTTGGTGAGCTTATGGGGTCTCTACTCATTCATGAGTTGATGAGACAAGGAAAAAAAGATTAAGAGAAGAATAAGGAAGTTGAGAGGAAGAAAGCTGGAACTGCTCTCAAAGCATCACATGATGAGAGCGATTCTAGCGAAGAAAAAGATGAGGAGACGACCATGCTAGCAAAGAGATTCACAAGATTCATGAAGTTCAATTGATGAATAAAGTTCCAATGAAAGGAGGGCTTCAAGAATGAATCGAAAGAGCAGGATAAGGACTAAATCATTTTCTATGAGTATAAGAAATCAGGGCACATCAAGTTTGATTGTCCCCGACTAAAGAATAAGAGTTTTAGGAAGAAGAAGAAGCTCAAGGCTTATGTGGCAACTTGAAGTGATGAAGACCCATCCGATGAGGAAGAGCTAGAGGTAGCCAACCTACGTCTCATGGCACTTGAAGAGGATCCTAAGGTAACCTCTAATTTATTTACTTAATTTGATCTTTTATTTGATGAATTACGTGAGGAGTATGATAAACTCCAAGATGTTTACGATGAATTGGTTTTGGAATTCAAAGAGTCAATTTTGAAAAACAAAAAGATTGTTTTAAAATTGAAAAATAAAAATGACTCTTTATCCAAAACTAAGGTGGAGCTTGAAAGTGAAATAAAAGAAATGCAAGCAAAAACAAATGATTTAGAAAAGAAAAATCAAGACTTGTATAACTTGGTTTCAAGAGTCCATGATGATCACCAAAAAAAGTTCGTGATCTTAAAGCTTCCTTGAACAAAGTTTGAAAAACCGTTTTAAAAAAGGAAATCATTCAAAAGCCAACTATGTGAAGAGGAACTTTAATGGTTACAAACATAGAGGCTTCCATAGACCATCTAATGGTAAGAATGTTAGGAGTGCATGGGCTCCTAAGGAACTCTTATCTTCTAATAATGTTGACCTTATTGCTACTTGAATTTCCAAGGGACCAAGATTTTTGGATCTAATTCACATGGACCCAAAAGAATTTGGGTACGAAAAATCAAGACGTGATTCTATGTTTGTAGGGGAGCATTGCTACAAGGCCCAAAACACAAGCTCAAATTCATGGTACCTTGATAGAGCTAAAGCCAAAAAATGGAGTAGTAACTTTTTGTGACAACTCCAAATGCCACATTGAAGAAATTGGCTATATTGTTAATCACTCCTCTATTCTTATTGAATATGTTTTCTATATCAATGGTCTAAAACATAATTTGTTAAGCATAAGCCAACTTTGTGATAAAAGATTCAATGTCATGTTTAACTCTAATGGTTGCAAAGTTGCTGACATTGCATCTAACAAAATTGTGCTTATAGGTCATAGAATAGGAAATATTTATATGGTGCATTTAGATGACATTTATGTTTCCAATGCATGCATTGTTGCTAGAGATGAGCATGATGCTTGGTTATGGCATATAAAACTAGGACATGCTAGCATGAGTGTTTTAGAAAATTTGATTTCTAATGATCTAGTTAGAGGTTTGCCTAAGATTAAATTTTCTCTCGATAAAATTTGTGATGCATGTGCTAAAGGTAAACATAAAATGGTTTCCTTTAAATCCATTGATGATGTATCAACTAGTAGGATATTACAATTGATCTATATAGATCTTTTTGACCCTATTAGAACTATGAGCTTCGTTGGAAAACAATATGCTATTGTTCTTGTTGATGATTACTCTAGATTTACTTGGGCTCTATTTTTAAGTACAAAAGTTGAAGCTTTAGAAAAATTTATCATGTTTTCAAAAACAAACCAAAATGATGTTGGTTACTCTATATCACATGTTAGGAGTTACTCTATTTTTAAGTATAAAAGTTGAAGCTTTAGAAAAAATTATCACGTTTTCAAAAACAAACCAAAATGATGTTGGTTACTCTATCTCACATGTTAGGAGTGACCATGGAACCAAATTTCAAAATCTTGGGTTTGAAGAGTTTTGCAACTCTAGTGGAATTAACCATAATTTTTGGCTCCTCGCACCCCTCAACAAAATGGGGTTGTTGAAAGGGGAAATAGAACTTTGGAAGAAATGGCTAGGACCATGATTTGTGAAAATAATTTGCCAAAGCATTTTTTAGGGGGAAATCACAAATATCGCTTGCTACATTGTTAACCGAGTAATGATTAGGCCATTTTTGAAGAGAACTTCTTATGAGCTTTTCAAAAATAAAAAGCCTAACATTAGCAGTTTTTATCCTTTTGGATGCAAATGTTTCATTTTTTAACAATGGAAAAGTCAATTTAGGCAAGTTTGATGCAAAAAGTGATGCATGCATTTTTCTTGGTTACTCTTTAAACTCTAAAGCTTATCGTGTATTTAATAAAAGAACTTTAGTGGTTGAAGAGTTTATACATGTTGCTTTCGATGATAACCTCCTTTCGAGGATGGATACTTGTGATGATGATGTAGGGATTTAAATGCCAATGATGGTGAAGGAAAATCATCCAAAGGTAGATGAAGTCTCATCAAAAGTAGAACCACAAGATCTACCTCTAGAAGCCTTGAAGGACATGTCTCTAGAGGAAAGGGAGATCACTTACCCAAGGGAGTTCAACTATGTCAAAGATGGTGAGATTTTGGGTAATTCATCCAAAAGGGTAACCACTAGATACTCTCTTAGAAATAAATGTAATTATGTTGCATTTATCTCATGCATAGAGCCTAAGAATGTCAAAGAAGCATTAAATGATGATTTTGGATTATGGCTATGCAAGAAGAGTTAAATCAATTTGAAAGGAGTAAAGTTTGGACATTAGTTGAGAGGCCTAGTAATAAATCTACTATATGTCTAAATGAGAAACAAGGCAAGACTTGTTGCTCAAGTTTACACTCAAGAATAATGAATTGATTTTGATGAAACCTATGCACTCGCAACTAGAATGGAAGCTATTAGGATGTTGTTTACAATTATATGTTTTCATGAATTCAAGCTTTTTCAAATGGATGTCAAAAGTGCTTTTCTAAATGGTTTTATAAATGAGGAAGTGTATGTTGAACAACCTCCCAGTTTTGCTGATCCAAAATTTCCAAATCATGTTTTTAAACATTCAAAAGCTTTAGATGGTTTTGACAAAAGGAAGGTTGATACTACACTTTTTATTAAAAGAAACGATAAAGGGAAGGTTGATACTACACTTTTTATTAAAAGAAAAGGCAAAGATATTTTAGTAGTTCAAATATATGTTGATGATATTATTTTTGGTTCTACTAATGAATCTCTTTGCCCAAAATTTTCTAAGTTAATGTAATGTGAGCTCGAAATGAGCATGATGAAGGAGCTCCCATTTTCCTTAGGACTCCAAATCAAACAAAGGAAGGATGATATCATCATTAATCAAGCAAAGTAGATCAAGGATATGCTCAAGAAGTTTGGCTTAGAGAATGTGAAGCCTTAAGCCACTCCAATGAGCTCTTTTACTAAGCTTGACAAAGATGGAGGTAAATGTGTCAATCTTAAGCTTTATAGATCTATGATAGGTTCTTTGCTTTATCTTACCGCAAGTAGACCGGAGATTATGTTTAGTATTTGCTTGTGTGCTAGATTTCAAGCTAGTCCTAAGGAATTACATTTACAAGCTATTAAGAGAATCTTTAGATACCTTAGAGATACAACTAGTTTAGGTCTTTGGTATCCTAGAGACTCATCCTTTAGTTTGCATGCTTATTCGGATGCGGGTTATGGAGGTTGTGAAATAGATAGAAAGAGTACCCCTTGCTACTTGACAATTTCTATGAAACATGTTTATGTCATGGTTCTCTAAGAAACAAAATAGTGTTGCACTATCTACCACCGAGACAAAATATATTTCGGCTGGTAGTTGTTGTCCCCAAGTCCTGTGGATGAAACAACAACTCTTAGATTATGGCATTGATGTAGGTATCATCCCCAAACACATAGAAATAAGGCATCATTTCATTAGATATCAAGTCTTAAAATAAGATGTAGTTCTAGAATATGTAGATACCTTGCAGCAAGTAGCGGATATTTTTACAAAGCCTTTAGATAAGGAACGCTTTTGGACTCTTAGGAGAGAGTTAGATCTTACAAGCATTTCTTGAACCTTAGAGCTTTTGGTTGTACTAAAAAATCTTGCTTGAATTTGATTGATTCCTATGTTTATGTGATTTTCTCCTTAATGCATCTATTCAATTAGGTAATGGGTATGTATCTTTGATTACCTATACATGTATGGTCATACGTCAGAAACATGCATTTAGGTTCGGTTAAAATCGAATTTTTGGGTCCTTTGTTGCTAAATTAGACCATTTGGTGCAAAGAGAACTACTACGAGGTATCTCGTACAAGTACAGGTTCTTTAGGGCGTTTCGGTACTGGAAAGCCAGTATCGGTACATGTCTTTAAGAATCGGTACGGCCTAGTCCATAACAGTATGCGGCGTTTTAGTACGCGTATTTCTATACTAGTACGCGTGTTATAGAGACTATATATAGGGCTGGTTAGGTTCAGTTTTTCAATCCAACAAAAACCCTAGCCGCATATAATCATTTTCTCACTCAAAATCCTCTAAGTTTTCATCGTTTTCACTCAAATTTGTTGGGGATTTTCAATCACGACAACAAACTCATCCTATCAATCATCAAGCTAGTGCAAATCATCTCCACGTTCATCCATTATTCAAGGTAAAAACCTTATTTTCATACTTTATTTCGAATTTGTATATAATTTAGTATATTTTGCTGTTGTAAACTGAATTCCCCCTTTCTATTACATTTTCTCTGAATATGTTGATAAACACGTACATTTCTTGTGAGTCTTCTATTTGCTTGTCTGGTTTTCTTTTTTTATTAGAGAAAAGGTTACTTAAAAGGATATGTTATCTTCTTGTCTTCTATTACTGTTATTTCGTTTATCAAATAGATAAATTGTCGTTTGAATAACCAATGTGAATCATATTTTTGTATTATTAATTTAAAATCTTAATGGAATACAATTCAACCAAAACTCAATCCACTCCCAAGTTCTTTTACAGACATAATCAAGAGATGAAATGCCATGTTTTATCAGTTCTCATATCCATGGAGAAAAGAGAGAGAAAATGAAGAAATAACATGCCAACGTCAGTGTTTTTAACGGTAGGTAATGACAGTGACTGTAATAAAAGCGATATAAAAGTTGGGTGACCGTAATGAAAGTTTTAAAAATTCAGTGACTATAATAAAAGCGTCTTAAAAATCCGGTGACTACTAACGTAGTTTACCTAAACAATAACAAAAAAAAGAAATTCTCTTAATTTTTTTGACTAAAAGATAAAGAACTCATTAAATCAACCGAAAATAATAGAAGATTCGTCAACGCAGGAGGAATAAAAATCCAGTCAGACAGACACAAATTCGTTTTAAACGTTTTCGTTACCCAATCGGCAGTACAATATAAAAGCGTGGCACAAAAAAAAAAAAAGAAGAAAATGAGCGAATTAGAAAAATAAAATTCAAAATATCTTCTTCAATTGCGGTTGAATCCCAAACCGTCAATTGACGATATTTCAAACCGTTGATATTCAAAATATCATCGCTCTAAAGGAAGGATTTGTCAATGTTGTTATTGAATCTCCTAATTTTAGGGGGTGTTTGGGCACACAATGTAATTGCATAAAATACATGTAATTATTTCTTTTGGTGAAAACATATAATTGTTAAAATATGTAATTATTTCTTTCGGTGAAAACATATAATTATTATTTTAATAATATACGGTTACCTAAGTTAGATTTTAGGGTTTAGATGTTATGGATTTATGTTTAGTGGTTTAGAATTACGAGTTGTTATTTGAATTTAGGGTATGAGATTAGAATTTAAGGTATATAGGTAAAAATTTAAATTCCTATCCATTTTACCATAAACTCTAATCTCTAAATTCTAACTACAATACTTAAATTCTAAACCCCTAAACCTAAACCCCTGAAATCTAACCTTAAACCCTAAAACTAAGGGGCATGTAAATTTTTTTTGTTTTCACTATATGTGTATTGAAGATAAATCTTTAAAATAATACCACTTTTATTTTTTTGTCTATATTATTTTAGTTATCGGTTTTAAAAAATGTATGCTTTTAAAAAATCTTGAAAATATGAAACGAAAGTCATAAGTTCGAACTTGGAACCTCTAAAATATAACAAACACCTAAACTTTACTCCAAACTAAAGATTTAATATATTTTTATAAAAAATAATATTTAGGTTAATTGTAATTGAAATTAATTATTTTTAGTTTAGAAAAATATATTGATTATAACATAAATAGAAAATATTATAATAATATATTTATGACACCAATTAAAATATATTAATTTTATAAAAATATATTTATAATTAATGTTACAAAATTAAAAGATTAATGATGAAAAAGAGTAAAATAATAATATATTAATTATAATTTAAATTATAAAGATAATATTTGTTTAGATCAGTGGTAAGTTAAAATGATTACAAATTAGTCTGTGTTTGATTACAAGGTCTCATACATATCTGGAATATGAATAAGATCTATTACTCTTTTGATGCCCGAACATTATATTCTCATGTTAGATTGTACGTATTACTCTTTTGATGTCCGAACATTATAGTCTCCTGTTCGATTGTACGTATGAAGTTAATAGGGGTGTTATATAAATAATGTCTTCAAATATTTAGAGTGAGCACCATGACGACCGACTCTAAATTATAGATCGAATAATTCTGCTCATGAGGTTTTTAATAATTGTATTTTATCATTAATATATTTGTTCTAAAATAAAGTAATTGATTTTAATCCCATTTCGACTTAAATATTATTTTTGTCAGATATATCAAATCTCATGCTTGCATTTCATAATTTTAAGAATGTTTAAATGAAAATCGGTCCTTAAATTATGTTCTTTGTTTGCTTTTAGCCCTTAAGCTATTTTGTGATAAAAGTAAGCATTTAAACTATTATTCTTGGTCGTCTTAAATCCCTAAATTATTTTTTGGTCAAATAAGTACTTAAACTATGTTATTTTTTGCTTTTAATCCCTAAACTCTCTATTGGTCAAAAATCATGGTAATGTGTTAACATCTTACTGGCCAAATTATTTTTTTAACTTAGATAATTATTGGACTAAATTGACCAAAAACAATAATTTAAGTGTTTAGGGGTTGATTTTTTATTTAAGCCTTTTTAAGAATGAGAGTAAAAGATCCAATAGCAAAGACATAATGAATGGAATAAAGTAAGTTTATTATTAACGTCGTTTTTATTTGGCTTAAAAATATTGGGTCTTGAAAAGCTCGTTAAAAAATGAAGCCGTCATCCGTTATTTTCGACTAGGTACGAACGAATTCCCTTAAATCCGAATGCATCTTAACATCGAGATCATAGTTGGACTCAAAAATTAATTCCGCGTGGGGAGATTAAAAAACTATAAAACATCCAAAATTGATACCTTCTATGAAATGATTGTCTCATTTTGTGAAAAGAAATTAGTGAATAAAATATGAAAATAATATTAAAATAATACCACTTTTATTTTTTGTCTATATTAATTTAGTTATCGGTTTTAAAAAATGCACACTTTTAAAAAAAATCCTGAAAATATGAAACGAAAGTCATAAGTTCGAACTTGGAACCTCTAAAATATAACAAACACCCTAAACTTTACTCCAAACTAAAGATTTGATATATTTTTATAAAAAAAATATATAGGTTAATTGTAATTGAAATTAATTACTTTTAGTTTAGAAAAATATATTAATTATAACATAAATAGAAAATATAATAATAATAATAATATATTTATGACACCAATTAAAATATATTAATTTTATAAAAATATATTTATAATTTATGTTACAAAGTAGAAAGATTAATGATTAAAAAGAGTAAATAATAATGTTGAGATATTTATTTTTATCTAACAAAGTGGAAAATATTTTTGGACTTGAACAAATATTGCAAAAACAATTTAAAGTCCATTTAATTTGAAAAATATGTTTGAATGTTTTTAAAAGTATTTTTGACTCAATTATATATTTTCAAGTAATTTAAAAGTCTCCAACAGCTAGTTTTTAACGGCTGGTTTTTCAACGGTTAGTTTTTAACGGCTAGTTTTCTAACGGCTAGTTTTCCAACGGCTAGTTTTTCATTCCACACTATAAATACAAGTCAAAGACACTTGAAGAATAAGTAGAGAGAAACTATCCAAGCATGATGATCAAGAGAATTTGAGTCCAAAGCAAATTTCTTCATTTTTCTTGTACATATTTTAGAGAGTGCTTCATTGTAAATCATTTATACTCTTTCTAGTGAGCTTAATCTTTGTAAACACCCACCTTTGTGAGGTATTAAGTTTACCAATCAAATTCCTTGTAAAAGGAGAGGTCCTAGTTTAGCCTTAGACAAAAACTAGAGTTGGTTCTATTTTAGCCAAGAAAAAAGATAAGGTTGTAAAGGTTGCCTCCTAAGCCTTGAAAAGGGGAAAAATTCATAGTGAATCGGGAAATCCTTAGTGGTGTGCTAAGTTAGTGGATGTAGGCTTTGGTTAGAAAGCCGAACCACTCTAAAATCCTTGTGCTTTTTGTCCAATCTTTTATCAATTTTAGCCAATTCAACCAAACATCAAAAACAACCCTCTTGACGGTAATTAGAGATCGATTCGAGCGTGCAACAAGCCTATCAATTGGTATCAGAGACTCGTCTCCATCGAAGGACTAACATCCGGGAGTAATGATCATTTGCTCGAAGTCCACCGTTCAAGAAAATGGTAAGATTTGAAGAAGGTCGCTCTATCTCCTGTCCTCCGCTCTTCGAATGAGAAGCATACTTCCAATAGAGCAACATCATAAAGTATTTCATCAAATATCATGATTATGAGGTTTGGGACATTATGGAAGATGGCTACCTGGAAGCTCCTAAGAAGAAGAAGAAGCAAAGGAGTGCAAATGACAGGAAGGCAAAGCTAAACACAAAAGTGATGCGCATGCTTCTTTGTGGCCTCAACGAAGCTGTTTCCAAGAAAGTCTCCACATGCAAAAGTGCCAAAGATATGTGGGAGAAGCTTGAGAAACTTTATGGCAAAGAAGAGAAGAAATATGGTGTTCCATCATGTGCTAACCTCCTCCATCACCCAAGGTGGATGGTGTTATGGCTCTCGATAAGCCCAAGGTATCTTCTAACTCTAGTGATCCAAATTCATATTCATTTGAGGAGTTACAAGATGCATTCGATGAATTATTTTTGGAATTTAAGACCATGAATTCCAAATTTAAGAAAATAATTTCTAAACTTGAAATTGAAAGCGATTTTCTTTTGAAAACAAAGTTGGATTTTGAAAACCAAAATGAAATTTTGAAAAATGATTTAGAATTTTCAAAAACAAGCAATAGAATTTTAGAAAAAGAAAATCTCGATTTGAAAGTTAAGCTTGAAAGCTTAACAAAAGAAAAAGAAATTATTTCAAATAACTCATCTTGTCACATAATGGCAAAATGCTCACATTGCCATTATCATGGTCATTCTTTGCATACTTGTCCTATAAAGAAAAGAAAAACTTATAGGATTATACAAGTATGGGTTCCTAAGGGAACTAGGGACATTGAAATTAATGTAAATGGATCCAAAGCAATTTGAATACCAAAATCCAAGTGAATGTCTCTTGTAGGTGTGTTGGAGCAATGGCAAGCAAAGCAAAGATATGGAAATGCTCTAGTCACACAAATGAAGAAGATTGATAACCTCTATGCAAATTTTTTATTTCAATGGTTATCTATTCTTTTAATTTAAAGTCTTGGATAATTGAATTTCATGAACCTTTTAAATTGATTTGATCTAACATTGAAATTCAATGTCTTTTAAGTGTCAAGCATTTGAGCCAAAATTTTTTGGAATGCTTTGAGAAAGGGGAGCCATTTTAAAAAAAATTCTTTATTTTTTCAATTTTTTTAAACTCTTAATTGTTATGGACTTAAAAGTTTTCAAACATTGGTTTGAATCATTTTTGATATAACAAAAGAGGGGAGAATGTTTTGAAAATTAAATTTTCAATTGAATAAGGGGGAGATTTAATTATTTTCGATTTTTATTCTCTTATTCAAATTTTATTTTTTAAGGGGGAGCATTTTCAAAAACAATTTTTCATGTGGTTTCGTTATATCAAAAAGAGGGAGATTGTTGAGATATTTATTTTGATATAACAAAGTAAAAAATATTTTTGGACTTGAACAAATATTGCAAAAACAATTTAAAGTCCATTTAATTTGAAAAATATGTTTGAAAGCTTTTAAAAGTATTTTTGACTCAAATATATATTTTCAAGTAATTTAAAAGTCTCCAACGACTAGTTTTTAATGGCTAGTTTTTCAACGGCTAGTTTTCAAACGGCTAATTTTTCATTCCACACTATAAATACAAGCCAAAGACACTTGAAGAATAAGTAGAGGGAAACTATCCAAGCATGATGATCAAGAGAATTTGAGTCCAAAGCAAATTTCTTCATTTCTCTTGTACATATTTTAGAGAGTGCTTCATTGTAAATCATTTGTACTCTTTCTAGTGAGCTTAATCTTTGTAAATATCCACCTTTGTGATGTATTAAGTTTACCAATCAAATCCCTTGTAAAAGGAGATGTTCTAGTTTAGCCTTAGACAAAAACTAGAGTTAGTTCTATCTTAGCCAAGGAAAAAGATAGGGTTGTAAAGGTTGCCTCCTAAGCCTTGAAAAGGGGAAAAATTCATAGTGAATCGGGAAATCCTTTGTGGTGTGCTAAGGTAGTTGATGTAAGCTTTGGTTAGAAAGCCGAACAAATCTAAAATCCTTGTGCTTTTTGCCCAATCTTTTATCAATTTTAGCCAATTCAACCAAACATCAAAAACAACCCTCTTGACGGTAATCGGAGATCGATTCGAGCGTGCAACAAGCCTATCAAATAATATATTAATTATAACTTAAATTCTAAAAATAATATATTTATTAAAAAAGATTTGTTTGGATCATTCGTAAGTTAAAATGATTACAAATTAGTCCGTGTTTGATTATAAGGTCTCATACATATCTTGAATATGAATAAGATCTATTACTCTTTTGATGTCCGAATGTTATATTCTCCTATTGGATTGTACGTATGAAGTTGATAAGGGTGTTATACAAATAATGTCTTCAAATCTTTAGAGTGAGCATCACAACGACCAACTCTAAATTATAGATCGAATAATTCTGCTCATGAGATTTTTAATAATTTATTTTATCATTAATATATTTGTCCTAAAATAAAGTAATTAATTTTAATTCCATTTCAACTTAAATATTATTTTTGTCTATATATCAAATCCCATGCTTGCATTTCATAATTTTAAGAGTGTTTAAATGAAAAATCAGTCCGTAAATTATGTCATTTGTTTGCTTTTAGCCGCTAAAATATTTTTTGTCAAAGTAAGTACCTAAACTATTATTTATAGTCGTCTCAAGTCCTTAAACTATGCCATTTTTTCTTTTAGTTCTTAAACTCTCTATCAGTCACAAAATCTTGGTAATGTGTCAACGTCTTATTGGCCAATTTTTTTTGACTAAGATAACTATCGGACTTAAAGTGACCACAAATAATAGTTTAGGTGTTTAGGGGTTGATTTTTTATTTAAGCCTTATAGCCAAGACATAATGAATGGATAAAGTAGCCTCACTTCAATCTACTAAACTCAATTCCAACATCCCTTTCACCAGAAAATGAGCCAAACTCTGCAAATCTATAAAGAAACCATTCAAAACCCCATTCTCCAATCTTGAGTCTCAACCGTTAGATGAAATCCGTTTTTGAGTACGTCGTTCGCCACGTTTTCCCGTGCCTTTTCACCATTTAGATTCAAGAAGTGAGGCTTCCGGTTGTTGGAAATTCTTAGCGGTCGAAAAAGAGATTTTAGGTTTTAAGTTTTTTTCCTCTTTGCTTTCGATCCTCACTTCTATTCCTTGTATTGTTTTTTCTTCCTTTTCTCACAGGTCTTGATTTTGAGCTTTGAGTAATGGGTCAGTAGGGTTTGCTTTAAGGTGGTTTTGGGTTTGTTTGGTGGTGTAACATCTTAAAATCTGGATTAGGAGTTTAAAGTATTTTGATTAGACTGGTTAGGAATTAATCGGAAATTTATTAAATAAATTAGTTTCGGGAAATTAATTGGATTTTAATAAATTGATTTTGATAAATTTGGTATGAAAATAATTGAGGTTACTTAACAGTTATGTTAAATAACGAGGATTTGTTCGAAAGGCTTTTAATAAGTCGATTAGAGTTTTAATCGAATAGTGACTATTTTATAATTGTTTATAAGTGTTTTAAGTGACTAAATTAAAAAGGGTACAAACTAAGAATTTCTAAGGAGAAAAATTACCCTTTTATGTTTTTAATGATTTTCCCTTTTATTTTATAAAAATTACCGAGGACCATATTCTTTCAAGAAAACTTTTGATTTCCAATCCATTTTCACTTCTTTTTCTTCCTAAATAATTTCTAATCATTAGTTAAAACTAGATTTTGATTTCTTCATCTTTTCATCTTGATTTCACGTAAATTACAATGGAGAAAGCTCATCTTCAAATCAAGAAAGGTGAGCTAAGGTTTCTTATTGAATTTCCATATTTTTTGTGTCTCTAGTCTATTGTTTTTAATAGAATTTGTAATTAAAATGGAATTTCAATTGATGAATTGGATTTTTGGTTTATTTAAGAGTGGATATTAATTTCTTGGGTAAAACCTAAGTAATTCTATTGGGTTTTGATGTATTGTTGATTTTTAACATGAATCTAATGTTGTTTTACAATATTTAATCCCATATATAATTAATTTAATTAGTTAATTTGGATTGAGTGATCTCGAGGATTTTGATAGGATCATATTTAATTTGGTTATTGGATGTTAGTCATTGTTATAAGGGGTTAATTGGTGATGTTCTTGATGAATTTGAGTTAGGATTTGTTAAAGTAATGTGGAATTTAAGTATTGAATGGTAAAAGTGAGGTTTTGATGATTTTTAGATTTTTAGTGAGGTTGTAGTTATGAAATCAACATTGATTAAGTTACTGAAATTTTTGGAATGTATTTTGATGAGGAATTATGCTATTATTGAGTTATAGAGAATCCAAAATCGCATATGGAGGCTTAGCTTGCATTTTGGACGTTTCGACTATTCGAAGGAGTTTCAACATTAAAGCTTAAGAAGGTTGGTGAGTGCAAATGTGTTTTGGCTTTCAAACAAGGTTTGAATTATCACTTTGGGAGTTTGGTTTAAGCCTAACAAGCTTTACTAAGGTTGGAAGTAAGTTCCTCTATTTTTTGCTTAAGTTGCTAAGAGCAACGCTATTCGTATGATTCTGATTTGTTAATGCACGTGAAAAACAAAAAGTAAATGTGTTTTGAATGGTTATATTGGCTTGTGATAAATAAAGTTTAGATCGGCTATAGTTGGCATGCCATAGGATACGAGTACTCTATAAGCTTTGAAAGTTTGTGATGAACTTCTTAGTCTAAGTTTGTGATGGACTTTTTAGTCAAATATTGACCGTCTATAAGTTTTGATAGTTTGTGATTTGAATGTTTATATTCCGCAAGGTCGGGTGACTATAGTCATCGATACACAAGGTCGAGTGACTACATTCATTTGTTGAATGAGAATCGTAAGGTCGAGTGACTAATGGTTATGAAATATATAGTTTGTTTTGATGGGGGTGGGGACCTAAGCCTACATTTTGATAAAGTTTGATCTGTGTGTCCGATGATTTTTGATTATATGTGAGGTCACAAGTATGTTTCCAACATAACACAACTATTTGATAAGCTTTGATATGATAAAGTAAGATTTGCAATGGTTTTGAATATGTTTATGAATTCAGAAAATATTGCATAATTGGAGGAGTGCATATCACTATTATTTTGGTTTTTAAAATTGCATCGATGAATTGTTTATTGAGCACACTCACTAGGCATATCATGTTTATGCTCTCTTTTCATCTTTGCAAAGGAATAGTTGGATTTGAGGCTGAGATTCGAGGCAAGGGTCATAGCCAGGACAAATGCTACCTTGAGTATGTTTAGAATCTTTTTGGCAAACTTTGTAATAAGACAACGTGGGCCGATTATGTTTTGGGAATTTTTGTATGGAGATTGCATTCCTTTTGTCTTTTGTACTTATATTTTGAATTGCCATATGTGTCATGGGTTGAAACTTGATTTTGATGTTGTTGTTTTGAACCATGTGTTGTTGAATCATGTTTGAGTGGTTTGATTAAATGACCTTGTTATGCTATAACGATTGTTTCAAGAAATGAATGAGATGCCATAGTTTAAAATCACCTATGCTACTGTTTGTAATTGGTCTCAAGCCTTTTATGCATTTTTTAACCAGTTGGTTCAAATGAAAGAATGCTATTTATGTTTAGGAAGTGATAGATCTCTAAAGAGCATGTATTTCCTCCCCTTTTATCGATTAAATTGTCCCCACATTGATGTCTTATGCATACATTTCTGCATTTTCAGCTTAGTTTTTGCATCTTTTATAACTCAGTTATCTTTGCGTGTTTTATACTGAATTTTGCTGCTTTGTCGTTGCATCATTAATGTCATTGTAAAAAGCATCTCCTTATTGCAGAAAGATATGTCGTCGCTGCTACCAGTTGTCTAGAAGTTCTGAAGATAAGGATGAACAACCCTAGCTGTACTATCTGTTGTAACAGACTGTGTATGGTATTTTAACACCAATTTTATATGAGGGACATGTGTCTTCTTCAGATTGGCCTATAAAAAGACCTTTCAGAAGAGAGAGAAAAGAGAGGAAGATCCGGATGACCCATTTTGTAATACCCTAAATATCGGCCTAGTTAGAATTAGGTTTCGGTGATCGGAAACCCTACACCGGAAAGGTCTAAATATTGCATTGACTTTAACCTTGTGGTCAATTGCATTGATATTGGACTCTAAGTGAGTCAATTTACTGATTAAGGACCTTATTGAATTTATTGAAAGCTATATGGTGACTAAATTGTGAAAATTAAGAGTTTAGAGGCAAAGGTGCAAAGTTTGGAAAATTGAGGAACTAACCTCATAATTTTCCCATTTTTGAAAATGAGTCACCTATTACCTTGTGAAGTTCACGTGATGTTGTTTCATCTTTGGTCAAAAGATGATAACTAAAATTGATAGAAAGTTGACTAATTGCTTAAATAAAAATAAGTTAAAGTTAAGTAAGTTTTCTTCCTTGAAGGGAAACCTTTTTATTGGTTTATGAAGATGTGGTGGATGGCCAATGTCATGGGCAATAATATTGCCTTAAAATGTTAAAAGAGGAAGCTATTATCTTTTCCAAAACTCACCGGGTTCATTATCATCTTCTAACCTCACCATCGTATTCCTCCAAGCAAGCACCTCCTCACTTTTAAGCTAACACCTCCATTGTTAAGTTATCTAAAACTCAAGCTTTCTTCAATCCATTGATTCCATCGTATAGCCATCGATCTGCTCAAGAGTTGGAGAAAGAAGGGTCACTATCTCCATCAAAAGCTAGGAACAAGGGAGTGGTCATCCGAGAGGTTTAGGAGCTTTAAAAAGCAAGGTGAGTGCAGTCAAATTCTCGGTAATAGACTAGGTGCCTTTCTCGATATCGTTGATATTGATTTTTGCATAGCTAACCTTTTTGTAAAAGGATATTGTATTGAACATCTTTGGAGGCTTCATTGGTAAGCATCGGTAAGCTATTGTATCGAACATCAACCATAGTATCGTTGTTATTGTTAATGTCATCATTGTAATATTAATACATAGAGATACTGACTATCGAGTATTGAAAGTATCATTGTCATAGCCATTGGATATTGAAATGGGCATTGATATTGTCATCGAAACATTGATCATTGATATTGTCATCGAAACATTGATCATCGCTATAGCTATTAAAACATAGACATCGACATTGTTATTGAACCTTAAATTCGAAAGGACATTGGATACAATTGGCATGCCATAGAATTCATGAGCTCATTGGTATGGGTAGACTACTGTCCTTGGGCTACGACCTTTATTGTGGAGAGGCAGAGGGATGTTTGTGTTATTGGTCATTTGCCGAGGCGGAGGGATTAGACTCTTCATTGATTTGGCATGGAGTAAGAATTCACGTGTCCACTATCTTGAATTGATCCAAGGAATATTATTGAAAATGATATTATTGTCATTGAAACTCATTTACTGCATTTTTATTGATAAACATGATTTGGAATGCATCTCATGGTTATTGATATTGTTTAGCACTACCTCACTAGGTAAGTATGCCTAATGCATTTCATCTCATGCATTTCAGGTTGAAAAAGTCACCATTGCGAGACCAGGAAGGTTGAAGGTTTTTGGCAAGTCACAACGAGCATAGAGTAATGTTTATTATCCTTATAAACTCCTAGAATGACGGCAAAATAGTTAAACTAACCACTTATAGCCCTTTTGTTGTGTATAAGTTGCATATGGAAAGTATAAGCTTAAAAGGCCTAAATGTTGTTTTGAAATTGGCTAAAGGTGGTAAAATACATATATTTGCCCTAATAAGGTAAAAAACCTTTCAATGGATTCATATGACTATGAAATTTGGCATGATAGTAGAATATGGTTAATTAAACTTGCCTATAAAATTTTGTAGGATTTGGACATTGTATGATAGGACAAAATGGATAAAAAGCAGACCAAGTCTGTCATTACAAAACTTGCCGAATCGATACGAGTGATTTCGTATCGGTACGAGTATGCATTTTTAGACCAGGTCAACGCTAGTCAACAAGGGGTATCAATACTGCCTTGGACGTATCAGTACATATTTTCAACACTAGAAAATTATTGTAGCTGGGTATTGATACGGTCATGTAGGTACCGATACCCTATTTAATACAATTTGAAAATTAGGGCACGCGTATCAGTATGGCTTACCCTGTACCGATACGTATATTGAGTTTGAAAGAAATAATAATATAATGATATAGGCGTATCAATACTAGTACAAGTTTATCGGTACACACAATGTGTAATGCCCAGTTTTAGGGCCTAGCAGTTTAGTGGGTTATTAGACAATTTGGTGGACTAGAGTAGAGATTCGAGCCGGCTTCAGGATCGTATATTTTTGGTGTTGGAAAAATTATAGAAAAAATGCTTAAAAATCATTATTAATTATGTATTTAATAATAGTGGAATCAATTTTGAAAAATGAGTTTTGGAAGATGGACATTTTGGTTAGAGACCAAAATGAAAGTTTTAAAAACTGTGATTTTATAGTGACTAAAAAGAAAAGGGTCAAATACTTAGAATCTTTAACAAGCTATTTTACCAATTGGTTTCTGATGATTTCTCCCTTGATTTGACTTATTTTAACATGTGGTTTAATTAGTAATTAAAGAGGATTTTGTTAAAAGTTAGTTATCTTTTTCCAAAATAAAAATCACGTCATTCTCTCTCAACTTTTTATCTCCATTCTCTCCTCACCCAAACAACTACGTTTTCATCAAATTTCTAGAGGTGAGGTGATTTCTAACTTGATTTTATTGTTTCAAATTGTTTTATAAAGATTGTTTATGCAAAATCTCATTGAAATCTTGTTTTTTCTTAGCTTTTCATAAATCAATTGAGGGAGAAACTTCACAAAAGGGGTAAGGTCTGAGATCTCCTCTATTGTATGGTTATTTATTGAAATTCCCAAGAATTTGATCATTGTTTTTGTGTTTCTAATCTGATTTTGATGATTTCTTAATGTTTAATGGAGTTATTCGGGGAAAATGAGTTGATTCGCGAATTGGATCTGATTTCAAATAATTAAGGTTGCTTTGATTCATATTTTGGATGTTTAATAATGTTTATAAGTGATTTTTATCAATGGAATCCCGAAACTTAGGAATCTCTATTTGTTTAGCTTGTTAGTTTTAAGGTTTTGCGGTGTTTCTTTGGTTGTAAGGTTGCTGGAGGTGGTAGGTTGTTTTGGATCTATTTTTAGATGTATTTTGATGTTGAAAGTGATGTTATTTTGATAGATGTTGGCTGGGTTGCGAATCAAAGTGTTTTGGTTATGTTTTCGGTTGTTGTGGAGGGTTAATTGTGAATGTGTTGTGGAAATCCGAGAAGGATTGTAGTTGCTGTGTTAGAATGCATTATGATGCATTAATCCTCTATTTTTTTGTGGTAAAAATAGCAGAGGTTGATCCTGAAGTGATTGAAGAAGTGTTAGAGGTTTCGAATACTTGATTTTGCATCGACGAATCGAGGTTTCGCGTATCGGTGGGTGAAAATGTGGTTTAAAGTGTTTGATGTTTTGGAACAGAGTTTTGGGAGTTAAGTTAGAGCTTGAAACACTTACCTAGACTCGGAAGTAAGTATAAAATGGTTTTACTCTCTCGGTCGTGCTAGTAGGAAATGGTTTTATGCACTTGTTTTGATTTACATGATACCTACTGTTTAAGCACGTTTTAAAGTATTTGATATACTGTTTTTGAGCATGTAATGCTGAAGGATGCTCATGGTAAGTGGTCCTTGTAAGTATGGTTTATACTTGTGTTTTAAAGCATGGCTGTTGCTTGAAAAAGTGGCATGGTTTAATGCTTGTTAAAAATAGTGAGGTAAATGTTAAAATGGCTAATTATATTGGCAAGTGATGTGGTTTTAAAATTGTTATCAGATATAGTTGGCCAGCCATATGATTGAGTGCACTGTAAATAAGTCACCTTGGATGTTGAGGGGTTTATACAGCATACCGAATACTCCATCCATGTATCCTAACAGTAGAGGGGTTAAACAGTACCAAATACTCCCGTTAGTGGATTAATCATCTAACCGATGATTGGGGTGGGTGTCCCTGTGGGTTGTTATTGTACCCGATTGTTAATGTACCGCAATTGTGATTGTATCGCTATTCTGGTTGAGATGGCTTGAAGTCTTGAGTTAACACTTGTTGAATCTGTGTATCCGATGAATTCTTTTGTTAATGGACTTGTTAATGATCACTTGAAAGTCAATATAATTGTTAATGTATCATTGGAATGTATATGTTGTATAATGTGGTTTATACATGTTTCTCCTTAAGCTTTGCGTTTGGTAGTAATTCATGGGAAGGCTTAAGTGGAAGGTTAGCAATGTGACTTGCTGTTGAATAATGATACACGTAGCATATGGTTTAATATCCTGGTTTTAATTGTGTAAAGTGCATGTTTTAAAAGGGCATGAGGTTTTAAAGGATGATGTTAAGTAAATGGTTTTAAATGCATTGATGGTGTTTGTTTTTGAGCACTCCTCACTAAGCCTTGCGTGCTTACGCTCTCACTGTCCATCAATGCAGATATTTGAGGTCTTGGAAGGTAGCAAGAAGCAAGGGAATCTTGGCAAGACTTGTTTCCAAAGTATGTTTTGGTTTAAACTATAATGAATAATGGCAATGGGGTACTTGTTGTATTTTGGGAGATGTTTTGTGGAAATGGCCTTTAAGGATTGTTTTGGTTCTGGTTTATATTTTGATATGTTGGTTGACTGCATATTAGGAGGCATGCCTATAGATATCCTCTTTGATGCATGAATCCTTGTTGAGTTGTTAGAATTGTGATGCTAGTTGGTATGAGATATGTTTGACATGTTAGTATTGTGATTAAATCATGTTGGAGTGGTTTGAGTATGCTTTTGGGATGAAAAATCAGCCAAATGTGACATTACAAGCCCAGGCGTACCGATATACGGGGGACCGTATTGGTACGGCTAGGCAATTTCAAGCTTGTAGGATCGGTACAGGTCTTGTGCATTTTGATACGCCTAGGCAAATTTGGCCTGGCGTACCAATACGGGGATAGGCGTTTCGATACGAGTTTTAGCCTCTGGAATTCACTTTTGCAACTTGAACCCGCGTATCAAAACACCCAAAAAATCATATCGGTACGGTTTAAAATATTTCAAAAGTTCGGTATTTTAGTTAGGCGTATCGATACAGCTTGGTGGTGTTTCAAAATAGGGTGTTTAAAATTGTATTGGTACGAGCTTACCTGTTTCGATATGGATGACCGTTTATTCAGTGAATGTCACTTTTGGGCAGTTTTGCTTTCTTTGCATTTTAGTCCCTAATTCTTGCCGATGCAACTATATGTGGTAGAATGATGAGCTTGAGCTGAAATTTGAAATGAAAGATTGGAACCTAAATAATTGAAGGTTGGTAACCTAAAAGTGAGCTTTAATCCGAGAATCCTTTGTATTTGCAATTTGGTTCCTAAATTGCAAACGTGATCAATTGGATGTCAAGTTGATGCCCGATTAAGTTGGGGTTGCACCTGATGTTTGCATGAACATGTAGGGTTAATAATTGGCATCTAGATAAGATAAAAAGAAAAAAAGGAATGGGTTTGGTTGTATCTCTTCGGTTTGCTACGACAAACCTAATATAACCTTATTGGTTCGGTTGAGCGTCTAGGCCGGGTCAAGGGGGTTACATTTGGTGGTATTAGAGCCAGGTTTCGTTCGTTTGGGAGGTTGTTGTGTTGCTGCCATGTTTGATTTGCACGGTGATTGTTGTATGTACGCTGGTTGATATGCACGGTGATTGACATATATATGTTGGCTGTTGTATGCTATGTTGGGGAAGTTTTGGAGTACCCATTGCCTTATTATTATAGTATGGAAAGTTTTGATTTTTTTGAAATGAAAGTCTTGGATCCTTGCTTGGGGCTGGCCTGACTATTTTTGTTTTGAAATGATTATCATGCCTTAGATATATTTTAGCACGATGGGACCGAGGAGAGAGTTGCGATCTAGTATGATTGCTGCTGCCGCTAGGCAGGATGATGAAGGAGAAGTTGTGCCTCCTAGAGGGTTACCATCATCCCCACCTAAATCCACCTGAGGGAGTGGGGCAAGTACCAGCTGGGCCAGGGGTGGGTGACATGGCACCGTTGATACAGGCCATGACTGGTGCATTTCAGGCAGCAATTGTGGGTGTTCGTGGGCCAACACCACCGGTTGAGGGGCAAGGTTTACCGCTAGAGCGTCTTTGTAGTTTGGGCAGAGTTAAGTTCTGAAGGTTATCGCTAGAGGCTTCTGAGGGTTGGCTGGCCAGTACTGAGAGGATACTGGGCCAGATGGGGTGCACCGATACTCGTAAGCTGGGCTTTGTTGTTTCCCTGCTGCAGGGTGATGCTTATGCATGGTGGAATACCACAATATCTGATATGGCGACGGATGATGTAACCTGCGAGTTCTTCTGTGAAGCTTTCCAAAAGAAGTTTTTGAGAGTCCGATATCAGGACAAAAAGAAGCATGAGTTTATGGCTTTGGTGCAGGGCAGTATGTCTGTTGCGGAGTATGAGGTGCAGTTCGTGAGGTTGAGTCAGTATGCACCTGAGTTGGTTCCTGATGAGCATATGCGATGTGATCGTTTCCGCTATGGGCTTGTGCAGGATGTTAAGACATACATGCTTAATGCTGATTATACTGACTTTGATGTGTTGGTTTCGCGAGCCAAGGATGTGGAGCAGAATTTAGGTTTGGCTTCTGGATCACGAGGATCTAGCTCGGGTAAGAGAGCTGTTGATTTGGGTTATAGCGGGGGTCAGGCCAAGAAACACCGTGATAAGAGGTTTCGCCCGGGGCTGAGGCATGGCAGAGGTGTTGTGGGACGTAGAGTTCAGGGGCAGGGTGCCCAGGTTAGAGCACCGTTTAGCACTTGTTGGGTTTATAGATCCCGAGATCATTTGAGGCTGAGATTGCCCGCGTTTGGCCAAAGAGGGTTAGACACCTGCGCGTATGGTGGCTAATGCTTGTTGGAGTTGTGGGTCAGGCGACCCTAAGTGGCGTGATTGTCTATTGTTGGCTCGAGGTGGGCAGGGCTGCACCTGTTGTTGCTCTGCAGCGGGGTCATGGTCGCAGACTGTTTCAGCGTCGAGATGGTGGACAGAGGATTGTGGCTCATACTGTTGCTATTCAGCCTGAGGGAGGTGGACCACTTAGGGTGTATGCGCACCGCGAGGGTCGCAATGACACTGATTTGATTGTAGGTACTTTTACCCTACAATCTTTGCTGAGCTGCTTGATATATCTGTTGAAATTCTTAATGTGGGTGTTAGAGTGACTAGTTCTCTTGGGAAGACAGTCGTGGTTAGGAGGTTGTATTGCAGGTGTCCGCTGATGGTCCAGGGACATATGTTTATCGTGGACTTGATGGAGTTACCATTCCATGGTTTTGATGTGATTCTGGGTATGATTTGGTTGACCGAAAAAAGGGCTATGGTGGATTTCGAGACCAAACAGATATCTTTGAGGTTGTCGGATGATTATGAGGTGGTGGTTGTTGGCGAGAATGCCAAGTTTTTGTCTAATGTTGTTTCGGCTTTGGAAGCAAGACGAATGTTGGATTCAAGATGTAAGGCTTATTTGGCCTATGTTATGAATCCTGGATCAAAGGAGTTGAGGGTGCAGGATGTTTGCACCGTATGTAAGTTTCTGGGTGTTTTTCTGGTGGAATTACTAGGGTTGCCACCTGACCGTGAGGTAGAGTTCGGCATTGAGGTCTTTGCGGGTACAGTACCGATATCCATTGCTCCGTACCGTATGGCTCTGAAGGAATTGAATGAGTTGAAAACGTAGTTGCAGCAGTTGCTTGATTGTAGGTTCATTAAACCTAGTATTTCACCGTGGGGAGCACCGATGCTGTTTGTTAAGAAGATAGATAACCTGTTTGAGCAGTTCAGGGGAGCTTCAGTGTTTTCCAAGATAGATTTGAGGCCAGGGTACTATCAGTTAAAGGTGATGGAGGTGGATGTGCCCAAAATAGCTTTTCGTACGAGGTACGGGCATTACGAGTTTCTTGTGATGCCATTTGGTTTGACCAATGCTCCAGCTACTTTTATGGACATGATGAACCGAGTGTTCCATGAGTTTTTAGATCAGTTTGTAGTTGTGTTTATCGATGATATCCTTGTGTACTCTCGCACCGAGGAGGATCATGATAGACATTTGAGAATTGTGCTTCAGACGCTATTGGTTAATCAGCTTTATGCCAAGATTAGCAAATGTGAGTTCTAGCTTAAGGAGGTTATGTTTCTTGGGCATGTTGTGTCGGCCGAAGGAATCTGTGTTGATCTGCATAAGGTTGAGGCTGTAATGAGTTGGAAGGAGCCTAAATCCGTGACGGAGGTTAAGAGTTTCCTTGGTTTGGCGGGTTACTACCAAAGGTTTGTGGAAGGGTTCTCCAGTTTGGCGGCTCCGTTAACAAAGTTGCTACAAAAGAATGTTCGGTTTGAGTGGACGAAGGATAGACAGCGATCTTTTGAAAGGTTGAAGGAAGCCTTGACGTGGGCTTCAGTCTTGGTTCAACCAGAATCAGGAAAGGAGTTCATTGTTTATAGTGATGTGTCGTATGTTGGGCTCAGTTGTATGTTGATGCAAGAGGGTAAGGTAGTGGCGTACGCATCTAGGCAATTGAAGGTGCATGAACATAACTACCATACTCACGATCTTGAGCTTGCAGCGGTTGTGTTTGCCTTGAAAATCTGGAGGAATTATCTTTATAGTGAGAAATGTGTGGTTTATACGGATCATAAGAGTTTGAAATATCTGATGTCACAGAAGGAGCTAAATCTTAGGCAACATAGATGGTTGGAGTTGCTTAAAGGTTATGATCTGACCATTGAGTATCATCTGGGGAAAGCCAATGTTGTGGCAGATGCCTTGAGTAGGAAAGCGGCTATGGAGTTGAGAGCCATATTTGATCGATTGAGTGTGATGAATGACAGAGGTTTGTTGGCCTAGTTGCAAGTGAAGCTGTCTTTGTCACAAATGATTAAGGAGAAACAACCGTATGATGGGAGTTTGGTACCTCATGTGGAAGATATCAGGGATGGAAATCCTACAGAATTTCATTTCAACGATGATGGGGTGTTGTGTTTCAAAGGTCGAATGGTAGTGCCTGAGGATGAAGAGTTGAGGCGTACTATTTTGATTGAGGCACACGCTAGTCCTTTTGCTATGCATCCCGGTAGTACTAAGATGTATCGAAGGTTGAAGAAGGAGTACTATTGGGTTGGACTGAAAAGGGATGTAGCTGATTTCTTTTCTCGGTGTATGGTTTGCCAGCGGGTGAAGGCTGAGTATCAGTTCCCTTCCGGATTGTTACAACCGTTGAGGATACCAGAATGGAAGTGGGAAAGAATCACCATGGATTTTGTGTCTGGGCTGCCTTGACTCCGACCAAAAAGGATTCCATTTAGGTGATTGTGAATCGGTTTACGAAGTGTGCGCATTTTGTGCTTGTGCATACTACATATACCTTGGACAGGTTGGCTGAGTTGTACATCTCTGAAATAGTGCGTTTGCACGGGGTGCCTAAATCTATAGTTTCGGATAGGGATCCGCGGTTCACCGTAAGGTTTTGGGTGAGTTTGCATCGTGCTTTGGGAACCCGGTTGAGTTTTAGTACCTCGTACCACCCTCAGACGGATGGCCAGTCGGAGCGCGTGATTCAGGTTCTCGAGGATATGCTAAGGTGTTGTGTTATTGAGTATCAAGGAATGTGGGAGAAGCAGTTGTCGTTGGTGGAGTTTGCTTACAATAACAGTTATCATGCTAGCAGACAGATGGCTCCTTATGAGGCGTTGTACGGCAGGAAGTGTCGTACGCCCGTGTGTTGGGCAGAAGCAGAGGAAAAGTTTGTGTCTATGCCTAATGTTTTGAAAGTCACGACCGAAAAGTTGATATGTGAGCGCTTAAAAGCAGCTGCAGATCGCCAGAAATCCTATGCAGATTTCAAGCGTAAGGATATAGAGTACGCTTTGGGTGATAAAGTGTTTTTGAAAGTATCGCCCTGGAAAAAGGTGTTGCGTTTTGGGCGGAAAGGGAAGCTTAGCCTGAGGTACATTGGACCATACGAGGTTGTTCAACATGTGGGTCCTGTTGCGTACGTTTGTGCTTACCTCTGGAGTTAGGAAAGATTCATGATGTGTTCCAAGTTTCGGTGTTGCGGAGGTATAAGTCAGATCCATTGCATGTCATGTCGGTGGAGGAGATAGAGTTGAGACCAAACCTATCTTACGATGAAGAACCAGTAGAGATTCTTGATACCAGCAATAAGGTGCTCCGTGGAAAAACAATCGAGCTGGTTAAGGTGTTGTTGAAGTACCGCGGAGTTGAGGAGGCCACGTGGGAAAGCAAGTTGGACATGTTGAAACAATTTCCGCACCTGTTTCTTCCAGGTAAATTTCAGGGACAAAATTTCTTAAATGGGGGAGAGTTGTAATGCCTCGGTTCTAGGGCGTAGCGATTTAGTGGGTTATTAGACGGTTTGGTGGATAGGAGTAGAGATTCGAGTTTGTTTCGGGATCGTATTTTTTTGGTGCTGGAAAAATTATGGAAATGCTTAAAAATCATTATTATTTATGTATTTAATAATGGTGGAATCAATTTGAAAAATGAGTTTTGGAAGATGGACATTTTGGTTAGTGACCAAAATGAATGTTTTGAAAACTATGATTTTCTAGTGACTAAAATGAAAAGGGTCAAATACTTAGAATCTTTAAGGAGCTATTTTACCAATTGATTTCTGATGATTTCTCCCTTGATTTGACTTATTTTAACATGTTGTTTAATTAGTAATTAAATAGGATTTTGTTAAAAAGTTAGTTATCTTTTCCAAAACAAAAATCACGTCATTTTCTCTCAACTTTTTCTCTCCATTCTCTCCTCAGCCAAACAACCACGTTTTCATCAAATTTCCAGAGGTGAGGTGATTTCTAACTTGATTTTATTGTTTCAAATTGTTTTATAAAGATTGTTTATGCAAAATCTCATTGAAATCTTGTGTTTTCTTAGCTTTTCATAAAACAATCGAGGGAGAAACTTCACAATAGGGGTAAGGTCCGACTCCTCTATTGTATGGTTCTTTATTGAAATTCCCAAGCATTTGATCCTTGTTTTTGTGTTTCTAATCTGATTTTGATGATTTCCTAATGTTTAATGGAGTTATTTGGGGAAAATGAGTTGATTCACGAATTGGATCCGATTTCCAGTAATTAAGGTTGCTTTGATTCATATTTTTGATGTTTAATAATGTTGATAAGTTATTTTTATCAATGGAATCCCGAAACTTAGGAATCACTATTTGTTTAGGTTGTTAGTTTTGAGGTTTTGTGGCGTTTCTTTGGTTGTAAGGTTGCTGGAGGTGGTAGGTTGTTTTGGATATATTTTTAGATGTGTTTTGATGTTGAAAGTGATGTTAGTTTGATAGATGTTGGCTGGGTTGCGAATCGAAGTGTTTTGGTTATGTTTTTGGTTGTTGTGGATGGTTAATTGTGAAGTTGTTGTGGAAATCCGAGAAGGATTGTAGTTTCTGTGTTAGAATGCATTATGATGCATTAATGCTCTGTTGTTTTGTGGTAAAAACAGGGGAGGTTGATACAGAACTGATTGGAGAAGTGTTGGAGGTTTCAGATACTTGATTTCGCGTCGGCGAATCGAGGTTTCGCGTATCGGTGAGTGAAAACGTAGTTTAAAGCATTTGTTGTTTTGGAACAGAGTTTTGGGAGTTAAGGTAGAGCTTGAAACGCTTACCTAGACTCGAAAGTAAGTATAAAGTGGTTTTACTCTCTCGGTCGTGCTAGTAGGAAATGTTTTTATGCACTTGTTTTGATTTACATGATACCTATTGTTTAAGCATGTTTTAAAGTATTTGATAAACTGTTTTTGAGCATGTAATGCTGAAGGATGCGCATGGTAAGTGGTCCTTCTAAGTATGGTTTGTACTTGTGTTTTAAAGCATGTCTGTTGCTTGGAAAAATGGCATGGTTTAATGCTTGTTAAAAACAGTGAGGTAAATGTTAAAATGGTTAATTATATTGGCAAGTAATGTGTTTTTAAAATTGTTATCGGATATAGTTGTCCGGCAATAGGATTGAGTGCACTGTAAATAAGTCGCCTTGGATGTTGAGGGGTTTATACGGCGTACTGAATACTCCATCCAAGTACCCTAACGGTAGAGGGGTTAAATAGTACCAAATACTCTTGTTAGTGGATTAAGCGTCTAACCGATGGTTGGGGTAGTTGTCCCCGTGGGTTGTTATTGTACCAGGTTGTTAATGTACCGCGATTATGATTGTATTGCTATTTCAGTTGAGATGGCTTGAAGTGTTGGGTTAACACTTGTTGAATCCGTGTATCCGATGAATTCTTTTGTTAATGGGCTTGTTAATGATCACTTGAAAGCCAATATAATTGTTAATGTATCATTTGAATGTATATGTTGTATAATGTGGTTTATACATGTTTCTCCTTAAGCTTTTCATTTGGTAGTAATGCATGGGAAGGCTTAAGTGGAAGGTTAGCAACGTGACTTGCTATTGAATAATGATACACGTAGCATATAGTTTAATATGCTGGTTTTAATGGTGTAAAGTGCATGTTTTAAAAGGGCATGAGGTTTCAAAGGATGATGTTAAGTAAATGGTTTTAAATGCATTGATGGTGTTTGTTTTTGAGCACTCCTCACTAAGCCTTGTGTGCTTACGCTCTCGCTGTCCATCAATGCAAATAATTGAGGTCTTTGAAGGCAGCAAGAAGCAAGGGAATCTTGGCAAGACTTGTTTCCAAAGTATGTTTTGGTTTAGACTATAATGAATAATGGCAATAGGGTACTTGTTGTATTTTGGGAGTTGTTTTGTGGAACTCCCTGTTTGAGCATGTTTCTTTAGTTGCTCTTGGGTTGTAAATGGCCTTTGAGGATTGTTTTGGTGCTGGTTTATATTTTGATATGTTGGTTGGTTGCATATTAGGAAGCATGCCTATAGATATCCTCTTTGATGCATGAATCCTTGTTGAGTTGTTAGAATTGTGATGCTAGTTGGTATAAGATATGTTTGACATGTTAGTATTGTGTTTAAAACATGTTGGAGTGGTTTGAGTATGCTTTTGGGATGAAAAATCAGCCAAATATGACATTACAGGCCCAGGCGTACTGATACGCGGGGGACCGTATCGGTACAGCTAGGCAATTTCAGGCTTGTGGGATCAGTACAGGTCTTGTGCATTTCGATACGCCTAGGCAAATTTGGCCCGGCGTACCGATACGGGGATGGGCGTTTCGATACGAGTTTTAGCCTCTAGAATTCACTTTTGCAACTTGAACCCGCGTATCGAAACTCCTAAGAAATCGTATCGGTACGGTTTAAATTATTTCAAAAGTTTGGTATTTCAGTTAGGCGTATCGATACAGTTTGGTGGTGTTTTGAAACAGGGTGTTTCAAACTGTATCGGCAAGGACTTACCCGTTTCGATACGGATGACCGCTTATTCAGTGAATATCACTTTTAGACAGTTATGCTTTTTTTGCATTTTAGTCAATAATTCTTGCCGATGCAACTACATGTGGTAGAATGATTGGATTGAGCTAAAATTTGAAATGAAAGATTGGAACCTGACTAATTGAAGGTTGGTAACCTAAAAGTGAGCTTTAATCCTGGAATCCTTTGTATTTACAATTTGGTACCTAAATTGCAAACATGATTAATTGGATGTCAAGTTGATGCCCGATTGAGTTGGGGTTGCACCTAATGTCTGCATTAACATGTAGGGTTAATAATCGGCATCTAGATAACATAAAAAGAAAAAATGGACCAGGTTTGGTTGTATCTCTTCGGTTTGCTACGGCAAACCTAATGTAACCTTCTTGGTTCGGTTGGGCGTCTAAGCCGGGTCAAGGGGGTTACATATTGGTCACTAAAATTGATAATGTTTGAATCATGCATGGCATATTGGTATGTCCTATCAAGTAACGGTACCGATATAGGTAATTCTATTAAAAACCATTAGAGTAATTCTTAGAAATTATAGAATGGTCGCTGAATATTATAGGGATCAATTGAAGGGGTAAATGACCTCCGATTAGCATGAAAATCTATATATTACACTGTTTATTGATTAAATTATATATCGATAAGTTTTATTTTGGGAGAGGATCTCTAAATTACTAAAATTATATATTAGTCCCTAGAACTTGTAAAAGTTTAAAATTGGTCCTAAATTGATGATTATAGTCTTGTAGCGAATCGTCGCTCCACTGTTTTGATTTAGTAATGTTTTGAGACACTGAAATGAATATCATATTTCTTTTAAATCACTAAATTATTGATTAAGGATTAAAAAATTGAGTCGATCACCGTATTGAACTCTAATAACATACTCCGACCTATTCTCGACCATGCCGAGAAGGTGGTGTTACATTTGTGGTATCAAAGCTAGAGTTCAGTCGATTCTAGTACTAAACCGAAGTCCATTGTATTGTCATTACATTGCATTTGCCACCTAGAAGTTAATTATTCTGTATATTGTGACTTACCGACTAACCCAATCTCTTTCCTTTTTACAGTATGGTAATATATAGTCAAACAAAGCTCGCATGAGTATTGAGTTTCTACCGGCTCCTCGATTCATTACAAGGAATCAAGGGGGGAGACCCTCCATGTAATATTCCAATTTTTGGACTTGTGACCAAATTGTAATTTTTAAAGTTTAGGGGTTAAAGTATGAACTTTGGAAAAGTTTAAGGACCAAAGTGTAATTTCCAAAAGTTGTGTAAGTTAACCCCATAATGAATAGTTCACCCCCAAGAGTGGCATTTTCGTGTTACTCGGATTTTTCAAAAGAGGCTTATATTATTAGAATTTTTGGATTTTTCAAACGAGGCATATATTATTAGAAGTTGTGAATTTTTGACTGATAAAAAAGATTCATTTTAAGTCAATAATATTCGAAATGAATTGTGGAGATAAGATTACTAAGAGGAAATGTATCCGATAGAATTTCCCGGTAATTATCGGTATATCGGATCGAACTGAAATTTTAAAGACAATTCCAAGAAATTATGGAAAATTCATAAAATATTGTTTTATGAATATTTTTATTATATTTAGTTGGATTCTAACTAGATTTAGTTAGATTTTAAAGGATGGCAATTTTCAAGTCTTGTTAGTAAATTGGACATTTGCCATGGATGGCATTTTTGAAATATTTTGAAACTTTGAGGGAAATTTTGGAAGAATATTTACACATGGATTAAATCATAGCCATTTATTTTTATGAGATTGAATCAAGGCCATTAGATTAAAAGGGCAAGATGGTAATTACACCAATTAAATGAATTTTAAATTCATTTAATATTACACTTGGATTAAATAGATTAAAAGATGATAAAAAAATCACCTTAAATCACCCAAGGGCTGTTCGAAACTCAACAAAAAAAAGGAAGTTTCAAACTTTCAAGCCAAATTTTGAAGAATTCAAGACTAATTTCAAGCAAAGTTTATTTAGGTAAATTGTTCTACATTCAATTCTCTTCATTTTGATAGTATTTTTTCATGATAAAAGTCAAGTATGAGTTATGTTATGGATGAAGATTGATTGTGGAAATTGAAGTTGATGATGGAATTAGACTTGTAGATAGTTAAATTGATGATTTAAACATGGAATTAAGGTTGAAATTGGGTAAATTCCATGTTAGAGATTATAAACCCTAACCCTAAAATTTGGGGGTTTTGAATTAAGGATGAAATTGATTGAATTATGATGTTGGGAGACCTTTCTTGATGATATGTTGAATAATTTCCTAAGTTGTAAATTTAGGGACCTATTTCAAAATCATGGAATATTAGGGGAAATTATTGTAAATTTTATTTTAGCATTGAAATCATTGAATTATGGTGAAAGTAGCTTGAATTGGTGATTAGGGACCAAAATGAAAATTTTTGCAAATTCAAGGACCAATTCATCGATTTAGTAAAAATTAGAGATTGGTCTTGAATTTATGGAAAATTGATAGAATTGAAGATTTAAGCATTTATGAAAGTTGAAGGATTGAAAAGTCAAGAAAGGAATCAAGAGGGAAATAAAGAATTAGTGAAGGACTAAAGTGAATAAGGCTTGGAAGTTGAAGGAAAATTATAAGGATGTTAAAATTACGTGAAAGGTTTAATTGTACATTAATTTAATGTACAAAAGCAATGTAGTGACAAAATGTCACTTTTATAAAGTTGAAGGACTAAAAAAGAAATAGTCCAAAAATAAGTAGATTAATTATGGAAATTGTTCAAAAATGGGTTTGAACAATTGTTTAACGTCCAAATTGGTCACTAAAGATCTAGGGACTACTTCTAAAGTATTGGGGAAATTTTCAGAAAATTTTTTATATTCGAATAATCATGTTTAAGAATTAAATTAGAGTGTTAGATTTAAGTTGATCACAAAAATGGTGATGTATATGTCGATTGATTTTATACAGTTTTAAAAGAAAACGAAGGAGACCCAAGTGACAAAAAGAAGGATAAGAATCGTGAGTAAAGCTTAGTGAGGCTTACTGCACTAAAACAAGTGAGTGCATTTACATGTTTAATTTATAAATAGGAAGACTAGTGAATAGTCAGCCTTAACTATAAAAAGTGTTACATGATATGTATGTATGTTGATCTATGATGCCATGAATATATATATATATATGATGAAGCATGTGATATGAATGATTATTTATATGATTGATAATGATAAAGGATTGATGATAAAAGAAAATGCCCAAGTATTATGCATGAGAGTCCATGGTATAGTTGGCATGCCATAGAGTCCCTAGCAGCTGCATTATTCACGTTATGTTATATATTTTGTGACAAAATGAATGTGTAACATGTGCCCTGGGGATCTACGCCCACTGTGCCCGATTGCACTATCATGGTGCTTTATGTTTATGGGGAGCAAAGAGCGTCCCGAGCACGTACTCATCTTCACATTATGTTTGACAAAGATGCAGTGTCATTTAAAGATGACTCGCGTACCTCGATCTCATATAGTGTACTATGGGCAATGATAAATGAATCATGTCTCGTATATGAAAGATGTTATGTAATTAAATCATGTCATGTATATGAATGATATTACGTGCATGAATCATGCCACGTATGAAAGTCATGCCATGCAAATGAAATATGCCACGTATGAGAGTCATGTTATATAAATAGATCATGCCATGAATATGAATCATGTTACGTATATGAACCATGTCCCGAATGTGAATTATGTTATGTATATGATAATATAATATATATGATCTATGTTATGCATATAATTTACTTGATGATGATAGAGTATTGGAACCATGATTAAGTTAGAAATTGTAACATGCACATTAATATCTAGTGACTATGGAAACTTTGATAGTACTATCCTATCTTAGGTAGAGAACTTGATATGATATCATATGATAAATATTATTTTAGTCTATGTTTGTTAAATGAAATTATGCCTCACTAAGTTCGTACTTAGCGTGTGTTTATTTCACACGTGGGTTCTCCGACGTAAAGTATCGAGAAGGAGCAGTATTTTGTTAAATCAAGTTATAATAGTAGTTCAGGGTACGTACATTTTAAGTTATAATTTTGATGTCTAGTGGGCATTTACTCGTATGTATGTAAGTTTAGAATATAATTGTTTGTAAACTTGAGTTTATAATGTGTTTACGTACTACTACAAATGTATGGATTTAGAATATGGGTTACTACAAATGATTATGATTATGACGTAGTGAAATATTGTTTAACCCTAATCGCATAATAATTTTAAAATCAAGAAAGGGTCTAGGCAGGTTACCTAGTTTTCACCCTGAAATAATATTTTTATTTCAATAACATTTCTATAAATTTTATAAAATAATTTAGGGTCAAAACTAGCTGCCATAGGCTGATGTAGATTTCAATTCAAAACCGAAAAGGGTTAAACTATAAAAAAAATTCAAGTCAAGTTTTCTTAATAACTCTGTAACATCTTAAGTGTATATTCAGTCTACGAGTATACGTTAAGGGTGTTACAACTTTATTAGTATCAGAGGTATAGGTTTAGCCGATTCTGGAGGTTAAACCGAGTTAAAAGTGATTTGTTATTAAATACATGCCCCTAAGATATCAATATTATTGTTATACTATTGGTGTAACTTGATTTTGCTCCTTATATATGAATAAGTTATTGTAGTATACGATAATGTCGAGTATTGCTAGGTCACGTCAAGCAAGAGATCGCGGGGATCAGGAGGAGGTACAAAGTGGGAGCAATGATGTTCAACAGGCTTCACCTCCCGCTCCTACCCTAGCAGACCCATCGGTGCAACAAAGAGCTCCACCACAAGAATATGGGGCATTAGTACAAGCTCTTGAAGCTATGATAAATAGACTTCAGCCCCCAGCACCATTACCAACTCCGGCACCCGTGCCAGTTAAAGCATCAACAGCGAAGGAACTTAAAAAGCTCGGAGCTCTAGAATTTCACAGAGAAGGTGGGCCAATGGCTGCCAATCTATGGTTAAATGATGTTAAGATCAAGGGATTGGTTGCATCAATGCTGAAAAGTTGGAAGGAGCTATTTCCTTACTGAGAGGACATGTTCGCATCTGGTGGACCAATGCCACAAAGTTAGTATCCGCTGCTAAAATAAATTGGACATTTTTCCAGGAGGTATTCAAAGCTAAGTATATCGGGGAACAGTTAAAAAGAGAAATGTTGCAGTAGTTCTTGGATCTTAAATAAGATAATCGTACAGTTTATGAGTACGAGTTAGATTTTAATAGATTGAGTCAGTACGTAGCTAAGTTGATGCCGACTGAAAAGTCTAGATGTGGTTGGTTTATAGAAAAGATGCACCCAAGGCCCAAGGAGATTTTATTGGGCATGAATCTGTCAAACTTTCAAGAAGTTGTGAATAAAGCGAAGGCTATGGAAATAGACTATATAGAACGAGTCAAAGCTCAGTCTTCTCGAACTTCTAAGAGGTTCGGCGAGGCTTTTACGTTGACACAATCTAAAGGAGGTAGAAGTAATCGATCACAAGGCAAAAATGAGTCAAGATTTACTCGAAAGAATCCTTCATCAAAGAAGCGGCAAAATGCTCAAACGTCAACTGCCAGGTCGAGCAGCCCTTTGTTTCCATAGTGCGAAACTTGTGGAAAGCGGCATTTGGGAGTTTGCCGAGTGGGTTCAGGAGGTTGCTACAGATGTGATAGCACTGAACACTTTATCAGAGATTGTCCAGAGGAGCAGGCAAAGAAATCAAACCAGTCTGAAAGATCTGTAGCTGCTTATCCCCGAGGTCGAGGTCGAGGTGGTGGACAACATAGGACATCGATTCAGGGAGCCTTTGAAGTTGCATCAAACAGAGAATTCAGGACCCCAGCTCAAGTGTACAACATTCGCACGGAGGAAGAAAAGCATCACCCTGACATTATTGCAGGTACGCTCTGGCTTTTGGGTGAACCAATATTCACTTTAAATTATCCGGGTTCGACTCATTCATACATTAGCATTAAAATAGTAGAACAAAGAAAAATTCCTATGGAGAAAATATCTAGTGATGTGATTGCCAGTAATCCTCTTGGACATAGTGCTCAAGTGACTAGAATATGTAAAAACTGTCCTCTAGAAATTCAAGGGATTAAGTTCCCGACAGACTTAATGGAACTTCCATTCCATGAATTTGAAGTCGTTCTTGGAATGGATTGGTTATCTGAATATGATGCAAATGTAAAATGTAAGAAGAAAACTTTGATACTTCAAGGACCCAATGGTTCTGAAGTAATCTTTGTGGGAGAAAGAACTAACTGTTTAGAGTCAGTAATTTCTGCAATGACAGCTCAAAGGCTGTTATATAATGGATGTGAAGCATGTTTGGTTTATGTGGTGGATACTCAAAAGTCTCCTAAGAAGATTGAAGACATCTCGACTGTAAAGGAATTTCCTGATGTATTTCCGGATGAGTTACCAAAGTTGCCTCCGGATAGGGAAATACAGTTTGGGATTGATGTTTATCTTGGAACCGAGCTAGTATCAATGGCACCAACGGAGTTAAGGGAACTAAAGGCTCAATTACAAGAATTGCTAGATTGGTGTTACATTCGACCGAGTGTATCACCATGGAGTGCTCTGGTGTTATTTTTAAAGAAGAAAGATGGTTCCCTACGATTATGTATAGATTACCGATAATTGAATAAAGTAACCATTAAGAACAAGTATCCCCTACCAAGAATTGAAGATCTATTTGATCAGCTTAGAGGTGCAGTGGTGTTCTCAAAGATAGATCTTCGACCGGGGTATTATCAGCTCAAAGTTAAAGAAGAAGATGTACCAAAGATAACATTCAGAACTCGTTATGGACACTACATGTTTCTGGTAATGCCGTTTGGACTTACAAATACCCCTACTGCATTCATGGACCTGATGAATAGGGTATTCCAACCCTATTTGGATCAATTTGTTGTGTTCTTCAAAGATGATATTTTGGTTTATTCGAAGACCGAAGCTGATCGTGATTGCCATCTTCGAGTGGTACTCCAAACTTTAAGAGATAAGCAGCTATATGCCAAGTCTTTCGAAATGTGAGTTCTGGTTGTCAGAGTTAACTTTTCTTGGACATGTAGTGTCATAAGAAGGAATAAGAGTTGATCCCAAGAAAATACAAGCTATTTTTGAATGGGAAGCGCCAAAAAATGTCTCTGAAGTTTAGAGTTTCTTGGGATTAGCTGGATATTATAGGCGTTTTGTGCAAAATTTTCCCATCATTGCTACGCCTCTTACCCAGCTGCTACGAAAAGGTACTCCATATGTATGGACAGAGAGATGCCAGAAAGTTTCGAAAGATTAAATAAATTCCTTACTAAAGCACCAGTTTCTAATCTAGCCATAACCGGAAAAAAAAGAATATATTTTATACAATGATGCATCTCATTCTGGTTTGGGTTGCGTACTGATGCAAGAGGGTCGTGTGGTAGCCTATGCATCAAGGCAGCTCAAAACTCATGAGAAGAACTATCCGACACATGATTTGGAAATGGCACCTATGATTTTTGCTTTGAAAATCAAGTACATTATTTGTATGGTGAAAAGTGTCACATTTACACGATCATAAGAGTTTAAACTATCTAATGACGCAAAAGTATCTGAATCTGCAACAATGAAGGTGGGTTGAATTTTTAAAGGATTATGATGTGATTATCGATTACCACCCTAGAAAGGCTAATGTAGTCGTAGATGCTCTTAGCCGGAAGACATTTTCTGCTTTGTGCATGATGAATGCGCAGTTATCGGTGGAACAAGATGGTTCCTTAATAGAAAAATTTCAGATAAGGCCAACTTTATTCGATCAAATCAAGGATTTACAGAATACAGATGAAGAATGTCTAGAAAGGAGGAGACAAGCTGAAGCAGGAGAAGTACAAGACTATGAGATCAAGCCTAATGGTTGTTTATATTACAGAGGTAAAATATATATTCCTGACGATGACTATCTGAAGAAAGAGATATTAATAGAAGCCCATTATAGTCCATTAACTATGCACCCAGGCAGTAACAAGATGTATCAAGATTTGAGGACTCGATATTGGTGGCCAGGAATGAAGAGAGCAATCTCAGAATTTGTGGCAAAATGACTAACATGTAAACAAGTAAAAGCTGAACATCAAGTACCTTTTGGATTGCTCCAGCCTATCTTCATTCCTCAATGGAAATGGGAGCGAGTAACGATAGATTTTATATCTGGATTGCCAACTACACCAAGCAAAAAGGATTCAATATGGGTTATTGTGGATCGTCGACATAGTTCGCTCATTTTATCCCGATTCTAATAGATTATTCACTGGATAAATATGCATAAATTTATATTCGAGAGATAGTACGACTGCATGGTGTCCCAAAGATCAATAGTATCGACATGAGACCCAAGGTTTACATCGAGATTTTGGGGGTGTGTCACATGAAGCGTTAGGTACTAAATTAAATTTTAGTACAACTTTTCATCCGCAAAATGATGGACAATCAAAAGGGTTATACAAATTTTGGAAGATATGCTACGGGCTTGTGTAATCAAGTTTGCGGGATCATGGGAAAAGTACTTGCCTTTGGCTGAATTTACTTATAATAACAGTTATCAAGCAAGTATTAAGATGGAACCTTTCGAAGCATTATATGGAAGAAAGTGTCGAACTCCTCTTAATTGGTTCAATGCAATATCGAAATGTTCGTAATAACTCAAACATTGGAGGAGTTGACTTAACACAAGACATGGAAGATAAGGTAAGGATTATTTAGCATAATCTCAAGGCTACAACAGATCGACAAAAAAAGCTTATGCAGATAAGAAAAGAAAAGATATTGAGTATGAAGTGGGAGAAAAAGTGTTTCACATGTCCATGCTTCGAGGTATCGATCGATCCTTCACATGTAATTACTCTTTAGGAAATCGAGCTATAACCGGATCTGATATATGAAGAAAAACCAAACCGAAAATCCTAGCATATGGAGTTAAAGAATTAAGAAACAAGAAAATTCCACTGGTTAAAATCCTTTGGAAGAATCACAAAGTTGAGGAAGCCACTTGGGAAACCGAAAAGAGAATGAAAGAGCAAAGATTCAAAATTGTTTGAAAGGAATGTATGTTGAAAATTCAAGACGAATTTTCTTAAGGGGAAGGAATTTGTAATATCCCAATTTTTGGACTAGTGACCAAATTGAAATTTTGAAGGTTTAGGGGTTAAAATGTGAACTTTGGAAAAGTTCAAGGACCAATGTGTAATTTCTCGATAATTATCGGTATATCGGATCGAACTGAAATTTTAAAGTCAGTTCTAAGAAATTATGGAAAATTCATAAAATATTATTTTATGAATTTTTTATTATATTTAGTTGGATTCAAACTAGATTTAGTTAGATTTTAAAGGATGGCAATTTTCAAGTCTTGTTAGTAAATAAAGTCTAGTTGGAGGATTTGGACATTTGTCATGGATGGCATTTTGAAATATTTTGAAACTTTGAGGGCAATTTTGGAAGAAGATTTACACATTGATTAAATCATATCCATTTATTTTTATGAGATTGAATCAAGGCCATTAGATTAAAAGGGCAAGATGGTAATTACATCAATTAAATGGATTTTAAATTCATTTAATATTACACTTGGATTAAATAGATTAAAAGATGATAAAAAAATCATCTTAAATCACCCAAGGGTTGTTCAAAACTCAACAAAAAAAGGAAGTTTCAAACTTTCAAGCCAAATTTTGAAGAATTCAAGACTAATTTCAAGCAAAGTTTATTTAGGTAAATTGTTCTACATTCAATTCTCTTCATTTTGATAGTATTTTTTTCATGATAAAAGTCAAGTATGAGTTATGTTATGGATGAAGATTGATTGTGGAAATTGAAGTTGATGATGGAATTAGACTTGTAGATAGTTAAATTGATGATTTAAACATGGAATTAAGGTTGAAATTGTGTAAATTCCATGTTAGAGATTATAAAACCCTAACCCTAAAATTTGGGGTTTTGAATTAAGGATGAAATTGATTGAATTATGATGTTGGGAGACCTTTTTGATGATATGTTGAATAATTTCCTAAGTTGTAAATTTAGGGACCTATTTCAAAATCATGGAATATTAGGGGAAATTATTGTAAATTTTATTTTAGCATTGAAATCATTGAATTATGGTGAAAATAGCTTGAATTGGTGATTAGGGACCAAAATGAAAATTTTTGGAAATTCAAGGACCAATTCATCGATTTAGTAAAAAATTAGAGATTGGTCTTGAATTTATGGAAAATTGATAGAATTGAAGATTTAAGCATTTATGAAAGTTGAAGGATTGAAAAGTCAAGAAAGGAATCAAGAGGGAAATAAAATACATAATTAGTGAAGGACTAAAGTGAATAAGGCTTGGAAGTTGAAGGAAAATTATAAGGATGTTAAAATTACGTGAAAGGTTTAATTGTACATTAATTTAATGTACAAAAGCAATGTAGTGACAAAATGTCACTTTTATAAAGTTGAAGGACTAAAAAAAAATAGTCCAAAAATAAGTAGATTAATTATGGAAATTGTTCAAAAATGGGTTTGAACAATTGTTTAACGTCCAAATTGGTCACTAAAGATCTAGGGACTACTTCTAAAGTATTGGGGAAATTTTTAGAAAATTTTTTATATTCGAATAATCATGTTTAAGAATTAAATTAGAGTGTTAGATTTAAGTTGATCACAAAAATGGTGATGTATATGTCGATTGATTTTATACAGTTTTAAAAGAAAACGAAGGAGACCCAAGTGACAAAAAGAAGGATAAGAATCGTGAGTAAAGCTTAGTGAGGCTTACTGCACTAAAACAAGTGAGTGCATTTACATGTTTAATTTATAAATAGGAAGACTAGTGAATAGTCAGCCTTAACTATAAAAAGTGTTACATGATATGTATGTATGTTGATCTATGATGCCATGAATATATATATATATATGATGAAGCATGTGATATGAATGATTATTTATATGATTGATAATGATAAAGGATTGATGATAAAAGAAAATGCCCAAGTATTATGCATGAGAGTCCATGGTATAGTTGGCATGCCATAGAGTCCCTAGCAGCTGCATTATTCACGTTATGTTATATATTTTGTGACAAAATGAATGTGTAACATGTGCCCTGGGGATCTACGCCCACTGTGCCCGATTGCACTATCATGGTGCTTTATGTTTATGGGGAGCAAAGAGCGTCCCCGAGTACGTACTCATCTTCACATTATGTTTGACAGTACAGTGTCATTTAAAGATGACTCGCGTACCTCGATCTCATATAGTGTACTATGGGCAATGATAAATGAATCATGTCTCGTATATGAAAGATGTTATGTAATTAAATCATGTCATGTATATGAATGATATTACGTGCATGAATCATGCCACGTATGAAAGTCATGCCATGCAAATGAAATATGCCACGTATGAGAGTCATGTTATATAAATAGATCATGCCATGAATATGAATCATGTTACGTATATGAACCATGTCCCGAATGTGAATTATGTTATGTATATGATAATATAATATATATGATCTATGTTATGCATATAATTTACTTGATGATGATAGAGTATTGGAACCATGATTAAGTTAGAAATTGTAACATGCACATTAATATCTAGTGACTATGGAAACTTTGATAGTACTATCCTATCTTAGGTAGAGAACTTGATATGATATCATATGATAAATATTATTTTAGTCTATGTTTGTTAAATGAAATTATGCCTCACTAAGTTCGTACTTAGCGTGTGTTTATTTCACACGTGGGTTCTCCGACGTAAAAAGTATCGAGAAGGAGCAGATTTTGTTAAATCAAGTTATAATAGTAGTTCAGGTAACGTACATTTTAAGTTATAATTTTGATGTCTAGTGGGCATTTACTCGTATGTATGTAAGTTTAGAATATAATTGTTTGTAAACTTGAGTTTATAATGTGTTTACGTACTACTACAAATGTATGGATTTAGAATATGGGTTACTACAAATGATTATGATTATGACGTAGTGAAATATTGTTTAACCCTAATCGCATAATAATTTTAAAATCAAGAAAGGGTCTAGGCGGGTTACCTAGTTTTCACCCCTGAATAATATTTTTATTTCAATAACATTTCTATAAATTTTATAAAATAATTTAGGGTCAAAACTAGCTGCCATAGGCTGATGTAGATTTCAATTCAAAACCGAAAAGGGTTAAACTATAAAAAAAATTCAAGTCAAGTTTTCTTAATAACTCTGTAACATCTTAAGTGTATATTCAGTCTACGAGTATACGTTAAGGGTGTTACAACTTTATTAGTATCAGAGGTATAGGTTTAGCCGATTCTGGAGGTTAAACCGAGTTAAAAGTGATTTGTTATTAAATACATGCCCCTAAGATATCAATATTATTGTTATACTATTGGTGTAACTTGATTTTGCTCCTTATATATGAATAAGTTATTGTAGTATACGATAATGTCGAGTATTGCTAGGTCACGTCAAGCAAGAGATCGCGGGGATCAGGAGGAGGTACAAAGTGGGAGCAATGATGTTCAACAGTGCTTCACCTCCCGCTCCTACCCTAGCGGACCATCGGTGCAACAAAGAGCTCCACCACAAGAATATGGGGCATTAGTACAAGCTCTTGAAGCTATGATAAATAGACTTCAGCCCCAAAGACCATTACCAACTCCGGCACCCGTGCGATTAAAGCATCAACAAATGAAGGAACTTAAAAAGCTCGGAGCTCTAGAATTTCACAGAGAAGGTGGGCCAATGGCTGCCAATCTATGGTTAAATGATGTTAAGATCAAGGGATTGGTTGCATCAATGCTGAAAAGTTGGAAGGAGCTATTTCCTTCGAGAGGACATGTTCGCATCTGGTGGACCAATGCCACAAAGTTAGTATCCATTTGCTAAAATAAATTGGACATTTTTCCAGGAGGTATTCAAAGCTAAGTATATCGGGAACAGTTAAAAAGAGAAATGTTGCAGTAGTTCTTGGATCTTAAATAAGATAATCGTATGCTTTATGAGTACGAGTTAGATTTTAATAGATTGAGTCAAGATGCGTAGCTAAGTTGATGCCGATTGAAAAGTCTAGATGTGGTTGGTTTATAGAAAAGATGCACCCAAGGCCCAAGGAGATTTTATTGGGCATGAATCATCAAACTTTCAAGAAGTTGTGAATAAAGCGAAGGCTATGGAAATAGACTATATAGAACGAGTCAAAGCTCGAGTCTTCTCGAACTTCTAAGAGGTTCAAGAGGCTTTACGTTGACACAATCTAAAGGAGGTAGAAGTAATCGATCACAAGGCAAAAATGAGTCAAGATTTACTCGAAAGAATCCTTCATCAAAGAAGCGGCAAAATGCTCAAACGTCAACTGCCAGGTCGAGCAGCCCTTTGTTTCCATAGTGCGAAACTTGTGGAAAGCGGCATTTGGGAGTTTGCCGAGTGGGTTCAGGAGGTTGCTACAGATGTGATAGCACTGAACACTTTATCAGAGATTGTCCAGAGGAGCAGGCAAAGAAATCAAACCAGTCTGAAAGATCTGTAGCTGCTTATCCCCGAGGTCGAGGTCGAGGTGGTGGACAACATAGGACATCGATTCAGGGAGCCTTTGAAGTTGCATCAAACAGAGAATTCAGGACCCCAGCTCAAGTGTACAACATTCGCACGGAGGAAGAAAAGCATCACCCGACATTATTGCAGTGCGCTCGGCTTTTGGGTGAACCAATATTCACTTTAAATTATCCGGGTTCGACTCATTCATACATTAGCATTAAAATAGTAGAACAAAGAAAAATTCCTATGGAGAAAATATCTAGTGATGTGATTGCCAGTAATCCTCTTGGACATAGTGCTCAAGTGACTAGAATATGTAAAAACTGTCCTCTAGAAATTCAAGGGATTAAGTTCCCGACAGACTTAATGGAACTTCCATTCCATGAATTTGAAGTCGTTCTTGGAATGGATTGGTTATCTGAATATGATGCAAATGTAAAATGTAAGAAGAAAACTTTGATACTTCAAGGACCCAATGGTTCTGAAGTAATCTTTGTGGGAGAAAGAACTAACTGTTTAGAGTCAGTAATTTCTGCAATGACAGCTCAAAGGCTGTTATATAATGGATGTGAAGCATGTTTGGTTTATGTGGTGGATACTCAAAAGTCTCCTAAGAAGATTGAAGACATCTCATTGTAAAGGAATTTCTGATGTATTTCGGATGAGTTACCAAAGTTGCCTCCGGATAGGGAAATACAGATTTGGGATTGATGTTTATCTTGGAACCGAGCTAGTATCAATGGCACCAACGGAGTTAAGGGAACTAAAGGCTCAATTACAAGAATTGCTAGATTGGTGTTACATTCGACCGAGTGTATCACCATGGAGTGCTCTGGTGTTATTTTTAAAGAAGAAAGATGGTTCCCTACGATTATGTATAGATTACCGATAATTGAATAAAGTAACCATTAAGAACAAGTATCCCCTACCAAGAATTGAAGATCTATTTGATCAGCTTAGAGGTGCAGTGGTGTTCTCAAAGATAGATCTTCGACCGGGGTATTATCAGCTCAAAGTTAAAGAAGAAGATGTACCAAAGATAACATTCAGAACTCGTTATGGACACTACATGTTTCTGGTAATGCCGTTTGGACTTACAAATACCCCTACTGCATTCATGGACCTGATGAATAGGGTATTCCAACCCTATTTGGATCAATTTGTTGTGTTCTTCAAAGATGATATTTTGGTTTATTCGAAGACCGAAGCTGATCGTGATTGCCATCTTCGAGTGGTACTCCAAACTTTAAGAGATAAGCAGCTATATGCCAAGTCTTTCGAAATGTGAGTTCTGGTTGTCAGAGTTAACTTTTCTTGGACATGTAGTGTCATAAGAAGGAATAAGAGTTGATCCCAAGAAAATACAAGCTATTTTTGAATGGGAAGCGCCAAAAAATGTCTCTGAAGTTTAGAGTTTCTTGGGATTAGCTGGATATTATAGGCGTTTTGTGCAAAATTTTCCCATCATTGCTACGCCTCTTACCCAGCTGCTACGAAAAGGTACTCCATATGTATGGACAGAGAGATGCCAGGAAAGTTTCGAAAGATTAAATAAATTCCTTACTAAAGCACCAGTTCTAATCTAGCCATAACCAGGAAAAGAATATATTTTATACAATGATGCATCTCATTCTGGTTTGGGTTGCGTACTGATGCAAGAGGGTCGTGTGGTAGCCTATGCATCAAGGCAGCTCAAAACTCATGAGAAGAACTATCCGACACATGATTTGGAAATGGCACCTATGATTTTTGCTTTGAAAATCTGGCGACATTATTTGTATGGTGAAAAGTGTCACATTTACACGGATCATAAGAGTTTAAACTATCTAATGACGCAAAAGTATCTGAATCTGCAACAATGAAGGTGGGTTGAATTTTTAAAGGATTATGATGTGATTATCGATTACCACCCTAGAAAGGCTAATGTAGTCGTAGATGCTCTTAGCCGGAAGACATTTTCTGCTTTGTGCATGATGAATGCGCAGTTATCGGTGGAACAAGATGGTTCCTTAATAGAAAAATTTCAGATAAGGCCAACTTTATTCGATCAAATCAAGGATTTACAGAATACAGATGAAGAATGTCTAGAAAGGAGGAGACAAGCTGAAGCAGGAGAAGTACAAGACTATGAGATCAAGCCTAATGGTTGTTTATATTACAGAGGTAAAATATATATTCCTGACGATGACTATCTGAAGAAAGAGATATTAACAGAAGCCCATTATAGTCCATTAACTATGCACCCAGGCAGTAACAAGATGTATCAAGATTTGAGGACTCGATATTGGTGGCCAGGAATGAAGAGAGCAATCTCAGAATTTGTGGCAAAATGACTAACATGTAAACAAGTAAAAGCTGAACATCAAGTACCTTTTGGATTGCTCCAGCCTATCTTCATTCCTCAATGGAAATGGGAGCGAGTAACGATAGATTTTATATCTGGATTGCCAACTACACCAAGCAAAAAGGATTCAATATGGGTTATTGTGGATCGTCTGACATAGTCTGCTCATTTTATCCCAGTTCTAATAGATTATTCACTGGATAAATATGCATAAATTTATATTCGAGAGATAGTACGACTGCATGGTGTCCCAGTATCAATAGTATCAGACAGAGACCCAAGGTTTACATCGAGATTTTGGGGTGTGTCACATGAAGCGTTGGGTACTAAATTAAATTTTAGTACAACTTTTCATCTGCAAACAGATGGACAATCTGAAAGGGTTATACAAATTTTGGAAGATATGCTACGGGCTTGTGTAATCAAGTTTGCGGGATCATGGGAAAAGTACTTGCCTTTGGCTGAATTTACTTATAATAACAGTTATCAAGCAAGTATTAAGATGGAACCTTTCGAAGCATTATATGGAAGAAAGTGTCGAACTCCTCTTAATTGGTTCGAATTGCAATATCGAAATGTTCAGAATAACTCAAACATTGGAGGAGTTGACTTAACACAAGACATGGAAGATAAGGTAAGGATTATTTAGCATAATCTCAAGGCTACAACAGATCGACAAAAAGCTTATGCAGATAAGAAAAGAAAAGATATTGAGTATGAAGTGGGAGAAAAAGTGTTTCACATGTCCATGCTTCGGAGGTATCGATCAGATCCTTCACATGTAATTACTCTTTAGGAAATCGAGCTATAACCGGATCTGATATATGAAGAAAAACCAGTGAAAATCCTAGCATATGGAGTTAAAGAATTAAGAAACAAGAAAATTCCACTGGTTAAAATCCTTTGGAAGAATCACAAAGTTGAGGAAGCCACTTGGGAAACCGAAAAGAGAATGAAAGAGCAGTATCCAAAATTGTTTGAAAGGAATGTACGTTGAAAATTCGAAGACGAATTTTCTTAAGGGGAAGGAATTTGTAATATCCCAATTTTTGGACTAGTGACCAAATTGAAATTTTTGAAGGTTTAGGGGTTAAAATGTGAACTTTGGAAAAGTTCAAGGACCAATGTGTAATTTCTCGATAATTATCGGTATATCAGATCGAACTGAAATTTTAAAGTCAGTTCTAAGAAATTATGGAAAATTCATAAAATATTATTTTATGAATTTTTTATTATATTTAGTTGGATTCAAACTAGATTTAGTTAGATTTTAAAGGACGTCAATTTTCAAGTCTTGCTAGTAAATAAAGTCTAGTTGGAGGACAAATTGGACATTTGTCATGGATGGCTTTTTGAAATATTTTGAAACTTTGAGGGCAATTTTGGAAGAAGATTTACACATTGATTAAATCATATCCATTGATTTTTATGAGATTGAATCATGGCCATTAGATTAAAAGGGAAAGATGGTAATTACATCAATTAAATGGATTTTAAATTCATTTAATATTACACTTGGATTAAATAGATTAAAAGATGATAAAAAAATCATCTTAAATCACCCAAGGGTTGTTCAAAACTCAGCAAAAAAGAAGGAAGTTTCAAACTTTCAAGCCAAATTTTGAAGAATTCAAGACTTGTTTCAAGCAAAGTTTATTTAGGTAAATTGTTCTACATTCAATTCTCTTCATTTTGATAGTATTTTTGCATGATAAAAGTCAAGTATGAGTTATGTTATGGATGAAGATTGATTGTGGAAATTGAAGTTGATGATGGAATTAGACTTGTAGATAGTTTAAATTGATGATTTAAACATGGAATTAAGGTTGAAATTGTGTAAATTCCATGTTAGAGATTATAAAACCTAACCCTAAAATTTGGGAGTTTTGAATTAAGGATGAAATTGATTGAATTATGATGTTGGGAGACCTATTTTGATGATATGTTGAATAATTTCCTAAGTTGTAAATTTAGGGACCTATTTCAAAATCATGGAATATTAGGGGAATTTATTGTAAATTTTATTTTAGCATTGGAATCATTGAATTATGGTGAAAATAGCTTGAATTGGTGATTAGGGACCAAAATGATTTTTTTGGAAATTCAAGGACCAATTTGGCGATTTAGAAAAAAATAGGGATTGGTCTTAAATTTATGGAAAATTGATAGAATTGAAGATTTAAGCATGTTATGAAAGTTGAAGGATTGAAATGTCAGGAAAGGAATCAAGAGGGACCAAATTCAAAATACATAATTAGTGAAGGACTAAAGTGAATAAGGCTTGGAAGTTGAAGGAAAATGTATAAGGATGTTAAAATTAAGTGAAAGTTTTGATTGTACATTAATTTAATGTACAAAAGCAATGTAGTGACCAAAATGTCACTGTTATAAAGTTGAAGGACTAAAAAGGAAATAGTCCAAAAATAATTAGATTAATTATGGAAATTGTTCAAAAATGGGTTTGAACAATTGTTTAACGTCCAAATTGGTCACTAAAGATCTAGGGACAAATTCGGCAATTTGTAAAGTATTGGGGAAATTTTTAGAAAATTTTTTATATTCGAATAGTCATGTTTAAGAATTAAATTAGCAGTGTTAGATTTAAGTTGATCACAAAAATGGTGATGTATATGTCGATTGATTTTATACAATTTTAAAAGAAAACGAAGGAGACCCAAGTGACAAAAAGAAGGATAAGAATCGTGAGTAAAGCTTAGTGAGACTGTACTGCACTAAAACAGGTGAGAGCATTTACATGTTTAATTTATAAATAGGAAGACTAGAGAATAGTCAATCTTAACTATAAAAAGTGTTACATGATATATATGTATGTTGATATATGATGCCATGAATATATATATATATATATGATGAAGCATGTGATATGAATGATTATTTATATGATTGATCATGATAGATGATTGATGATAAAAGAAAATGCCCAAGTATTATGTATGAGAGTCCATGGTATAGTTGGCATGCCATAGAGTCCCTAGCAGATGCATTATTCACGTTATGTTATATGTTTTGTGACAAAATGAATGTGTCACATGCGCCCTGGGGATTTACACCCACTGTGCCCGAGTGCACCGTCGAGGTGCTTTATGTTTATGGGGAGCAAAGAGCGTCCCCGAGTACGTACTCATCTTCACGTTATGTTTGACACTACGGTGTCATTTAAAGATGACTCGCGTACCTCGGTCTCATGTAGTGTACTATGGGAAATGATAAATGAATCATGTCACGTATATGAAAGATATTATGTAATTAAATCATGTCATGTATATGAATGATATTACGTGTATGAATCATACCACGTATGAAAGTCATGTCATGCAAATGAAATATGCCACGTATGAGAATCATGTTATATAAATAGATCATGCCATGAGTATGAATCATGTTACGTATATGAACCATGTCTCGAATGTGAATTATGTTATGTATATGATAATATAATATATATGATCTATGTTATGCATATAATTTACTTGATGATGATAGAGTATTGGAACCATGATTAAGTTAGAAACAATAACTACATATTTCCAATCTTTACAATTTAATCCCAATTCTCAATAATGATATAATAATACAACAATTTTAACTGAATATCTTACAATTCAATAATTTCACTATTCATCGGGAGTTGATTTTGAAACATCAAAAACCCTGTTCAGGCTAGGCTGGTTTTCGAGATATTACACCAATGCTCCAACACACCTACAAGAGACATTTACTTGATTTTTGGTACACAAATTGCTTTGGATTCTTTGACATTAGTTTCAATGTCCTTAGTTCCCTTAGGAACTCATACTTGTCTAATCCTATAAGATTTTATTTTTTTTATAGGACAAGTATGCAAAGAATGACTACGATAATGACAATGTGAGCATTTTGTCATTATGGGATGAGATAAATTATTAGAAATAATTTCCTTTTCTTTTGTTAAGCATTCAAGTTGATCTTTCAAATCAAGATTTTCTTTTTTGAAATCTCCATTGCTCATTTTTGAAAACTCTAAACCCTTTTCAAAAATCTCATTTTGGTTTTCAAAAGAAAATTAGTTTCAAATTCAAGTTTTGAAATCATTTTCTTAAATTTGGAATTCATGGTCTCAAATTCCAAAAATAATTAATCAATTGCATCTTGTAACTCATCAAAAGAATATGAATTTAATTCATTTTAGTTAGAAGATACCATGGGCTCATCGAGAGCCATAACACCATCCACCTTTGATGAGAGGAGGTTTGCACTTGATGGGCCTCTATTTTCTTCTCTTCTTTCACATAGAATTTCTCAAGTTTCTCCCAAATTTCTTTGGCAGTTTTGGATGGGGAGATCTTCTTTGAAATCTCTTCATTTAGGGAACAAAGGGGAATGTGCATTACAGAGCCTTTGCATTGAGTTAGCCCTTCTTTGTGTCTCTGACACTCCTTTTCTTTTTCTTATTAGGAGCTTCCAAATGTCCATCTTCGATAATCATCCAAATGTCGAGGTCGAAGCCTTGGATAAAATATTTCATGATGTTGCTCCATTGGAAGTAACCTTCCCATTTGAAGATAGGAGGATACATGATAGAGCTGCCTTCTTTGAATGAAATCATTGTAGAACCGCTATCCATTTGAAATCTTGAATCGATGAACTTCGACCAATTGATCTTTCTTCTCGGATGTTAGTCCTTTGATGGAGACCCTCTTGAATCGGTCACATTTATGCATTTTTAGGTTAGTTTTTACATATTTTAAACTTATTTATTTTGCGTGATTTATGCTAAATTTTACTATTTTGTTTCTTTGTCGTTGCATAGTTAATGTCGCCATAAAAAACATCTCCTTATTGTAGCCAGATATGTCACCGCTGCTGCCAGCTGTCTAGAAGTTTCTAAAGATAAGGACAAACTCCGAAAGGAGAAGAGCTAGGTGCTAAAGCAAGGGAAACTTCATGGAAATATTTCGAGATAGCTAAGATTAGAGGTTTCCATTTATTTTCACTATTTTTTGTATAAATTGAATGATGGTTTATTGTTTTCTTTTCTTTGAGTTCGGAAGTACCTCTAAATTTTAAACTTTGATTATTTTATATATCTTTCTTCTTTGTTTAAACTATGGGGTTTGAATTCTATTTTGCAGAAAGTATTAAATACAGCCATTGACACCAGAAGGTGCAGTGACAGTTCAAGTTAACGGACATCACAATGGAAGTTGTATGGGAACACAAAGGAATTCGGTTCACCTGTTCAAGTGCATGCATTATTTTTCGACATTGGAAGATGCGATGAATGTGTATGTATGAGTCTTTAGTGGAGATTCTGTAACCCCCTCGACTCGACCTAGTCGCATGACCGAACCAAACGAGCTACATTAGGTTTACCAAAGTAAACCGAGAAGATTAAACTTGAACACACCCATTTTTTCTTTTATCTATTCTAAATGCATAATTATTGTCCTACATGTACATACTGAACCCCGATGAAAACTCAACTCAATCGGGCGTTGAATTGACATCCGATTGATCACAAAAGCACTTTTGGGGACAAATTGCAAATTCATAAAATTATAAGGACTTTATTCAAATTTATGTTACCAACCTTTAATTAACCAGATTCCATACCCTCATGTCAAGAATCAAATCAAAAAGATCATCCAATCTCATTTAATTGCACTCATAACATTCAGGGACTAAAACACAAGAAAACATAACTGCTCATCCATGACATTGACTGAAGTAACGGCCACCCGAATCGATACACGACCAACCATATTGATACGGTGTTCAGAACAAACATCGCTCATTTCGGTACACCAAGTACAGTACCGGTACGCCTAACTAAAATTAACGGTCACATTAAATATTTCTTAGCAACTGTAATGATACAGGTTATAAGTGTTTCGGTACGCGGGATTTATCACAAAAAGCAAATTCCAGTGGCGTTGAACCATACCAGTACACCCATACCTGTACCGAAACGCCAGGCTTGTTCTTGCCTAGACGTACCGATATGGTCCCCGTGTATCGGTACACCTGGGACTAAAATGTCATTTATAGCTGGTTAAACATGATTTCAACCATACCAAAACATCCTAACATGCTCCCATCACACAACCAACATAATCTAGGATCAAACCGCAAGATAACATCACAGATTCAACATCATTTCACGGCATCTTGCACCAAATGTAAATCTATAGGCATGCAACCTAGAACACCCATCAAGTAAAACATGAAATTCCAAACCATCTCCAAAATCAAACCATAAAGTCCATTTACAGCTCAAGAGCAACAAAACAAACTTGCTCAACCAGGGAGTTTAGCAAAACATCTCCCAAAACAATGGAAACCCCCATTGCCCTTATTACTTATAGTCTAATTCAAAACATACTTTGGTTACCAAGTTTTGTACCGATCCCTTGCTTCCCGCTGCCTTCCGAGACTTTAATACTCTACATTGATGGACAAAGTGAGCGTAAGCACACTAGGCTTAGTGAGGAGTGCTCAAAACAACACCATCAATGCATTAAAACCATTTCTCAACATTTCATTGAAATCTTATTTCAATCATCGTTTAAAACATTGTCATGACTTTAAAACATGCACTTAACGTCTTAAAACCAGCATATTAACCATATGCAAACATGTATCATTAACCAACAGCAAATCCCATTGCTCAACCTCAATTTAAGCCTTCCCATGCATATCAACCATATGCAAAGCTTAAAGAGTAAACATGTATAAATTCAATTATACAACATAAACCATTTCAATGATACATTAACAATTATATTGGCTCACAAGTGATAATTAACCAAGTTCTATTTCCAAAAGAGTTCATCGGATATATGGATTCAACAAGTGTTCTCCCAACACTTCATACATTCTCACCGGCAACACAAAGTTCACACACGGGAGTTTTCGGTACATATAAACCCCTCCACCATTGTGACACCCGTGGTAGAGTATTCGGTACACCACATAAACCCCTCAACACCACTCATCGATAGATGTATAACCCACTAACGGGAGTTTACGATACCATATAACCCCTCGACCGTTAGGATACTTGGATGGAGTATTCGGTACACCGTATAAAACCCCTCAACATCCAAGGCGACTTATTATATTGCACTATCATTCCTATGGCCGGCCAACTATGTCTGATAACAATTTTTAAACCACATCACTTGCCAATATTATTAACAATTAGACATATACCTCATTGTTTTCAAAGCATTAAACCACAATATTTACCAAAGCAACAATCCATGCTTTTACACAAGTATTTTCACATACTTACAAGGATTACTTACCATGTGCATCCTTCAACATTTAATGCTTAAAAACAATATTTCACATACTTTAAAACATGCTTTAACAGTAGGTATTATATAAATCAAAACAAGTGCATTAAACCATATCATACTAGCACGACCGAAAGAGAAAACCACATTTTACTTACTTTTAAGTTTAAACCAATGTTTCAAGCCTAGTTTAAACTCCCATAAGCCACCTTTAAAACATTCCAAAGCTGGAATCCACGTTTTCACTCACCGATACGCGAAACCTTGATTTGTCGACACAAAAACAAGAATCTGAAGCCTCCAAAGCTTCACTGATCACTTTCGGACCCATCTCCCCTGTTTTAACCACATTACAACAGAGGATTAATGCATCTCAATGCATTCAAAACACTGCAACATCAATCCTTCACGGATTTCCACAATCCTCTCAAAATTACCCAACCTCAACAACCGAAAACATCATCTAATCCTTTCCAAACACAACCCAGCCATAAAGTAACAATTAAACTCCTTCAATGTCATCAATTAACACTTAAAAATAGGATTAACTCATCCAAATATTTCCAGCAATTAAACAACCACCACTTCACAAAAGCATAAATCTAACAACCTTAACAACTAGGGATTCAAGAGTTTTAGGATTCCATTGTTAAAATCAACTTATCAAAATTATAATACATCCAAAGTATGATTAAAATCAACCTCAACACTGGAAAAATAGATCCAATACGGATCTTTCACTTTTTCATCAACTTAACCCAATTAAATCAATATAAAAACACAAAATCAAATTATAAACTATAAATCAAGGATCAAACACTTGGGAATATCAATAAAGAACCATTCAATAGAGGAGATCATGGACCTTACCCCTATTCTGTGATTTATCCCTCGATTGGCTTGTTTAAAGCTAGAAAAACACAAGATTTCAATAAGGTTTTGTAAATCAAAGTTAAATAATCAATTGTAGATCAAGAATCTAAATAAAAAGGATCTCTCAGCTTTGGTTTTTGATGAAAACTTGAGTGTTTGGCAGAAGAGAAGTGGAGAGAAAAAGTTGAGAGAAAAGTTACGTCAATTTTCTTTAAAACCAAATAACTAACTTTAATATCAAAAATATCTTTTTATAGTCCTTTAAAACACATGTTAAAATGATTTAATTGAAGGGAGAAATCATCAGCCAAAATATGGTAATATAGCTCCTTAAGGATTCTAAGAATTTGATCCTTTTCATTTTAGTCACCTTTAAAAACAATTTTCAAAAATTGCATTTTGGTTACTAGCCAAAATGTCACACTTCCAAATCTCATTTTCTAAAATTGATTTCACCAATACTAAAAATATATTAAAAAGATGATTTCTAACCATTTTCCATATTTTTATCTTATCAAAAAATATTTACTCCTGAATCTGACTCAAATCCCCAATCCGGTCCACTAGATCGTCCAATAAACCTCAAAACCGAGGCATTACAGATTCAAAAGAGAGTGAGTAAGATAAGCTTGGTATTCATTGTTGTTAAACCATCTATTCTTTGAACTTAGCGCACTTGATAGTCTTCTAAGAAATCGCCTAGAGGATCCAGCTTATCATTTACATTTCTTCTTTTACTTTAATTGTTATTATTGCTTCCACTTCATATTTTTAAATCTTTACATGTTTAAATATTTGCACCAGAAACTACACTCACAATCCCTTTTATTTTTAGGTTTATTACATCGACAATTGTAAATAACTAGAGTCCAATCCTCATGGGATCGATATTTGGATAGGGGTAACCTATCAACTATACTTCATCGACGTTCACTGATTGCATAGTCGTAGTGATGTTATATGCGCGACCAGGAAGCATGCCTTTAGACTTCATTATTAGTCAATTGTGCTGAAATTTGTTGTGCGAATGCTTGATCAAGTGCCATTTATGGCCATTCATCTTTAGGAGCATGTTTAGGGTGTTTGGAATTGATTTGGTGGGTTTTGGACTAAATTTGTAGAAGTATGTTTATGCATTGATTAAATGATTTATTGACGTTAGAATGACCTAAAATCTTGCATGTAGGTTTACAATATGTTTAATTTCGAAATGATGCTTTTAAATCTCAGTAGATCCCTTTAGTTTTTGGAATAAGCAATTTGGTCCCTAATTCTCTAGATTTTGCAATTGAGCATGATTCGTATATCCAATTTGAGTGAAATTCAATGTGTTGCTCGTTTGTATGATATAGGAACTCATGATGCATCTAGCTAAATGATTGGTTAAACTTTTAAATTATTTTTATTTCTAGTCTGTTTAATTTGAGATAAATTCGGTGATCAATGTGACATTTGTTACTTGGGTCTATTTCTTCTAGACAAGGTGATAGGTGTTACAGTTTGGTTTTGGATGTGTGCTTTATAAGAGATAGAGCAATGTGTGTGTGTGCTAATGTTAAGCTAGGCAGGGGTTGTTAGAAATAATGTTATAATAATTCAATGAAATTGCATAATATTGTAAAGAAAATAAGGAACAGAAAAGAATAAAAAGGAAACAAAAACATAATATTATACTGTCGAAAATAGACTTGAAAATCACAAGAAGAATTTTGTTGAGGTCTGTATGAACAATTTTCTTAAGAAAAATTTGATCTCTCCTTGGTGCATTGAGTAACTTTGGATGTTTCTCTCCCATGATACAACAACAAAAGGCCACATCAATAGCACAATTGCAATGATCAATCAAACACAATCTTGCCGTTCTCTATCACTAGAATGCATGTATTTTGAAGGAATTTATGATATTTATGTTTTTTATGGTGATTTGGAAGTCTCTTAACATGTCTTTATATAGAGGTGAGAAGATGAATGAAGAGAATAGACTGATTCATGAAGTTTTTTGTTGAAAAGGTAATAGATATAAATGAACAATAGATATAAATGAACATACACAATGAATGAAAAAATGCAATGTTAAACCAAAAGAAAAAAATCTGTTTACCAAGAGATACAATTGTTCAAAAGATAAAACTATTCATCAAGAGATTCAGTTATTCAATAAGTGATACAAGTGTTTACTAAAAAACAATCGTTCACTAAGAGACACAACTTTTTGAGAAAAATTAGTTGGGCTAAAATCTGGCAGGTTCATTTAGGCTCGACCAATCCACACATTTCATGTTGCCCAAGTCGTGCGTATCACGTTTTTCTAAATAATATTTTCATCAATTTTTCATTCACCATTTAACCATTTTGAGAATATTATATACCATTTTAAAGGTCTCATGGAGTATAATATAAAATCATAATTTTATAATTTAAACCTCTAATTTTACCAATAAATAATATGCCTCAAAGTTTCAAAATATCCATTATTTTTCAACAACCCCACATGAATGAAATTGATGGATTAACGAGACTCAATGAGGTGGTAGATTCTACATTCGATATTTGTATAGGATAGGTAGACATCAACCCTTGAACCTTTCCTTGTGAAAGTATATTTACTTTACAACTGACCAATATATGGGATGTCCTTGAATTATTTCATTGTTTGTGTAAATGATGATATACCTCACACAAATACCTCCATGACAAGATTTTGGTTCTCATGTGTATGTTCATATGGTCGTGACCATCCTCATAGTTCTACACGAGCTTAGAGAATTATGCCCCAATAGTCTCCTTGAAGTAGCCTCAATTTATTCTCACATAGGCGACTTATGTTGTTCGTTTCATAGAAACACGCAATGGTAATTAAAAGCATCGCTAAACCTTTTCCACATTTTAATAAATATTTTCATCATAGGAATATACTTGAGATAAGAACCCCACAACGACCTTAAAAGGTTTATACAAGTAGGTTGTCCCATTGAACTAAGATATTGGGATCACCAATTAATTCGGTTGAGTTTTCCTTTAAATAGTGCCTTAAATATTAATGGGCTTTAGTCTCATTCATTTTGATGTTTTATCAACTTGATCTCAGTTTAACCCTTTTGTTAGCGGATCCACAATGTTATCTTTTGATCTTAGAAAATCAATAGAGATAACTCCATTTGAAATCAGTTGTCTAACGATATTGTGTTAACGATGCATGTGTCTTGACTTATCATTATACATTATGTTTTGTGCTCTACAAATTGTTGTTTGGTTATCACAATATATGCATATTGTGGGAACATACTTTAGCCATTCATGAATATCCTTTAAAAAAATTTGTAGCCATTCTACAAATGTTAAAATATAACAATTTGTTCCTTTGATATCTTGAATATTAGATATCCAATTGGCATTGAAGAATCCTTCTAACACAACAAGATCTTTGGAATAATGTAATTCGTAGTTCTGAATATATCTGAGATATCTCAATACCTCACATTTGTTTTGATAAAGGAGCCATTACCTTTGCAAGACACCCTCACACTTTTAAGTAGTTGTAGAAAGGTTTTTTATCCTACCATAACTCAAATGGTGTTTTTTTCTTGTGGAACACCTTATTTAAAATGTAATTCGCTATAAAACAACTTCGCCTACATGTTCTGTGATAACCTAGAACATCCTAGCATTATAGTTATGAATGCAATAATAACATCTACCTTTTCCTCTCTAATAGTAGGAGGATCATCCTTTAGAAAATTTTCCAAATACAACATGGTCAAATAACCAGTATCTTCTCTTACTATGTTTTGAAATTCTCTCAAGTGAATTTCGAAGATTTTTCATTGTGACTCATAGTCACTGACAACGTTAGGCTTGGAGCACGAGTAATAACTATAGCATCATACTAAAAATTAGATGTGTACTTAGATGTATTCTTAGCTGTATTAGTCATTTTTTCTATTTAACATATGGAATTCTTAAACAAACCAGAATTGAAAAATTATGAATATGTTAAACATCATAAATTTAGTCAAAAAAAAAACTAGAAATAGAAGAGCAATTATCAACTTTTGTTAGATGGAAACAATTTAGTAATACTATAAACTCGAAACAAAAGTTCACACGGTCTGATAAAAAGCATAGTAATGAACATTGTACCAAGTAGATAACCTTGGAAGAGAGATGGTTCACTAGGCACACTTAAATACCAGGTCTTTGAAAGAATCAATCCTTGACATGCACTTTCATACTATTTTTTAAATAGATGTTCATACTTAACCTTTGACTTTAATAGTCAACATAAATTTAGGTGATATTAGAACTTGAATTAATAGGCCACAAGTGAAAACACGTTGACCTCAAAGGTAAAAACAAAATTCTAACATTTGTCGACTCAGTTCCTTCCTCCAATTGTCTTATTGTATTGATGTATTTCTCAAAGAAATTGTTAGTACTGCAATGTCTATAATGGTTAAAACCACTAAGGGAATGGGCGAAGCTATATGGAAAGATTAGGGTGCAATTGACCCCACTCAAAGATTTGGGTGCAATTGACCCCACTTAAAAGTACCCACTATATGGAAAGATTAAGGTGCAATTTACCCCACTTAAATGTATCTCCTTCTTGCAGCCTGATATGTCACGGCTGTTGCCAACTGTCTAGAAGTTTCTGAAGATAAGGATGAATAGCCCCAACTGTACTATCTGTTGTAATAGATTGTGTACGGTATTTTGACACCAATTTCACATGAAGGACAGGTGTCCTCTTTAGATTGGCCTATAAAAGGACCTTTGGGAAGAGAGAGAAAAGAGAGGAAGATCTGGACAACCCATTTCCTTCATTTTCCTTTTTATTTGAAGCTTTTTCCATGCCAGCGTAAGCTTCTAGCTAGTGAATCAAGGCAGGACGACTCCGAAAGGAGATGAGCTGGGTGCTAAAGCAAGGGAAACTTTGTGGAAGTATTTTGAGATAGCTAGGAATAGAGGTTTCCATTTATTTTCACTATTTTTGTACAAATCAAATGATTGTTTTCTTTTCTTTGAGTATGGAAGCACCCCTGAATTGTGAAATTCAAATTATTTTATATATCATTGTTACTTGTTTAAACTATGAGGTTTGAATGCTATTTTGCACGGAAGTGTTAAATGTAGCCACTAACACTAGAAGGTGTACTGACAATTCAAGTTAACGGGCATCACAATGGAAGTTGGGTGGGCACACGAAGGAATTCGGTTCAACTGTTAAAGTGAATGCATTATTTGCTGACGTTGGAAGACGCGGTGAATGTGTTTGTATGAGTCTTTAATGGAGACTCAAAAGATAGTGAGTAAGATAAGGTTGATATTCATTGTTGTTAAACCATCTATGCTTTGACCTTTCCGCACTTGGTAGTCTGCTGAGAAATCACCGAGGGGATCCAACTTATCACTTATATTTCTTCTTCTACTTTAATTGTTTTTATTGCTTCCACTTCATATTCTGAAATTGTTACCTGTTTAAATATTTGCACTAAAAACTACACTCACAATCCCTTTTATTTTTAGGTTTATTTCATCGACAATCGTAAATAACAAGAGTCTCACCCCCGTGGATCTATATCCGATAGGGGTAACCTATTAACTATAATTTATCGATGTATGTATGCTTTCACAGTTGTAGTGACGTTATACGCACGATCAAGTTTTGGTGTCGTTGTCGGGGATGGCGTTCTATTGGTATTTATGCTTTTGTTTTTTCGATAGGGGTATGCTTTTGTTACTAACTTAGCTTCCTTTTGTTTTGTTACTTTTCTTTGTTTATTTTCTGTGTTTTATGACCAAGAGTTCTTCAGAACGAATTCTCAATGTTGATCTAGAAACGAAAAGACTATTAGAAGAAGACTTTGAGAACAACGAGAAATAGAAGGGCAGGGTAACAATGCGATCAAATTTTTTCCTTTTTACATTGTCTAAATATATCAATTTAGATCCTAAGGTGAACAGGCATAAGTGGATACGTTAACATTGCGATCAAATTTCAAACAAGGTCTAATTGCTCAAACATGCACTTTTGAGACCAAAATGTAATTTACACAAATTACGAGGACTTAACTAAATTCAAAGTTACCAATCCTTCATTAATCCAATTTCATGCTCACATGTCAAATTCCAGCTTAAAATAATCATCCGAACTCATATATATGTATAGATAATATTTAGGGATTAAAATGCACAATTTCAAACTTTAGCAGGCAGAAACCTAAAGTAAGACACAACATACCGATATGGATACGTTATATTTTGACTCAAATTCTAATTGGTAATTAAGTTGGGTTTCATTGTAATTCTAGTGGTTGAAGATTACTTGGTAATTAGGATTTACTTTAATGAGTACATATCTATTCTAGGTAGAGATCTTATTCAATAAGGTTTCTTGGTGACCAAGTATTTGGGTCTATAAATATAGACTAGGTTTAACCTTTTGAATTATGAGAGAGCAAGAGAACGAGAGAGAGGGAGAATTACTCTGGAGATATGTAACCACTTTTAGGTTCTCTACAACTATTGTGCCTACGTTGTAGAGATGGGTATTGTAGGGATGTTGGGAAAAGTGTTTTGGTTCCACCGGGTCATGGGATTTGTACACCGGGTTTTGGGATTACATGGGTTATCATGTATTTGTACTATTTGGATTCTCTACGTTATTAGTGGATTGTTCGTTTCTCTCGTCTGTGGAGGTAGGCTATGCTGAACCACATTAAATCTTGTCTCCTGTGCATGTCTTGGTATATGTCGTTATCGTTTTGGTTATTTTGCCGCATATCAAATTCCTAACAAATGGTATCATGAGCTATGGTTCGAGCTGCGCATTATAGAAGAATTTTTTGCTGCAGATTTTGTGGAGCAATATTGGAGACATGCTAGAGGAGTATTGTTGCAACGAGCTTTTAGTTGCAGTGGGAGTAATTCTCAATCGATTCAATGGTGCTTCAACAGATACTACATAAGAATTGGAGTTGTAGAAGACTTGGCGGCACTGCTTCAACGGATATTTGGCTTACGTAAAAATTGAAGCTCTTGAAGACTTGAAGACCAATGCTCGAATAGAAATTGTGTGGAGGGGGAGATTTGTTATATTTTGACTCAAATTCTAATTGGTAATTAAGTTGGGTTTCATTGTAATTCTAGTGGTTGAAGATTACTTGGTAATTAGGATTTACTTTAATGAGTAAATATCTATTTTAGGTAGAGATCTTATTGAATAAGGTTTCTTGGTGACCAAGTATTTGGGTCTATAAATATAAACTAGGTCTAACCTTTTGAATTATGAGAGAATAGGAGAATGAGAGAGAGGGGGAATTAATCTAGAGAGATGTAACCACTTTTAGGTTTTCTGCAACTATTGTGCCTACGTTGTAGAGATGGGTATTGTAGGGTGTTGGGAAGAGTGTTTTGGTTACACCGGGTCATGGGATTTGTACACCAGGTTTTGGTATTACATGGGTTATCATGTATTTGTACTCTTCGAGTTCTCTATGTTATTAGTGGATTGTTCGTTTCTCTCGTCCGTGGAGGTAGGCTATGATGAACCATGTTAAATCTTGTCTCCTTTGCATGTCTTGGTCTATGTCGTTATCGCTTTGGTTATTTTGCAACATACCAAATTCCTAACAAATGGTATTTTAAATATGTTTTGAAAGTGATTTTAGAAGGATTTTTTTTTCCTTCCATTTTCAAGGAGCAATATTAGAGACATGCTAGAGGAGTATTATTAAAAAGACTTTTTTGTTGTAAAAAAAGTAATTCTCAATCGATTCAACGTTTCTTTAATGGATACAAATGAAGAATGAGTTTTTCAAGACTTATTTTTCAACGGATATTTGGCTTACGTAAAAATTGAAGCTATTGAAGACTTGAAGGCCAATGCTCAAATAGAATTTGTGTCAAAGGGGAGATTTGTTATATTTTGACTCAAATTCTAATTGGTAATTAGTTGGGTTTCATTGTAATTCTAGTGATTGAAGATTACTTGGTAATTAGGATTTACTTTAGTGAGTAAATATATATTTTAGGTAGAGATCATATTGACTAAGGTTTCTTGGTGACCAAGTATTTGGGACTATAAATATAGACTAGGTTTATCCTTTTGAATTATGAGAGAACAAGAGAATAAGAGAGGGGGAATTACTCCGGAGAGATGTAACCACTTTTAGGTTCTCTACAACTATTGTGCCTACGTTGTAGAGATGGGTATTGTAGGGATGTTGGGAAGAGTGTTTTTGTTCCACTGGGTAATGGGATTTGTATACCGGGTTTTGGTATTACATGGGTTATCATGTATTTGTACTCTTTGGGTTCTCTACGTTATTAGTGGATTTTTCGTTTCTCTCATCCGTGGAGGTAGGCTATGCTGAACCACGTTAAATCTTGTCTCATGTGCTGTCTTGGCCTATGTCATTATCAGTTTGGTTATTTTGCCGCATACCAAATTCCTAACAAATAGTATCATGAGCTATGGTTCGAGCTGCAGGTTTTAGAAGGAATTTTTGCTGCGGATTTTGTATAGCGATATTGGAGACATGCTAAAGGAGTATTGTTGCAATGAGCTTTTAGTTACAGGGGAAGTAATTCTCAATCGATTCATCTATTCTTCAATGGATACTGTGTAAGAATTGGAGTTGTTGAAGACTTGAAAACCAATGCTCGAATAGAATTTGTGTCAAGTGGGAGATTTGTTATATTTTGACTCAAATTCTAATTGGTAATTAAGTTGGGTTTCATTGTAATTCTAGTGGTTGAAGATTACTTGGTAATTAGGATTTAATTTAGTGAGTAAATATCTATTTTAGGTAGAGATCTGATTGAATAAGGTTTCTTGGTGACCAAGTATTTGGGTCTATAAATATAGACAAGGTTTAACCTTTTGAATTACGAGAGAACAAGAGAATGAGAGAGAGAGGGAATTACTCTGGAGATATGTAACCATTTTTAGGTTCTCTACAACTATTGTGCCTACGTTGTAGAGATGGGTATTGTAAGAATGTTGGGAAGAGTTTTTTGGTTCCCCCGGGTCATGGGATTTGTACACCGGGTTTTGGGATTACATGGGATATCATGTATTTGTACTCTTTGAGTTCTCTACGTTATTAGTGGATTGTTCGTTTCTCTCGTCCGTGGAGGTAGGCTATGCTGAACCACGTTAAATCTTGTCTCTTGTGCATGTCTTGGTCTATGTCGTTATCGCTTTGGTTATTTTTCCGCATACCAAATTCCTAACAAATGGTATCATGAGCTATGGTTCCAGCTATGCGTTTTAGAAGGAATTTTTGCAGCGGATTTTGTGGAGCAATATTGGAGACATGCTAGAGGAATATTGTTACAACGAGCTTTTAGTTGTAGGGGGGGTAATTCTCAATCGATTCAACGGTGCTTCACCGGATACTGCGTAAGAATTGGAGTTATTGAAGACTTGGCGGCGCTGCTTCAACAAATATTTGGCTTACGTAAAAATTGAAGTTGTTGAAGACTTGAGGACCAATGCTCGAATAGAATTTGTGTCAAGGGGGAGATTTGTTGTATTTTGACTCAAATTCTAATTGGTTATTAACTTGGGTTTCATTTTAATTCTAGTGGTTGAAGATTACTTCGTAATTAGGATTTACTTTAGTGAGTAAATATCTATTTTAGGTAGAGATCTTATTGAATAAGGTTTCGTGGTGACCAAGTATTTGGGTCTATAACTATAGACTAGGTTTAAGCTTTTGAATTATGAGAGAACAAGAGAATGAGAGAGAGGGGGAATTATTCTAGAGAGATGTAACCACTTTTAGGTTCTCTACAACTATTGTGCCTACATTGTAGAGATGGGTATTGTAGGGATGTTGGGAAGAATGTTTTGGTTCCAACGGGTCATGGGATTTGTACACCGGGTTTTGGGATTACATGGGTTATCATGTATTGGTACTATTTGGGTTCTCTACGTTATTAGTGGATTGTTCATTTCTCTCGTCCGTGGAGGTAGGCTATGTTGAACCACGTTAAATCTTGTCTCTTGTGCATGTCTTGGTCTATGTCGTTATCAGTTTGGTTATTTTGCCGCATACCAAATTCCTAACAAGATAGAACCATATCGATACGGTTTAACTAACATAATAGCTCTGCGTACCGATATTGATAACTACATATTGATATAGTGTGTAGATCAAACCCGTACCGATACAGTTCTACACTCGTACCTATCCCTTAAGAGTTATTTTAAAAATTTAGATTCTAGTAGCTAAAAAGGGTACTGATACGGGAGCCCATGTATCGAAACCAGCGTATAATTTTCTCTAGGTGTGCCGATACGGTGGCTAGGCGTACTTGTACCCTTTGTAAATTTCTATTGCTTTGAGCCTTCCCAACCCCGCGTACCGAAACCAAGGTACCGTATCGGTACGCGAAGGCTTGTAATGACCTCTAGGTCCAACATATGACACTTTGGCTCACTCTAAACAATACCAAACCTTACATAAACATCATAAATCCTTAAGGGTATTCTTGACACAATATAGAAACATTTAAAGCAGCTCACTTAGCTATAGCTCAAATAGCCACAACATTTATAGGCATGCTTCCTATTCAACATCCAAAACATAAATCCAAGCACACATCAAGCTTTTTAAGCCTTATACAAATCCCACACATAAATCAAAACTTGCACACACAGAGAGTTTAACAAAACAACCCTCCCAAATGACAATTAACCACATTGCCTTTATCACTACAAGTTTAAATTGAAACCATACTTTTGAAGATCAAGTCCTTGAATTCCTCCTTGCTTACTCCCAGCCTCCATCCATTTAATTCTCTGTATTGATGGAAAAAGAAAGCATAAGCACACTAGGCTTAGTGAGGAGTGCTCTAAAACAAACCACCATCAATGCCTTTAAAACCGTTTGGCAATCCACTTTGAAAACCACTTTTAAAATATCTTTCAAAATGTCATCAACATCATCATGCCTTAAAAACATGCACTTAACATTTCCAAAAACATGCATATTAAACCATATGCAACATGTATCATGGATTAACATCAAAATCCCATTTGCTACACTCAATTTAAGCTTTCCCATGCATAACTACCAAATGCAAGGCTTACAGAGTAAACATGTGTAAACCAACATTGTACAACATAATCCATCACATGATACATCGTCAATTATATTGACTTACAAGTTATCATCAACCAAGTTCCCCTTTACAAAACATTACATCGGATACACGGATTCAACAATTGTCCTCTCAACACTTCATGCAATCTCAAATAGAATTCAAGGAACAAACACAGCTGGGTACAGTCACAACCTAATCATCGGTTAGATGCATAATCCTCTAACAAGAGTTTTTGGTACCATATAACTCCTCAACTGTTAGGGTACTTAGATGAAGTTTTTGGTACACAAAAACCCCTTAACATCCAAGGTGACTTTTTACAGTGCACTATCAATCCTATGGCTAGCCAACTATACCCGATAACATTTTAAAACACATAACTTGCAAATATAATTCATTTTAACCATGTACCTCACTATTTTTATATGCATCAACAAAACCTTTTTACAATGCATCAATCATGCATTAACAAGTATATCGCAAATGAACCATATTCCAAATGCATTCATCATCATTATATGATCAAAAACAATATAAGACATACTTTAAACCATGCATAAATAGTAGGTACCATGTAATTCAAAAACAAATGCATAAAGCTAATTTCGCGAACTAAAAATGAGGGAATTCCTTTCATACTTACTTTCGAGTTCAAACCAGCATTTCAAGCTTAATTTAAACACCCAAAACATCCTTTAAACCAATTCAAAGCTGAATTCCACATTCTCACTCACCGACTGCACAAGACTTTGATCGCCGATGCGAATCGAAGCCTCCAAGGATTTTGAAACCTCAGCTCAAGCTTGAGGATCGACCTCCCCTATTTTAAACACACAAAAAATAGAGGATTCAATGCATGAAAATGCATTCAACATCCCAACAACATCAATTCACACAAATCCTCATCAAATTCTAACCAATTTCCCTCCACAACAACCGAAAACAATATCAAACACCTTCCGAACCTAACCCAGCCAAAACCTAATGGTTTAATCCAAAAATTATCATCAATCAACATCCAAAAACACATTTACATCATCCTTATACCTCCAGCATTCATTAAACACCACAACTCCTCAAAAACTCATAACTAACAACCTAGAAAATTAGAGATTCACCAAGTTTTGGGATTCCAATGTTAAAACCAACTTATTAACATTATATGTAACACCCTGAAATATGGTCTAGAAGTATGTCACTAATTCATGGGTGAGTTAAATTGGTTTAAGATACATTTGGATTCGAAAATTGAATGAATTAAGTGGTTAGGACTAAAAAGAAACAAATGAAAGAAAGGATACTCTTTGCAAAAAGGACTAAATCGAACAGTAGGAAAAAAAGGGGAGAATTGCATGCAAAATGGGGAATTTCGGATGGGTTCTCACACTTGTCATGCGAAAGTGATGCTTAGAGTATAGAGATTCTCGGCCTTGGGAAGAAAGGTGATTATCTTCTTCCCTATGAAAACCGAACCTCCATAGCTTTGAGGGAAATTGAGTAAGAACGGAAGCTTTAGCTAGAGGCCATTGTTGAACTTCATTTTTTTGGACAATTGTGGGATCCTACGAACCAGCTTGGAGAAGGGTAAGAAGACTCTCTCATTTTCTTTAGAATTAAACTCATTTGGAGATTCAATCTTAACATCCTATAAGCTTTGTTGTTGTTAGATTTTTTTTGAAAGGAAATAATGATTCTATGTTATGATCATTAATCTGTAAGTGTAGTATTGGAAATTTTAATATGTATTTGAGAATTGTTGAGTGAAATTTTAGATAAGGATCAAATTCGAAAGCCTTGAAGGATTATAGTTTGGTTTAGGGTGTTGATTTTGTTTGGCAATATAATCCTTAGTAATAGTGTTTGGATTGCTTGGTTGAGACTAGTGTTGTTGCTGGAAGTAAATTGGTTGTTTGATTTGGTCCTTGTATGATTAGAACATGTAAGTCACATTTATAACTTGAAAGTAGTCACTTTGCTTGATGAATTCAAATAGTGAGCTGTTATGAATTAAAGCAATTTGTTAAAGGACTGTTTTATTTGACTTGAAACCAACAAATGGTTGTCACGATTATACCTTGTTTTGGATGAGTCTATGTAGCATCATGCGTTAATTATATATATCAAAAGTGGTGAAAATTTTGAGTAATTGAGTCACATTGCTTACTAATAATTAAAATTAAGATCTGGAGTCAAAAAAAGGTTACAAGTGATACATGGACTGCTTTATTAAAGTAATAAAACCTGAAGATTTTGTTACGAGTTTAAAGAACTGTTAAGGGTTGTTTTGATGTTTCCAGGAACTGTTTTGTAAACATTTGGAGTTAAGAACCATTTTTATTAAAATAAAGAAAAGATCTGGACCATTTTGGCAAAGAAAAATGGACTAATTTAGTAATTTTGAAACAGGGGACTATTTTCAGTATGATTAAGGAGCTGTGTGTATTTACAATTTAAGGATTGTTTAAGTAATTCTAATAGATTGAATTGTTCTGTGCACATCTGAAGGCATTTTGGATTGTTTTGTATACATGTATGTATATATATCTCGTATTGTTTTGGTGTATATGTATGTGTAATAAATATGTGGACCGTTTTGAGCATATGTATGAATGTACATAAAAATGGGACTGTTTCACTTATTAAAGAATGGTAGTGAGCTATTTGGTGTGAAATTATATGCATACATGAGTAATTGAGTTGTCTTGAAAGTGAGTGAAAGATAAAGACTAATGAATGATTGTATCCTTTGCCTTATTTAGACCAAGAAGGGATTGAAGAAGACAGAATTAAATTAGATCAAGTCTTAAATAATCAAAAGGGGATTGTTTCGGGAGCAGCTCTAGCTTGGATTAACTAGTGAGTGTAGCTTAAAGTCTCGGGATAAATTTGTAAGTTTTCCGAGCACCTTTTTTTTTAAATATCTTACATCGTTCTTATTTGTTAAAGTTATGTTATACTTGATTACTGGCCTGGAGATCGAGGTAAGTACCTTATTTTGAAGTATTGTATGATGTGCTAAGTGGGATAAAATGAAATTTAAGTTTGGAAACTATTAATATATGTGATTGAACATGTTTGATATAATTCGTTATAAGCCATAATTATGTGATAAAAGTATGTGGAGCTATGTTTAATTTAACATGTGTATGATATGTTAATTGACTTGTGATTGAGGTTAGGTTCGATGTGAATCCTTTTTGTATGATCTTCTTTGCTGGATAAGTAAATTAACGCTAAGTTAACATTTGATTAAGAACCTGATCATAAAATTAGAATCATGAATGGATTGAAAATGTATTTGTTATGACATGTAATAAGTTCATGTTGTAAGGAAATATATATATATTTACTTGATCATGAGGATGTGATTAAAATGAAAGTTACACATACTTGTACCTGAATGATGGTGATTCTTACTATGAATCTTTTGAATAGAAGGAATGATGTATGGAGAAATGCATGAATTGATTACCTGCTTGACATCGAATGTTCTAAACTTTTCCATAAATACTTTAATTCGAACGATAACACCTTATGAAGTAATAAGACATGTTTTGTTTAAGACACCTTGGAGCTATGCTCATATTTGATTCGTATATGACATGTTGTTTTGAATATTTTGAATAGAAGGAATGATACGTTTATGATCTCACACTTAATATTGTTACACTAATAAGCTTGGAATTATGATAAATAGTTCAAATATTAGTTAGTTTTGAACCTTTAAGTTATCCTATGAAGTTTTGATTTTAAACTGTAATGTTGGTTATTGTTTAACTAAAGGTCTTTTTAATGCCCTAGTAGTTAATAATTGGTTTGAATAATTTTTATCTAAGAAGTTAAGGTTTTAGACTAGTTCATTTACTTGGGAAGTCCCGATGTTATTGATAAGAAGAAAGATAGATCGATGAGGTTTTGCATTAACTTTTGGCAATGAACAAACTCACTATCTGGAACAAGTAGCCGTTAATAAGAATAGAAATTCTGCTTGATCAGCTAAGGATGCTATGGTGCTTTCTAAGATTGATCTTCGATCGAGACATTACCTGATGGAAGCTAAAGAATCTGATGCACTCAAAACTACGTTCATGACTTGATATGATCATTACGAATGTCTGATAATGCCATTTAGCTTGACAAATCTTCCTGTCACACTCATGGACCTTATGAATTGACAACTTTTAATCAAATTTTAAGTTTAAATTGACTTGATTTCGGGATTTGAGACTCTTTAGCAATTAGACCCCGAGCTTCAAAGTATTTTGGCTCAATCTAAAGGACAAATCGAATATAGACCTCTCTCTCTATATCCTATCGGCTTACCCCATTATTGAAATAGCGTTGCTTATCCAAAATGATAAAATCCTTAAGCAAGAAATGCTCCATGAAGCTCATAGTGGTCCTTTTCGATCTATCCTGGGTTTACAAAGATGTGTAAGAACACGAAGGGAAATATATCAGGGGCCCGAAATGAAGCCTGCTCTTATCAACTTGGTATCCAAGTGATTAAATTTATCAGAAGACTAAAGCTGAACGTCGAGTTCTTACGGGACTTCGACAATCTATCAAAGTACCCTAACGGAAATAAGAATGTATCATTATAGACCATAAAAGTTTCTTCCTTTTATCCAAGGAAGAATGATATTCTCATCAGTTCAACTCAGATAAAATTCGAGGACGAATTTTCTTTTAGGGGAGAAGAATTATAACACCCCGTAATATGGTCTAGAAGTATGTCACTAATTCATGGGTGAGTTAAATTGGTTTAAGATATATTTGCATTGGATAATTGAATGAATTAAGTGGTTAGGACTAAAAAGAAACAAATGAAAGAAATGATACTCTTTGCAAAAAAGACTAAATCGAATAGTAGGAAAAAAGGGGAGAATTGCATGCAAAATAGAGAATTTCCGATGGGCTCTCACACTTGTCATGCGAAATTGATGCTTGGAGTATAGAGATTCTCGGCCTTGGGAAGAAAGGTGATCATCTTCCTCCCTATGAAAACCAAACCTCCATAGCTTTGAGGGAAATTGAGTAAGAACAGAAGCTTTAGCTAGAGGCCATTGTTGAACTTCATTTTTTTGGACAATTGTGGGATCCTACGAACCAGCTTGGAGAAGGGTAAGAAGTCTCTCTCCTTTTCTTTAGAATTAAACTCATTTGGAGATTCAATTTTAACATCCTATAAGCTTTGTTGTTGTTAGATTTTTTTTGAAAGGAAATAATGATTCTATGTTATGATCATTAATCTGTTAGAGTAGTATGTTGGAAATTTTAATATGTATTTGAGAATTGTTGAGTGAAATTTTAGATAAGGATCATATTCGAAAGCCTTGAAGGATTATAGTTTGGTTTAGGGTGTTGATTTCATTTTGCTATATTCCTTAGTAATAGTGTTTGGATTTCTTGGTTGAGACTAGTGTTGTTGCTGGAAGTAAATTTGTTGTTTGATTTGGTCCTTGTATGATTAGAACATGTAAGTCACATTTATAACTTGAAAGTAGTCACTTTGCTTGATGAATTCAAATAGTGGGCTGTTATGAATTAAAGCAATTTGTTAAAGGACTATTTTATTTGATTTGAGAATATAAGGAATGATGTATGGAGAAATGCATGAATTGATTACATGCTTGACATCGAATGTTCTAAACTTTGCCATAAGTACTTTAATTCAAACCATAACACCTTATGAAGTAATAAGACATGTTTTGTTTAAGACACCTTGGAGCTATGCTCACATTTGATTCGTATATGACATGTTGTTTGATATTCTGATAAGGGAACCATGCCTATTCTGCTTCGGCTATGACAAGAATGTAACACGATTACATGAATATGGAGTTAAGCTCAATCTTTTGTTGATAAGATAAGAACTTATGAAAATCCTTGGTCTCAAGTTAGTCTTAGGTATAGTTGGCATGCCATAGAGTCCATAGAGCTCGTGTTTGGGGTGGACAACGGTCCTTATTTGGCGACAGTAGGAGGGAAGTGTTGTGGTCACTTGGAGACAGTAGGAGGGATTGACCGGTACTTCGAGTACCATTTTATTTTGGCGACACTTGGTTGGGGATTCGAGTACCTAGGCTGTTCCATGATTCACAAGGCTATGTTAAAGATGAAATTATGAAATTTCAAAAGAAAAAGCAACGTATTACCTTGGTAATTCATGTGAGAAATAACTAGTGACTATGATAAACCTTGTTCACAATAAATAGTGACTACGATATACCTTGATTACAATATGCTGTGACTATGTTATGCATTGTTATGATATGTTTTGTCTAGGATAAGTATTGTTTAATGCTTTGCAGGACAAGAAACTTTGGATATGATATTTATTGTCTGATGTCTTGTGTATTAAGAAATCCATGGTTTTTATATGTTATACTTATTATCTTTGAAGATAAGAAAACTTACAAAAATAATATGTTATGTTTAATGTCTCATATGATACTCTTATGTGATAAGCAATATAAGATTATGAGTTACTATAATATAATATTTTGAAATGCTATGTTTGAAACCTTCTGACTATTACAGGATCATTCGATTACTTGGGTACTTACTTGAACGTGGGTAAATTTTGATGAAAGAATAGGAATAGACTATATAAGTTCTATTACATTGTTTTTGGATTTTAGTACTACCTCACTAAGCTTTAGCTTACTCTATTCTTTTATCACCTTTCAGGATGTTAATGCTTCCGATGATCTATCGAACATGGATGGGATCACAATAGGCAAAAAGTACGTCATGTAACTTCTTAAGTACTCCTAGATGGTGGCACATAATTGTTAGTTGAGCATAATGCATTTGTTAATTCTTTGATCACATACGTGTATAATTTTCTTAAGTAGCTATTGCTATTTGTAATGTGTCTATTATTCGTTTTATGATTGATTGTTTTGGGAAATATCATAGTAGTTATGATGCTAGTATAGTAAATTAGATATATATATATAGAAGTGCTTAAAGTGCATAAATCATCTTGTGATGTGCGTGTATGTATGCTTACATGTATCATATATCATGTGCTAGATTTTAATAAGATAGTATCCCGAGTATTTGATTGTTAGTCTAATAAAATAAAGGAATTATACGTTTATTATCTCACACTTAATATTGTTATACTAATAAGCTTGGAATTAAGATAAATTGTTCAAATATTAGTTAGTTTTGAATCTTTAAGTATTGATCCTATGAAGTTTTGATTTTAAACTGTAATGTTGGTTATTGTTTAACTATAGGTTTTTTTAATGCCCTAGTAGTTAATAATTGGTTTGAATAATTTTTATCTAAGAAGTTAAGGTTTTAGACGTTGGATTGAATTAGTTATGTAAATCGAATAAGTCTTTTATATGCGCTTAAATGCTTGTCATGATTTTGTGATAGATGTTTATATGTCAACACAACTAGAATCTTTGATATACTTGGTTCATATGGTTTTGTGATTAAGTTGTAATCTTTGATTTTTTATTAAGTTTAAAGTACTTGATGAAATTGTTCTTCATGAACTCGAAAGGATTACAAGTATGCATACATTTAAGTTATTCTTATTTTGCCTATTTCGAAGCTGTAAAAGAACTGGGTTCCTATTAAGTTATAAACTTAAGACTTATTCAGATTATAGCATACAAGCTTGTAACCAAACTGGAATTATCTATGTGAATAAAAGATAAGTATCTCTATATTATTGAAAATAAGGGCATGCAATGATTTTAGTAGTTGAAACGTGTTACTTATATGACTATGTGTTTACTCATAAATTGAAAAGTTTTAAATTATTTCGTTCTTTGAAGGTTTGTTTAGTTGATAGTACTAAGTTCTTCAAGAATGTTTATTTGTTTGTTTTGTAACATGTCCTAAGCGGTTTATTTCCTAGACCGGGTAGGGGGTGTTACATTATAAAACATCAAAATCATGTTCTAATTCAATCAAGAACATAGCAAAATCCAATACGAAAATCAGTCAATCTCATCATTTAAACCTTGATTTAACCAATTTTGTAACACCCCTTACCCGGTCTAGGAGAAAACCAGATTAAGAAGTGTTACCGAACAAAAACCAGACAAGCATATAATGGTATAACACTTCTCAAGCTAAACGAGCAATCAGAAATCAGGATAATTTAAAACTTTTTAAATATTTCATAGATCTAACTTCCTTTAAAGATGTGTACAAACAAATATACATACAATAAACAATGCTTATCAACTACTAGTTCGAATTAGGCCCATATCATTTAGGTACTTCAGATCTCAGGGTTTAATATAACCAAACATATAAGCCTGGTAACAAGTATTCATACATTATGTCTGACATATCTTAACCAAAACAAACATGATGCATTATAAGTCATTTACAAAATTCATAGATATCTAACCACATATTTATTCTAACCGTTAAATTGTCCATTCTAACAACTCCATTTTTATTTCGGTTTAACTCATGATAATGTAAATTTTTGAATTCGCAATCCACATACCTCAGACCTAGCGATTAACTTAAGACTCTTACAGGTAATTAATTAACAGATCATATACAATACACCTCAATCAAAAATTCTTAGCATAACAAATATTTTGTTAATAACCTTTAATCTTATTCAGATTACAAAGTATCCTACCAAACTTTCATGATCTCAACCCAGTAAAGCAACATAACTCACATAATTATTTCAACAAGTAAATATTTGAATAGTTCTTTAGTATAGCCTAGCTAACAACAACTACTCAATCATGCTAATTATTAAAGTATATAAAGCAAGCAACCATCAAGAAATAATTAAAGGCCCATTACAAACTTTGAATACTTATCAAACTAATATACATATTTAGCAAAAAAATGAAAACTAAATGCATTATGCAACTTAACAACTATGTGCCACCAACTAGGAGTTCTTTAGGCAAATTCAAGACATACAATCTCGACTTCCGGTGATCTTGTCCAGGCTCATATCTAACCAAAAAAATGAACTTAACCTGAAAAATAGTGAAAGGATGTATAAGTATAATTACTTAGTGAGGTAGCTTAAAGAATTTAGAGTAGGGAACAATAATCCATCCTTTCACTTAGGTCCTTTACTCACGCACATATAATTGTAAGCTTGGACAACAAGTTAATCATTCTAGGTCAAGACATTCAATCAAAGATTATACATATACATAAGTGATTCAAACTTAAGCATGTTCATACATACATTTAAGTATTCAAATAGAGCATAGCTATTCACCCAATTGGATACTCAAAATATACTTTACTTGTTATGCAAGTCATTTTCATGACTCATTACTATCATACAAAATTTTCTTGATTTCTGTAACACCCTCAACGCATATTCAATGTTCAAATACACATTAAAGATGTTACTAACTGATTTACACTAATTTTACAGACTTGTAAATTATTTTTATTTGATGCAAAACTAATTTGATTAAACAACCCTTTCTCGGTTTTCACTAAATTACAAATCTGTCTAGAGTCACCTAGTTTCGACCCTGAATTGGTTTATAAAATACTTTAAGCAGTTATTAAAATGAAAAATATAATTCAGGGCGAAAACTATGCTGCCTAGACCTTTTCTTGATTTTAAAATCGCTACGCGATAAACAACCAACTAAATTTAAAATCGTTTGAAGCATCTTTTCTAATATTCTTAATTCCTCAAACTAAGTCATGTTTCTAGATCATACAAAATAGCTATTTATTTAATATCTATACATGCCCCACTAGACTAGGATGTGGTGATACTTACTGATAATGCAGGCTAATTTGATCCAATGTGTGCAACTCCTCCTCTACTATCTAGTCTGAAGTACCTACGTGTGATATGAAACACACGCTAAGTATAACTTAGTGAGTCATAATCATAACAATATAAAACAATGATTATAAATAACACAGCCCTGTAAAATAGCAAGCGATTTCCAATTGCAGATGATAACATTTTATCATGCATAGAACTACCTTACATATATAGTTCATTAAACCAATATAATATTCAAATCATAGGATTTGATCATTCTTACCATTCTTGTGTACATTAAGCTTTTTAGCTTAACTACCTATATAAATGCATTTCAAGTATTATAGCCCAAAGTAGAAAATCGTGTGATGCTATGGTACGCGAGTCATCACGACACCGTAGCGTCTGCATCACCGAAGCGACTGAGATGAGTACGTACTTGAGGACGCTCTTTGCTCCTCATAATCGCATATTTTGTGCTAACAACACCGAAGTGTCTGAACAACACCGCAGCGTCTAAGTCGATACCGAAGTGTCTAAACATCACCGAAGTGACTAAAACGCACTATAGTGCTAGGACGCAGCTGCTAGGGCTCTATGGATATCCAACTATACCAAAGACTTCACAATAGTACTTGAGCAAAATCAACATTATAATCAACATTCCATGTTCAAAGCATCAATATAAATCATAATTGTATGTATATATATCCAAAGTCATAATGTCGTTCTTACTTTAACAATAGGAAATACGATAGAGTTACTGGCCTATCCACATGCATAAAAGCATTTCATGAATTATAGCCCAAAGTACAATTTTATGTGAACCTATGGTATACGAGTCATCATAACGAAACCGTGTGCCTGCAACACCGTAGCGTCTAATGGTGAGTACGTACTCGAGGACGCCATTTGCTCCTCAGTATCACACCTTTTTTGTTCTAGTCGACACTGAAGTGTCTAAACAACACCATAGTGTCTGCCACCCCGTCGCGTCTGATGTCAACACCGAAGTGTCTAGAACGCACCGTATTGCTGGAATGCAACTGCTAAGACTCTATGGATATCCAATTATACCAAAGACTCTCACAGTAGTACTCAGGCATAACAATATAATATTTTCACATTCAATATCCAATCCGTCAATACTATCATTCATAATTCGATAATGGGCAGTTCATACCCAAAATCTAAAATTTGATTTATCTTAGATAAATCATTATGCCATATCAATGTATCACATATGCCATTTAATATCTCATGCCATTTATATAACTTTGATCAACATAAATTTTTATTAATATCAAGGTCGACTTCTCGCAATTCTCCCTCATATCACATATATAAAATAAGTAAAAATGTACTCACTCATATCACATGTATAGATAAATAAGTAAAAATGCACTCACTCATATCACATGCATGTATAAATAAGTAAAAATGCACTCACTTGGGCCATGCATGATATTAGCTTCACTAAGCTATTTCGATACTTTTTCCTTGCTTTCTTTTGATCTGGTACCCTTAGCCTCATCAATAGCTGTATAGTACCATTTGAACATACATAACAATATTCATGTTAGATTTTTAATCTAACATTGCTTAACTATAATATACTAGTATAATTATCCGAATATAGAATATTTCCAAAATTTTTCACTTTTTCCTTTAATAATGCCGAATTGTTCATTATGGTCCCTAGTGACCATTTTGCACATTTTACAATTTATTCCAGCTCGAATCACAATTATTCAATAATTTCATCATTTTCACTAACTTTTATTTAATACCCTTCATATACTAACTTTTACCAAAGTGACATTTAGGTCACTAATTTTACACATAAACTTGTATCGAATAATTAATCCAACATTTTTACAATGTTTCTCAAAATTTTCCTTCTAATTTAGCTCTTGGCCGAATTGGTCACTAAACCTTCCCAATGTTGTTCTTCATTCAAACAACATTTTAATGTGCTCAAAATAATTTTTTCAACATATATTCTTCATTTCCAAGAATTAACACTTAAAACCACAATTTATTCCTACATGCCATATTGGGTGTCTAAGCTTTTCAATGACTTTATTTTGGTCCTAATGCCATAATCAAGCTTGTAATTTCATAATCTCTTCAAATCCATCAGTAGGATAATTTTCACAATATTTCTCCAAATTTCCCCATGTATGCCGAAATGGTCACTTAAAGGACTAGTTGAGGATTTTTCATTCTAACATCAAAATCAAGCTTCTAATATCATCAATATTTCATTTTCATCATCAATTTCAAAACCCTAAATAAAATCCCAAATTCTAGGGTTAGGGTTTTTAATCCTTAAACATGAAATTAATCACAATCTAAGCTTGATTTCATCTATACAACTCTAGATTTGCATAGATCAAGCTTCAATCTAAACATGGAACATGAAACCCTATTTTCGGTCTCTTCAAGAACATAATCAAATCTTTATAACTCTTGATAAAATTACTATCAAATGAAAGAGAATTGAAAATAGATAAACTTTATACCAAAAACATACTTTGAATCTTGTTTTGGAGCCTTCAAAAAGCTTGGAGAAAATTTTGTTTATTTTTCTCTCCCTTTCCCCATGGTTTTCGAAAATAGGGTTGAAGAAGATGAACATTTTGTTCATCTTTTATTTAATTTATGCCACATGTTGATAAATTGAATTTTTTATTCAATTTAGTCCTTATTCCAAAATTAACCTCCAATTGAATCATAATTTACAAGTTGCCATTCTAGTTCAATTCCAACCAAATTCCATTCAACTCTAACCAAACTAGAGTAATGCTTCCACATGGGAAATTGCCATATTACCCATGGTACTTTCAAAATATTTCAAAATTGCCATTGTGACCAAATTACCAAAACTAGTCACTTAAATCACTAATTTTGCCATTTTGTAAAAAAAATCCAACTATTCTAGTTAGATCACAATCAACCAATTAATAATTTATTTATAAAATAATATTTTATGAATTTTTTGTGACTTATGGAACAACCTCTGAAATTTTGATTCGATCCGATTTCTCGATATTCACTTACTACTTCTACTACGATTTCTCTTTCACCGGGCTATCAAATAAAATATTTCATATTTATGAAGTCAAACTTAAAATTTTGACTCAGTCCAAATATATCGATAATTACCTGAAATCTTTATTGGATACAATTTCCCTTAATATTTCTTAATAGGCTATCCATATGAATAATATTAACTCAGAATGATTCCTTTTTTATCAATCTAAAGTACAAACATGTGACCTTCCTAGAAGGTCACCCATCCTAGTGTTACTCTAGCCTGAGGACGCTTAACTTTGCAGTTCGATCGAAATTCGATATCTTATACTCCCCCTGTCCCATAAAAATGTCACTTTTGTGTTTTAAAATTGTTCCACTTAAATTGTCCTCATGAAAAACTCAACAACTTTTACTAAACATATTTCCTTTTCTACCCTCTTTTTAGTTTTCCAGTAAAACAAACTTTGAGGATGAAATTGTCATTTTATTTACTTTACAACACACCTCTTACACAAATTTTTTCTTCCTAAAACTACGTAAAAAGTCAACAAGAGACATTATTTTTGGGATGAAGGGAGTATTGCATTTTTATTCCCGGAATCTATATCAGATTTTCTCCATGTAATTTTATTCGAATTCAAATATCTGTTTATTCCCCTAATTGTTCAATCGGGAATAAATTTCTTCATAAATATTATACAGGAAATATGACTATACAGATCATCTTTCTGCAACCTGTATTACTTATCTGTGGAATAAAAATTATTAATGGTAAAATTATCCATCAGGTGCCTATACTTTTCCCATCTTTATACTATAGACACCAACTATTGACTTTCTGTCATTTTAGTCACTAAGTTAGCTTTTAAGCCCTTATCTCAGTACTAAATGACTCTTAATCAACATAGCAAATTTTGGGGTATTACAATTTCTTTTATCATTGACATGTAATTCAAGCAACTTATTTTACTTGTATATCTTTTATTTAAAACATCCATAGTACCATTAATTCATGAGTTCTCATTTATATGTTTAAAACAGTCCATACATATTTGTATTGTACTCAAAACTGTCCATAAAACAATTATATACCTTTATAGATTCAAGACAGTCCATGTATATTTGTAATTCATTCAAAATTGTCCATAGAATATATGTATACTTTTATATATCCAAAACAGTCTATACATACTTGTAATATACTCAAAACTGTCCATAAAACAAGTATATGCCTTTATAGATTCAAAACAGTCCATGTTTATTTGTAATCCATTCAAAATTGTCCATAAAATATATGTATACTTTTATATATCCAAAATAGTCCATACATACTTGTGTTATACTCAAAACTGTCCATAAAAAGTATATACCTTTATTGATTCAAAACAATCCATGTATATTTGTAATTCATTCAAAACTGTCCATAAAACAAGTATATACCTTTATAGATTCAAAACAGTCCATGTATATTTGTAATTCATTCAAAACTGTCCATAAAAATATATGTATACTTTTATATAGGTCCTACTTATCATGTAAGTTATTAAACATGGCATATTTTAAACTTAAACTATTTGTCACTTAAGGTACCAAACATAAGCATAAGTTAATTGACACCAAAGGTACATGACATGTCATCTCATAAACACCTATTACTTATCACGCAAGACATTGAACATAATACATTAATTTCAATAATCACTTAACTTACAAGTCAGCAATCATATCTTTCTTTTCACCAATTCTATTGATAATGCAAAACAATGACATGAACAAGAAGCTAAATAGTATGAAGGAAACATTGGAATCAGACATATGCTTATAGGCTTAATTATTCAAAAATTCATATGCAAAGATATATCTTACACTCGAGGAAACCCTATTCAAATTGCAACCTTCATATTCTCCCCAAAAGAATGATCCATAATCAAGATTGTAACACCCTCGACCCGGATGTCACACTGGGCCTCAAGCCCAACCCAAAATCATAAAATTTCTTAACTTGGTTTAGCCCAAATAAAATATTTTCAAAAAAACATTTAAAGCCCACGATTCATAATAATATATAAACGATTAAAACGTTACAAAGGAGCTCCAAATAAATAAAACATTGAGACAATTGACTTGATTAATACAAATTCAAAATAAGAATTACAGACTCATACATGTAAGGTTCTATGAATACACCACCCACTAAATACAAGTATCATACTCTGACAATGCCGCTTGCCAGAATCCCATATAAACAGTGCTCCTAGATCCCATGATCAACCTACGCGCAAAAACAACAATTTCGAGCACTGGGCTTACAAAGCTCAGCGGTACACATTTACTCTACTATACTTCATGCTAATCATAAACATAAGCATGCAAACTAGTACGAGCAATAAAAAGAGATACATAAACATGTGGCGCTATCACTGGACACCTAAACACATGCTAACATCATAACAATCATAAATCATGGCACACAAGGCCCAACCAAGCCCGAGATCTCAACAGACCACCTAGGTAAAAACAACATCAACAACAACTCTGGAGTGAGGCCGGGTCACGTAGCATCAGAACATACACTCTGGGTGAGGCCGGGTCACATAGCATCGGATCATACACCCTGGGTGAGGCCAGGTCATATAGCGTCAGATCATACACCCTTGCTCGGAATCATTCCGTGAGCATCTACTCTCTGGGTGAGGCCGGGTCACATAGCATCGGAACATACACCCATACTCGGAATGCTCCCTTATGTATCTTCGAATGAGGCCCGAGTCACATAGCATTGGTAACCTCCATTTGGTATCTCAACCATGGTGTTGCAACACTCTTTCACTGGGTATCTGAATCCCACCAATCAAGAAGATTCAATCCATCAAATGCCTACCCGGTATGCAAGCAATACGATCCCAAGGATCCCTTTTTGTTGCTAATCGTCAACATATCATTTATTATACATTACCAAATTATTAATACATTATGGAGGAGTACATATTTAATATCATTTATCAAGGCATAGTTCAATTATTAATATTTCATATTACCCTTATCTTAGATGATATTTCAAACTATCCAATTCAGCGACATCAGTACTCGAATATGAGTATCGATACGGTACCCTTGCTTAATGGTACTCACATGCGTACCGCTACCAATTAGTCTACTAGAAATTCCTAATTTTCCCTAAGTACAGGTACGGTCCCTCCTGTACCGATGACCTAATCGCTTACTGGTACAGCCAAAGCTCGTACCAGTACCCAACTCACGGGTTCATACGATTCCTTTAAGTTACGGTATTATAACACTTATTAGGTCCCTAAAGCTTATGAAAAGCATTAAAGTACGTTGCTAGCGTATTTAATTAATTATTACCATTTACCGACTTTTTATCCATTTAATCGAATATTTATTAGTACAGTCTCTAACCAATATTCAATCGAACATATTAATTTATTCGGCTTACACGCAAGGTATCATCATAAAACAATCAGTCAACCAATCATACAATCAAATAATCATACGGATATTCACATTCCTATATAGTCTCTAAAGCTCATAACAAACTCGAACATTCTCAAGCTCATCAAGCCTCTCGTTAATCATCAAGCCTCGAACTAACAATATCAACACATTCTTATTACTCAACTACTTCTTCTACAAAGGATTTTCATGGAGACAAGGTCCTAAATATACTTTCTTCCATAATTCACACATCTATTTAGCAATACAAGTTATACTATGTTTCAGTTAGAATTATACCAGATTTCAATTTCTAATCCAATTTTAAACTCTAAAAATTAAAAGAAATGAGAGAATACTCATCCTTCTCCTTGAGCTTCTCGGTCAACAATTTAATAGTTTGAAGCAATTAAGTTAAATCCTTGATCTTTCATATATAGATTTCATCTCATTCCTCTCTTAACAATGGGGTTTTCGGCCTCCTTCTAGAAGATGAAGAAGATTGTAATAGTGATTTATTTCCATGCCGAGACCTTCCTTACTTTTCCACACATGACTTCTTCAAAGCTTGACACTTGTTCAAGCCTTCAATTAACTTTTATTTAGCATGCATCTCCCTATTTTAATTATAATTTCAGCTTAGTCCTTTTTACAATGGTCATCCATTTCTTCCTCACTTTAATTTTGGTTCCCAAAACACTTATTTAATATAACTTGAGAAAATTCCATAATAATTTAACTAGATTCTTTTCTTTTTCTTTTTTTATAAATATATAGTAAACTCCTAAGCCAAAATTTTCATAATTAAATCGTTAAAACTCATTAAAAAACATTTATAAAGGATCAATAACTTGAGAATTTTAGTAAAGAACCATTCATTAGAGGAGACGAATGAAGCTCATCTCTAATGATGACTTTTTCCCTTAATTGAATTGATTTACATGAGAAAACAAGATTAAAACAATAAGGCTTTGATAGGAAATCATAGGAAACTCATTTGAAATCAAAAGATTGAAGAAATCAAGAAGTTACCTGAGGATTTTGAAGAAGAAAAGAGTGTTTGGCTAGAGAGAATTTGAAAGAAAATCTTTTAGAGAAAAGATAGTTACGTAAAGTTTGTTTTTAGAAATTAATTATAAAATCAATTCTCCAAGCCTATACATGCCCTTTTAAAACCTTTTTAAAATAGCCAATTAAGGACAAAAGTCTGATATTAGATTTTGGCCAATTAGCTCCTTAAAGATTCTAAGTTTTGACCCTTTTACAAAATAGTCACTAAAAAGCAGTTTTCCATTCATTACATTTTGGTCACTAGCCAAAATGTCAAATTTCAAAATTCCATTTTCCAAAATTGATTTTTACCAAAAACATCCACATATTAAGTAATGATTTTAGGATATTTTCATTATTTTTATCCCTTTCAAAACTATTTACTTCAAATTAATCTCGAAACTCACTCAAATCCTCTAATCCGGTCTACTAGACTATCTAATCGACCTAGAAAACACCTAGGCCCAAAACGACGCATTACAACTCTCCCCCACTTAATAAATTTCATCCTCAAAATTTACTTGATGGAAACAGATGCAAAAACTGTTCTTTCATGCTCTCCCACGTGGCCTCCTCAGCACCGCGATGTCGCCACAATACCTTAACAAGCTTAATCTTCTTGCCACATAGAACTTTACTACTGAAATCAAGAATAGCTACCGGTTCCTCATCATAGGATAAATCTAGTCACAACTCAACATCCTCTTCCGGCATCACATGCGAGGGATCCGAATGATACCTCCGTAACATAGATACATGAAACACATCATGAATCTTCTCCAACTCATGAGGCAAACTTAACCGGTAAGCCACAAGACCTATGCGTTCCAACACCTCATACGGTCCAATAAATCTTGGACTTAACTTTCCTTTGCGCCCAAAGTGCAGCACCTTCTTCCAAGGTGAATCCTTCAAGAAAACCTTTTCACCAACCGCGTAATTAGTTTCTCTACGCGGATTTGAAGCGTAGGATTTCTGCCTATCCTAGGCCGCTTTCAAGTGATCACAAATAAACTTCACCATTTCATCCGTATCTTTCAACACATCAGACATGAAAACATATTTTTATACAGCCTCAGCCCAACACAAAGGCGTATGACACTTCCTACCATACAAGGCAACTGTCTTTGCCAATTTCCTTGGAACTCAATAATACAACACCTCAACATATCTTCCAAGGTCTGAATCACAGACTGACCATCCGTCTGAGAATGATACGAAGTATTAAAATTCAAGTGAGTACCCAAAGATCGATGCAAACACTCCCAAAACCTTGATGTAAATCGTGGATCCCTATCTCAAACAATTAACTTGGGCACCCGTGTAGCCTCACAATCTCATCAATATAAAGATTCGTCAACTTATCCAAGGTATATGTCGTATATACTGGTAGAAAATTTGCACACTTCGTAAACCTATAAACAATCACCCAAATGGAATCCTTTTTAGTTGGTGTCAAAGGTAACCCCGACACAAAATCCATGGTGAAACTCTCCCATTTCCACTATGGAATCCTCAATGGTTGCAACAGCCTGGATGAAAACTGATGCTCAGCCTTAACACGCGAACACACCATACACCTAGCAACAAAATCAACCACATCCTTTTTCAAACCCACCCAATAATACTCTTCTTTTAGACCTCGATACATCTTGGTACTACCGGGATGCATATCAAAAGGAATAGCATGAGCCTCAGTCAAAATAGTTTGCCTCAACTCATCATCACTAGGCACCACTATTCGGTCTTTTAAACATAACAACCCATCATCATTAAAGTGAAAATCCGTAGGATTTCCATCTATGATATCTTTTACATGTGGTACCAACGCCTCACCATAAGGTTGCTTTTCCTTAATCAACTGCGACAAATTTGTTTTCACTTGCAACTTGGCCAACAAACCCCCATCACACGTCACACTCAACCTTGCAAACATGCCCCTTAACTCAATAGCCGATTTTCTACTCAAAGCATCAGCCACAATATTCGCCTTGTCCAGATGATACTCGATTGTCAAATCATAATCCTTGAGAAACTCCAACCATCTACATTGCCTAAGGTTCAACTCCTTTTGCGACATCAAATACTTCAAGCTCTTATGATTCGTGTACATAATACATTTCTCACCATATAAATAATGCCTCCAAATCATCAACACAAACACCACTGCGACAAGCTCTAAGTCATGCATAGGATAATTGCGCTTGTGCACCTTCAACTTCCTAGTTGTAACGCTTGGAAATTGGGCCTAGAAGTTAATCGGATCAAATAGACAGTTTAGGGGAATCGAGTTAGGCAATTCGAGTTAGTTTCGGGGATTAAAACGTATAAAATGGTTTTTTGGCTAAAATAAAATATGGTAAAATGTTATATAATACTTAATTAATATTTTAAGTATTTTGGCAATCTCATTTGAAGTAATCAAATCTAATTTTGGGACATTTTGGTCTAGTGACTAAAATGAAAAGTTTACAAAACTATTTTTGGTGACTAAATTGTAAAAGGGTCAAAACTTAGAATCTTTAAGGAGCTATTGGACCAATATTTTTTTATCAGATTTCTCTCTTAATTTAGGCTATTTTTAAAGTGTTTTTAATTGGTTTATTAATAAAATAAAGTAGGATGTAATTAAAGGATTATAGTTTTCCAAAATCACTTTCTCACTTAACTACTTTTCATCCAACTTTTCTCTCAACTTTTCCCATCAACCAAACTAAGATTTTCACTTCAAAATCCTCAATAATCAATTCTTATTGATTTCCTTTTTGTTTCCTAATTGATTTCTTCAATTCCTATTGCTAAATTCATTTGGATTTCAATCAAACATTGCCAATTAAGGGAGAAATCATCAATTAGAGGTGATTTCTGTTTCTCTACTCTAATTAAGGGTTCTTTATTGAAATTTCCAAGTTTTTGATCCTTTGTTACTAATTTATGTTATGGAATTATGTTTTAAACATGGATTTGTTAATTAAATTGAGTTTTGTGTGGAAATTGAGTAAAAATGGATTTGATCTATTTTGTAATGATTCTAATTGGTTTATATTTCTTATAAGATATGTTTTGATGTTAAAAGGAAAGGCTAATCAAATAAATCCCAAAACTATATGAATTGCTAATTTTCTAGGTTGTTTAGAGTTGGTTTTTGATGTGATCTTGGTGTTGTATTGTAGGCTTAAGGACGAGTTTAGAATGTTTTTGGATGTTGTTAAGATGTTGAAATAAATAGGTGGTGGCTGGGCTTTGTTTAAATGAAGTTTAGTGTTAATTTCGGTTAATTTGGTTAGACGCTTGGTGGTTTAGAGGTAGGCGAAGTTGAGATTGTTGTTTGCTGTGGATTTTGAATGCATGAAAGTGCATTAATCCTCTGTTTTTTGTTTGGGTAAAGCAGGGGAATTGAATCCTTTGCCTTTTGGAGACATCACCTAAGCTTCGGAGGCTTGAAAGCGTATCGGCAAGTGGACGGTTGGTTGTTGGTGAGTGGAGTTATGTTTTACTGCTTTAAAAGGGTTTTGAAAGAAGTTCTGGGAGTTTAGATTAAGTTTGAAACACTTATCTAAGCTCAAAAGTAAATATCGGTTGAGCTCTTTTTCGTTTTCGGCTTTGAAAATACAATCTGATGCACATGTTTATAGATTTGTTTACTTACTGTTATATGCATGTTTTGAAATCAAAAGATGATGTAAATGATTATTCATGTTGAGCTTTGTGTAAAGCAAATGTTTATGAAATCTTGTTGAGGTTGATTGAATACATGTTGAAATGTATTGATGGAAATGGTTTGAGTTAATGCGTATGTAAAACAGTAAGTAATGTTGTTTTGATGAGTATATTGGCAAGTGACTATGGTAAAAATATAATCGGATATAGTTGGCATGCCATACGAAAGTCAATCAATATCATCAATTAAACATTGATTTAACCAATTTTCCATAATTAAATCATTAAAACTCATTAGAAAACATTTATAAAGGATTAATAACTTGGGAATTTCAGTAAAGAATCATTCATTAGAGGAGAAGAACAAAGCTCACCGCCAATGCTGACTTTTCCCCTTAATTAGATTAGTTTACATGAGAAAACAAGATTAAAACAATAAGGTTTTGATAGGAAATCATAGGAAACTCATTTGAAATCAAATGATTGAAGAAATCAAGAAGTTGCCTGAGCATTTTGAACAATAAAAGAGTGTTTAGCTGGAGAGAATTTGAGAGAAAATCTTTTACAAAAAAGTTAGTTACATAAAGTTTGTTTTTAGAAATTAATTATAAAATTAATTCTCTAAGCCTATTTATACCCCTTTAAAACCTTTTTAAAATAGCCAATTAAGGAGAAAAGTCTGATATTAGACTTTGTCCAAATAGCTCCTTAAAGATTCTAAATTTTGATCCTTTTACAAAACAGTCACTAAAAACAGTTTTCCTTCTTTACATTTTGGTCACTAGAAATTCCATTTTCCAAAATTGATTTTACCAAAAACATCTACATATTAAATAATGATTTTAGGATATTTTTCTATATTTTTATACCTTTCAAAACTATTTACTTCAAATTAATTTCAAAATCGACTCAAATCCTCTAATCCGCTCCACCGGATCGTCTAATTGACCTAGAAAACACCTAGGCCCAAAACCAGGGTGTTACATGGATAGTTAGCATCTAATATGAATTCTTAACAACCACACGGACTTCCTAGTGATACCGAGGCATCGATTATCAAAGGGAAATAGCACTTCAAAGTTATCACTCTAAGGAGTGGTAAACAAACTAGTGAGTCGGTTTAGAAGTCAACTACATCTACGAAAAAGTGTGGTGCATCATCTCAAAATGACCAAGTCACTGAGGATAGGGTGGAAGAAAGCTTACAGGCTGTTACTCCTCAAGTTGTAACTTCTTTACCATAGGTATTGCAATCTAATTTGTCAGCGCAACCACAAGTGTCGACGCAGTCTGCAACAATTCCATATCCACCTTTTCCTCAATGCTTCAAGGATGCTAAACATGTTAAACAGTTTCAACTATTCCAGGATACTTTGCACCAACTCAAGGTACAAATTCCTTTGATGGATGTTCTTAATCAAATTCCATATTATGGAAAATTCATGAAGGAATATTTATCCAAAAAGAAGAAATTGAATGAGATAGAAACTATTGCGCTCAATGAGGGGTGTAGTGTGATTCTCACAAATAGACTGCCTCCAAAGATGAAAGACCCTGGAAGCTTTATTATTCCATGCTCTATTGGGAATCACTATTTCAGAAAGGCTCTATGTGATTTATGAGTCAATATTAATCTTGTGCCTTTGTCTATTTTCCACAAGATAGGCATTGGGAAGATGAAACCTACTGTAGTGAAATTGTAATTAGTTGATAGAACTTGAACTCATCCAGAAGCACAGATCAAAGACGTCTTAGTTTGGGTGGATACTTTTTTTCTGGCAGATTTCATTATACTTGACTGCGAAGTAGACAGTGAGGTCCCATAATTCTGGGATGACCATTTTTCGCAATTGGAAGAGCTCTTATTGATGTTTCTAAGGGAGAACTTATCATGTGAGTTGGCAATGATTAAATTACTTTTGGTATGCTTGATTTTGTTATGTAGAAAGATAAAGGAGAATGTCATAATGTGGATATTTTAGAAGATTTAACTCGTGAAGAATTACCTCATCGTAGTATACTTATTTTAGTAGATTTCGTGCTGACATCGGCTGAAGATATCTTTACGGATAGTGACAACAATGTTGAAACTCATACGATTGATATTCTATATAATTGACAGATTGAATCTTTATATTTGGCATGTAACCCCCTTGACCCGGTCTAGTCGCAAGACCGAACCGAGCAAGCTACATTAAGGTTTGTCGAGACAAAACTGAAAGAATTCATTAGAAAGTGGTCCATTTTTTATTTTATCTTGCCTAAATGCATAATTAAGTCATAAAGATGATCATGCTCCAATTGCACGATTTAGCACTTCAGGGACCAAATTGAGAGTTTTGTTAATTAAGAAGACTTCCTTAAAATTAAAGTTACCAATTCTTAATTAGTCATATTTCATACAATCATGTTAAATTTCAACTTAATATAACCATCCAAACACATTTAATTGCATGATCAAGAAACATGGACTAAACTGTAAAGATTTAAACTACAATGAAGCATATTACCAGAAATAAAGGCTGGCGTACCGGAACAGAACCACTCCGTATTGCAATTCAAATTTAACAAAGGCGTACCGATATAGTCCTCAAGTGTATTGGTATGGGGTTCTTTGCTCGAAATCAAGATTTCCAGTAGCCAAAGGGCGTACAATTACTATTGCTCGTGTATCGAAACTAAGCCAATATTTTAGCATTGCGTACGTATCGGTACACCAAGGCATTTTTGCCTAGATTGAGCTGAGACGGGTCCCCATGTACCGATGCCTGAGGACTCGTACCGGTACAAACAGACTTGTAATGACCTCTTGGTCCAATGTATGACACTTTGGCTCAATCTAACTTACTCCAACCAACATCTAATCATCGTAAAACTTCTCAAACATTAATTTCTCAAAAAAAGAAGCATGGTAGAAGATCGTACACAACATATCAAACCCAGCCATAAGTCTCATAGGCATGATTTCTACCCAAGCATGCATAATGTTTTCCAACCCCTCAAAGCAAAACATTACGCACCATACAAGTCCAAAACATCAAACATAACTTGTACAAATAGGGAGTACCCAAAATAAACCTCCCAATTACAACTTGGTCACATTGCCTTTTTATTTCCACTAAGTACTCCTAAAACCATACTTGAAAATACTTCCACCCTTGGATCTCCACTTGCTTACTCGCTGTCCAAAAGTGTCTTTCCCTCTGCATATATGAGAAAATAAGAGCGTAAGCTATAAGCTTAGGGAGGAAATCTCAAAAACACTCATCAATGCATTTAAAACCATTTTACTCAAATCAATTGTATAAGTCTCATGGCAAAAACATCTCATGCTTCTATAATCTCTTCAAATATGCACATTTAAATCATTTGCAACTCATGTATCATGGATTTTCATCATAAACCTCAATTTAACCATCATATTCCAAAATCTCTAAATATCAAGCTTAAAGAGCATCTCATCTATAAACCATATTATACAAAATATAATCCATTTCTCATGATACATCATCTCATATATTGGCATTCAAGTGACCCAAAAGCAAATCTCATTCAATTTTATAAAAACACATTAGATACACAGATTTCCCCAGTGCCCCTTCGACCACTTCACATACATCCTCGAACCGGAACATCCCTCAATAGTTATAACGTATAAATCCACCAGTGGGAGAATTGGCACACTCTTGACCCCTCGACCGCTGCGGTTCTCATGGTGCATGGCACACTCTTGACCCCCTCAACACCCGTGAGGTGACTTATTATAGTGCACTTTAAACCCTATGGCTAGCCAACTATATCCAATAACATTTTATCTCAGCCATTTGGCAATATACTCAATAAAGAACCACATTAACTTACTATTTTTCATATGCATATATTCAAACCATTTTCCAATACATTAAACCATGTATTCTATTATTCTCAAGATTCTTTCATAAATCATTTGCTATGCTAAAATATCATCATGTGAAATCATTTGCAACATCTTTCCTTTCTAAAACATGCATATAACAGCAAGTAATCAAATCTATAAACATCTGCATGAGATTGTATTTTGCAAAACCGAAAATGAGAGAGACTCAACAAATACTTACTTCTGAGCTTAGATAAGTGTTTCAAACTTATTCTAAACTCCCAACAACCATCTTCAAACCTTTTTAAAGTAGTAAAACGTATTTCCACTCACCAACAATCCAAAGCTATCTTGCCGTTGCGAGAATCAAGCTTTCAAAGCTTCTGCAACCTCTCTAAAAGCTAAAGGATCCAACTCCCCTGATTTACCAAACCAAAAACAAAGGATTAATGCACTTCCATGCATCTCTAATTTCCAGCAACCAACAAACACAACTTCGTCTCACCAAAAACCATCAAATGCCTCTCTAAAAAAACCAAATTCATCACCAAACCTCATGTAAACAAAGCCCAACCAAAACCTATTGAATCTAACATCTTAACAACATCAATAAACATCCAAAAACATCTTTATAACGTCGTTATACCTCCAGCAACCTTACAACACCAACATCACCTCAAAATCTAACTATTTACAACCTAGAAAATTAGCAATTCACATAGTTTCGGGATTCCTTTAATTAATCTCTTATTTTAACATTAAAACACATCTTAAAAGAGATTTAAATCAATTAGATTCAATACAAAATCGATCCATAACTGTGTTTATCAAATTTCCACATCAAAACTCAATTTAATCATCATATTCATGTTTTAATCATAATTCCATAACATAAATCAGTTGTAAATGATCAATAACTTGGGAATTTCATTAAAAAACCTTTAATTAGAGGAGATAAAATGACAATCACCTCTAATTGCTGATTTCTCCCTTAATTGGCAAAGTTTGAATGAAAAGCTTCAAGAAACCAAGTAGATTTTGTAGTATAAATCAAATGAATCAAATAGGAAATTAAAAATAAATAAAAAGATTGATTCCTAAAATTTTTGGAAAGAAATTGATAGTTTGGCTGCTGAGAAAGTTGAGAGAAAAGTTGAGAGCAAAAGTAGTTACGTGAGAAAATGAATTTATCTAATTAAAAATCGTTTTATCAATTATATTTTATTTTATTATTAAAACTACTTAAAAACCTTTTAGAAATAGCCTAAATTAAGGAAAAAATCTGATGAAAAAGTTTGGTTAATTAGCTCTTTAAAGATTCTAAGTTTTGACCCTTTCACGATTTAGTCACCAAAATAGCTTTGAAAACTTTATATTTTAGTCTCCGGATCAAAATGTCTCAAAGTCATATTTAATTCCTTCAAATTGTGTTTTCCAAAATACTTAAAATATTAATTAAATATTTTATAGCATTTCCATATTTTATTTTAGCAAAAAATGATATATTAAGATTTAATTCATGAAACTAGCTCATATTGCCTAATTTGGTTCTCTCGAACCGTCTAATTGATCAATCTAACAACTAGGCCCAATTTCAGGGTGTTACAACTCTCCCCCTCTTATGAAATTTCATCCTCGAAATTTACCTGATGAAAAAGGTAAGGAAACTACTTCATGTCCTCCATTCTTTTTCCATGTGGCTTTCTCGACACCACGACGTCGCCACACCACCTTTACCAACTCTATAGTATTTCCATAAAGAACCCTTATGCTTGAATCCAGAATTCTTGCCAATTCCTCATTCTAGGTCAAATCTGAATTCTACTCAATTCCTCAATGGGCATCACATACAATGGGTCTGATCTATATCTCCAAAGCACCAATACACAAAAAACATCATGTATCTTCTCCAACTCCTTAGGCAACCTCAACCTATAAGCAACAGGACCAACATGCTCCAACACCTCATAAGGCCTAGTGAACCTTGTACTCAACTTGCCCTTCCGTCCAAACCTCATCACCTTCTTTCAAGGAGAAACCTTTAAAAACATTTGATCAGCAACATCAAACTCAATCTCCCTATACTTCAAGTCAGCATATGACTTTTGCCGATCCGAAGCTGCCTTCAACCGATCACTAATAAGCTTCACCCTCTCATTTGTGTCCTTCAGCACATTAGGCAATGAAACAAACTTTTCACCCGCCTCCGCCCAACAAAGTGGCATGCGACACCTTCTACCATACAAAGCCTCATACGAAGCCATTTGGATACTAGCAAGATAACTATTGTTATAGGCGAACTCCACCAAAGGTAACTGATTCTCTCATGATCTTTGGAAATCAATGATACAACACTGCAACATATCTTCCAACACTTGGATGACGTGCTCAGACCGACCACCTGTTTGAGGATGATACAAAGTACTGAAATTCAATCGCGTACCCAAAGCCTTAAGCAAACACTCCCAAAACCTTGTTGTAAAGCCGGATCTCTATCCGATACTATAACTTAGGCACCCCGTGCAACCTCACTATCTCAACAACATACAACTCTGCCGACTTAACCAAAGTATACGTCGTATGTACAACCAGAAAATGTGCATACTTCGTAAACCTATCCACAATCACCCACTTAGTATTCTTTTTTGTTGGCCTTAACGGTAGACCGAACACAAAATCCATGGTAATTCTTTCCCACTTCCATTCCATAATCTTTAACGATTGCAACAACCTAGAAGGAAACTGATGCTCAGCCTTAACACGCTGACATACCGTAAAGCGAGCAACAAAATCTGCTACATCCTTTTTCAAACCAACCCAAAACTACTTATTTTTTAAATCCTGATACATCTTTGTACTTTCTAGATGCATAGCAAAAGGACTCGAATGTGCCTCAGTCAAGATAGTGTGTCTTAACTCCTCATCTTTCGGCACAACCACTCGACTCTTGAAACAAAAAACTCCTTCACCACTAAAACAAAAATCCGTTTGGTTGCCATCCATTATATCTTTAACATGTGGTACTAAAGAATCATCATACTATTGCTTCTCCTTGATCAACTGCAACAACGATGGCTTCACTTGCATCTCAGCCAATAAACCTCCATCTCGAGTCACATACAACAAGCAAACATCGCCCTCGACTCCACCACAACCGTTCTACTCAAGGCGTCAGCTACAACATTAGCCATTCCCAAATGATACTCTATCGTCAAATCATAATCCTTAAGCAACTCCAACCATCTCCATTGCCTAAGGTTCAACTCCTTCTGCAACATTAGATATTTCAAACTCTTGTGGTCCCTGTACACAGTACACTTCTCACCATAAAGATAATGCTGCGAAATCTTCAATGCAAACACCACCGAAGCAAGCTCAATATCATTCGTATGATAGTTGCGCTCGTGCACCTTCAACTGTCTAAATGCATAAGCCACAACTCTTCCTTCTTGCATCAACACACACCCCAAACCAACGTAGGATGTATTGCTGTAAACCATAAACTCCTTCCCTGACTCAGGTTGAATCAAGATTGAAGCTTGCGTCAAAGCTTCCTTTAACTTATCAAAAGCTTGTCTCTACTCTCCGTCCACTCAAAACTTACATCGTTTTGCAACAATTTCGTCAAAAGAGCAGCAATCTTCGAGAATCTATCCACAAAGCGTTGATAATATCCTGCCAATCCTAAGAAACTATGAACTTTAGACGCTGACTTAGGTTGTTTCCAATTCACAACTGCCTCAATTTTCTGCAGATCCATGCGAATACCCTCGGTCGAAACAACATGACCAAGAAAACCACTTGCTTGACCCAAAACTCACACTTACTCAGCTTGGCATAAAGTTTATTGCCCAACAGAACTTGCAACACAACTTGTAGGTGTCGATCATGATCTTTCTCAGTATGAGAGTACACGAGAATGTCATCAATGAACACCACCACAAATTTATCTAAGAATTTGCGGAACACCCGATTCATCATATCCATAAAAGCTGTAGGCATATTTGTGAACCCAAACGACATCACGAGGAACTCACAATTCTCCTAGCACGTGCAAAAAGCTATTTTCGGTACACATTTATCCTTTAACTGATAGTATCTAGACCATAGATCAGTTTTGGAAAACACTGTAGCTCCCCGAAATTGATCAAACAAATCATCGTTCCTCGGCAAAGGATAGTTGTTCTTAATCGTCAACTTGTTTAGTTTCCAATAATCAATGCACATTCTCATCGTGCCATCTTTCTTTTTCACAAACAACACCGGTGCTCCCTGCGGTGACACACTAGGCTGAATGAAACCACAGTCCAACAACTTCTGAAGATGCATCTTCAACTCCTTCAATTCCTTTAGTGCCATGCGATACGTTGCAATCGACACTTGTTAAGCTCGAATTTCTTCAACCAAATTGCTTGCCAAGTGGTGGATAAGTCGATTTATGGGTGTTGGTGGTGGAAGCAAAAAGATAGACAATGAACACAAGGATTTATAGTGGTTCAAGCTTCTAACAACCTCTACATCCACTACCTTAGCTCCCCACTAAGGATTTCCCAAGTCCACTAAGATTTCTTCCCCATTTAACAAGGCTTAGGAGGCAACCTTTACAACCTAGACTCAATTACCAATTCTAGCATCCAAAGCTTTCAACCCAAGCTTTGGGGATCCTTTCAAACTAAAGAAATAAGGCAAACAAGAATTCCTCTCTACAAGGTATATGTTTGCACTTTTTGAAGCACTCACCCAAATCCTAAAACACTTGAGCATATGTAAACATTTGAGCTCACAAGTGTTGTTTATGAAAGAATAAGAAATTTAAGGACTAAGACAATTTTTCATCATAATGTTGTTGACTTGAGGATCATTAGTTGTTGATGAAGCTTGAAGGGTCCTTAAATACTCCCAATTGAGTTTTTAGCCGTTGGAGACCGTTGGGATTGAATTTTAGCCGTTGGAGGCTTTATTTTCCATAATAAATGTAGTTTTGGTGCTGTTTGTATCGGTAGGCATGTACCCATATCGGTACAGCTACAAGCTATTACGCTCAGTCTTGCTAACCGTATCAAAACACCTTGGGCCATATCGGCATGACTTGGTCTTTTTGGTAAATCGTATCAGTACGACTTGGTTTATTTAGCAAACTGTATCGGTACGCATTGGTCTATTTCAGTACACCCTACAATTTAAATAGTTGTTGGGAAATAGCCGTTGGGGTAGTTGAAAACTGGATCGGTACGCCATGTGGCATATCAAAATGATCCACTCCGTATCAGTACGCCTAGAGGCATATCGATACAGTTTTTTGGTTACTGGAAAAATACTATAGCTAAAACTCTTGGACTGTATCGATACGGGGTATACCGAATCTGTATGCCTATGTTGAAAACGTTAGTTTAGCTACTTTAAAACATTTCCAAAACCTCTCAAAAACTTCTCAAACTTATTTTCAAGTTGCTTGGACTTAAAACCATTTTTGAAATCGTTTCAATTTAGCCCAAAACTATTTTTCAATTATTATATCAAAACATAAATTCTAACAACACTATAGCCGTATTCGCATATGTCTCAATGCAAAACTCTACCTCCCTATCCGGTGGTAATCCAAGCAGCTCTTCTAGAAACACTCATGGAAAATTGCAAACAATGCGAATACCCTGGGCACACACTTCCTTCATATTAGGGTTCATAACATAAGCTAGGTATGCTTGACCCCCATATTGTAACAACTTTCGTGCTTCTAAAGCCGAAACAACATTGGACAAGAATTTGACATTCTCGCCCACAACCACCACTTCGTAATCCTTAGCGAGTTTCAATGAAACTCGCTTGGTATGAAAATCAACCACAGCCCTATGCCCAGACAACCAATCCATCCCCAAGATTACAACAAAACCATTAAACGAAAACTCCAACAAATCAACTGCAACACTTAACCTTGAACCATCAAAGTATATTTTCTTATACAACCTCCTAGCAACTACTTTCTCACCAAAAGAACTAGTTACTTACATTCCAACATTTAATACCTCTGCAATCATATTTGTATCATTCCTCCCCACACGATGTGCAAAAACCCTCGTCGATTCACCACCCTCAGGTTGAACCAATAAGGTACGAGAAACTATCCTCTAAACTTCCTCTATACGCTAAAAATGTACTTGACCGTGCCTGCGGCCTCTCTGTGGTACAACAACAGGTGCAGGAACCTATCCTTCCCTAGCCAGCTATGGAAAATCATGCCTAATGTGATCCCGCAAACCACAAAACATCTCTAATGTCACAACTTCTCTAATGATACACCATCTTAAGAGAATTTTTCAACGAATTTCGATAGCAATAAGCTGATCCAAGAAAACCACGCACTCCTAACACCAACTTGATTGCCTCAAATTTAACACAACTTAAACCCCTGAAAACCCACCTTAAACACTTTCCAAACTCCATAAGATCCTAAAAAACCTCCTTGCTAGGACAACTTCCCTTGAAGTTTCATCGATATCCAAAAAGTCATCCGTAAGTGTGAACATATGTATGCATGATTACCTATATGCCCTCATAGATGCCTATGCACATGTATGCAAAACCTCTAGTGTCATTCCCAATGTATGCATGTAATGACATATTCAAATATATACATATAAGTGTTTTGTACTGTGCATGTTCAACAATTCACACATACTAACAAGATTCTCGGATCGAACTTACACAGCTTGGTCGCATCCCTGAAACATCACATTTAACTTGCCAAAACTTGCACCTACCTCAATTATAGACAGACGCTAAGCTACAAAGCCTATTAGCCAAACTTGATTATCTGACAAGATTCATCTCGCCACCTCAGAACACAAAGATACCACTACTTTTACACTTTCTTACTACTTGCTACCACATCGCAAAAGAATTTAGGAGCCGTACCAAAGTACGTCTGAACATTGAACCTAACTTCGCAACTAAAAGACAGCTGCGATAACATCATCTAGAAAATCTCAGGAAAGGATCCTTGACAACACAAACTTTCAAAACCCAAACATCCTCAACCCCTAATTCAATAACACAGCCGATGTAACTTCATAACATAAGCCTCAACAACCTTTCAATCCCAAGCCAGAGCTACCTTAACCATAGATTGATCCATATCTCATCATTCTCTTCAAAGAATACGGACGTATTCGATCTCAGCTCTTGTCTTGATTGCATACTCAAAATATGAATTTGTAGCATAAAAATATAACAAAATAAGAATCAGACCAGCTTGAAGCAAGAATCCAAGGTGCTCACATTTCAAAACAAAAATCATTTTATACTAGTAGTAATAAGGCAATGTGTACCTAAGCTTATACCCCAATCAAATCATACTTCAACCAAAATCATACAAAATCAAGCACTGTGCATGTCAATCATCAGATTCATATAGCAACGATCAAACAAACAACCATAACCCACCTCCCAACAATCATAATTGGCTTTAATACCAATAAATGTAACCCCCTTGACCCGGTCAAGTTGCAAGACTGAACCGAGTGAGCTATATTAGGGTTTGCCGAGACAAACCTGGAAATTTTTATTAGAAATATGTCTATTTTTTATTTTATCTTGCCTAAATGCATAATTAAATCCTAAGATGATCATGCTAAAAATGGTGAAACTCACAACTCAATCGGGCATCGAATTGGCATCCAATTGCATGATTTAGCACTTTAAGGACCAAATTGAAATTATATTAATTAAGAGGACTTCCTCAAAATTAAAGTTACCAATCCTTAAGTAATCATATTTCATACAACTAGGTTAAATTTCAACTTAATATAATCATCCAAACACATTTAATTGCATGATCAAGAAACAGGGGCTAAACTGTAAAGATTTAAACTACAAGGAAGCATATTACTAGAAATAACGGCTGGTGTACCGGTACGGAACCACTCCGTATTGCAACGATCAAATTTAAGAAAGGCATATCAATATGGTCTTCAAGCGTATCGGTAAGGGGTTAATTGTTCGAAATCAAGAATTCTAATAGCTAAAGGGCGTATCGGTACGGTTGCCGATGTATCGAAACCAAGCCAATATTTTAGCATCGCATACCAATACAGTCCCTAGGCATATTGGTACGCCAAGGCATTTTTGCCCAGATTGAGCTGAGATAGGTCCGCGCGTACTGATTTCTGAGGACCCGTACCGGTATGGACAAACTTGTAATGACCCCTTGGTCTAACATATGACACTTTGGCTCAATCTAACATACTCCAATCAACATCTAATCATCGTAAAACTTCTCAAACATTAATTTCTCAGACATAGAAGCATGGTAGAAGATCATACACAACATATCAAACCAAACCATAAGTCCTATAGGCATGATTTCTGCCCAAGCATGCATAATGTTTCCCAACCCCTCAAAACCAAACATTAAGCACCATACAAGTCCAAAACATCAAACATAACTTGTACAAATAAAGAGTACCCAAAATAAACCTCCCAAACACAACTTGGTCACATTGCCTTTTTATTACTACTAAGTACTCGTAGAACCATACTTGAAAATAATTCCACCCTTGGATCTCCACTTGCTTACTCGTTGTGCAAAAGTGTCTTTCCCTCTGCATTGATGAGAAAATGAGAGCGTAAGCTATAAGCTTAGGGAGGAAATCTCAAAAACACTCATCAATGCATTTAAAACCATTCAACTTAATTCAAATGTATAAGTCTCATGGCAAAAACATCTCATGCTTCTATAATCTCTTCAAATATTCACATTTAAATCATTTGCAACTCATGTATCATGGACTTCTATCATAAACCTCAATTTAAGCTTCATATGCTAAAATCTATAAATAGCAGGCTTAAAGAGCATCTCATAAACCATATTATACAAAACATAATCCATTTCTCATGATACATCATCTCATATATTGGCATTCAAGTAACTCAAAAGCAAATCACATTCTATTTTATAAAAACACATCGGGTACACAAATTTCCCAAGTGGCTCATTCGATCACTTCACATGCTTCCTCGAACCGAAGCAACCTTCAACGATTATATTGTATAAATCCACCAGCAGGAGAATTGGAAAATTCTTGTCCCCTTGACCGTTGCGGTTCTCATGGTGGAGAATAGAACATTCTTGGCCCCTCGACACACATGAGGCGGCTTATTATTGTGCACTTTAAACCCTATAGCTACCCAACTATATCCGATAATATTTTATCTCAGCCACTTGTTAATATACTCAAAAAAACCACATTAACTTACTGTTTTTCATATGCATCTATTCAAACAATTTTCCAATACATTAAACCTTGTATTCTAGTATTCTCAATATTCTTTCATAAATCATTTGCTATGCTAAAATATCATTATGCAAAATCATTTGCAACATCTTTCCTTTCAAAAACATGCATATAACAGTAAGTAATCAAATCTATAAACATATGTATGAGATTGTATTTTCCAAAACCAAAACTGAGAGATAGCTCAAACAATACTTACATCCAATATTAGATAAGTTGTAACGACCTAGGTTTCAGAACCTGAGGGTCGGGTTAACCCGAGGCATGGGCTTCATGTTTAGGCCAAGTCATTTTGGCCTTGAGAGACTTATTGGGCTTACTTTGGGCCTTGGGGCTTGGAAGGATGGTTTGGTGATGGAATTGGAAGAATGATTGAAGGGCTTTTTGGTAAATATCAAATTAAAGACAAGAGGGCTGATGTGGGACTTTATTTTCTGCAGAAAATAGAGGGAGTGAGATCATCTTGGTCCCCTTGTTCCCTCTCTCACCCGTTCCTATCTTCCACCCAAACTTCTTCATGTTTAAGGTCAAATCTTTGAGTTCTAGAGTATGAATCTCGTTTGGGGCAAAAAGGAAAAGTTGTTTAGCATTAAAGGATCTTTATTTTGAGGTAAGCTTTGCTTGGTTCGATGTGGTATGAGGTTTAGTTGGGGGTTTGAAGAAGAATAGCGAGAATGGATTGTTGAGGGCTTCTTCACCAGCTATAATCCAAGGTTAGTACACTACTAACTCCTTTGAATTCATGCAACTCATAAAAATAGGCTTTGTGCATGATTTGAGTGTTTATGGTTTGATATGCTTTGGTTGACCTCTTTAACGGTAAAGTGTGGATTTGATGTTGTTATGGCTTAATTTTGGTAGAAATCCACGTAATACTATTACCATAACTTGTAGGAATAATTTGGGGTTTAACCATGGGGGTTAAACAGGGTTTCTAGATGAAACATGTACCTAGAGTTTGAAAATCAGACTCGCATACCAGTACTGTGACCTGCGTATCGATACGCCTTATGGAACGGATGAGAGGACTTACTTTTGATTGACCAGTGGTAGAGTGTTGATTGGGGGTCCCATCATTCGTAGTAAGTGAACCTTAATGGTGGGTACCATTTGATGGGGATGTAGCCCGCCTGGCAAATATGCAATTTTATCTAATGTTGAGAGGTCCATGATGGTTGTGTGGTCCCAAGTACGCTCTTAGTAAGCTTAATGCCCTGAGATCTCGAGCAAGGTATGCTTGTTGCAGTTGTTTTATAGTAATGGCCGGAAGGACATCGTGGGTTTTGCGTGAGGCGATTCTTTAGTAATGCTTGAGAATACATGGTTAACAGATACAATGGAGTTGTCTCCTAAATGAATTGATATGATCTTGGCCACCGGTTGTTGTTCGATCCTGAGCCAGCTTGAGATGACAATTGTAGTGTTGGAAGCTTCAAGGTTTAAGGGGAATCAAACCCAAGGTAATGGAAAAGACAATCTACCATCTTCTGAATGCGATTCGGACCAGTTGGGTTGACGGTGCAAGATTGACCAAGGAGAGTCGTGAAGAGAGACATTTTCATTTAATGGGAGGAGCATTATTGTTACAAATCTAAGTATGGTAAAGAGGTTGAGAAAGGATGACCTGATCAATCAGATTGTTGGTTAAAAAACACTAAGAGGGATCTGAGGATGATGTGCAATAGTCTTAAGGTGTCAAACAGCGTTATGTATCAGTAAGATTTTTCAACGGTTGAGCATACCTTTCTTAAGGGCAATGCATATGAATGGTGAGAGACCGTAGGGTTAGGACAACAACTTGTTCTCTCAACATGGGATGTTTTCTTGGGTGAGTCAAGAAAAAGGTATGTCGGTGAAGCTCTTATGAAGAAGATCAGGGATCAGTTCTTGCAGTCAGTTTAAGGTGTCAAACAACGTTATGTATCAGTAGGATTTTTCTACGGTTGAGCTGTTATGCCCAAAGTTTGTTGCTATCAAAGTGTAAAGGTGGTTGAGGTTAGATGTGGATTCAAGTTGACATTTTGATGCACGGGACAATAGTTTTACCCGCGATATTCTCTGAACTAGTCGTTAGTACGGAGCACTCAAAAAACCTTAGAGCCAACAATGAGTCAGTTGAGGTATAACACCCCCAACCCAGCTTAGGAGTAAACTGAATTAGGAAGTGTTAAGGAGCAACTTTTAAATGAACGTACATCATTGAAACTAAGATATGACAACTTAGCACTTCACAAATAAGTATAAAAACAGAATTTAGGGTAATTTAAAACTTTTTATAAGTTGATCAAGTTTTCAACTTTAAGCCACATGCCTACGAAATATACATATAAGCAAAGACGTTTCGACAACCAGCCTATAACATACTCTTATAATTTAAAATACTTCAGACCCTAAAGTTTATTACTATCAGCTATAAAATCATGGTAAACATTGGGACATCATATATATATAACATAGCATATTCCACGAGTAAACATTCAAGATAATAAAGACAATTTACAAGTTCAAGATGAATAGATGTGTATTTCGATTTTAGACAGACACATATAACCTTATAGCATGCTCAAAAACGGAAGTCACTGCCATCTAACGTTTACGTATTCTAACCATTAGACTAGCCCTACCAACCATATTACATTTACGTAAGATTTAACTCAGTTATTTATATATTTGAAATTAAAACATACATATCAGCAAATGATTAATCAACGTAAGTCTTACAGATATATAATAAACATATCATATCCAATACATTAAAATCTCTAGTTTTTAACATAACAACTATTTTGTTCATGACTTTTAATCGTATTCAAGATACAGGGCGTCCTAACAAATCATTCCAGAACTCAATCCATTAAAGCATCATAATTTAGGTGATTTCTGAGATGGTTAATCATTCAAGTATCTCATTAGCATAACTCATCTAACAAGCAACAACTAAATCTTGCTAGCTATCAAATCATATGCGGCAAGCAATCATCAAGAAATAATAAAGGTCCATTACAAACTATTATACTCATTAGGCTTATATACATGATAAGCCCTAAAAAGAATTTAATTACTCAATGCATGCTTAACCACTATGTGCCAGTACACTTAAAGGATTACAAACATACATCATGGTCCTTGTGATCTTGTCCAAGCTCAAAAATTAACTCATAAGCAATCTTAACCTGAAAAACATTTAAAAAGGATAGAGTAAGCATAGGCTTAGTGAGGTAGTTTAAAGTGACATATAAAAAGAAACCAAAGTCTATCCTCTCATTAAAATCTTTGAACCCTACTACATTCTATGCTTGGATAGAAGTTAGGCCATGAAGATTAATTCATACAAACAAGCACTTATATTGACAGGGCATTTGAACATACTTGATCAACCTTTACTTATATAATGTTCAAACAAAACATATGTACCAAAAGAGTAATCGTCATTACTTGAACTTAATTATATATATAAGTGTTTAAACAAACATATATCTTCTCCCAGTAAATAATCAAAACAGTTTTAAGATCATACTTAATTCAACATTTTATCTTATAAGCTTTTGGTTTCCTTTTTAACTTAGCCTATTAGCCCATATATTTATTATTCTTTAAGGCATCAATCATTATTTACTAGATCGTGAGTTTCACGGCATATAAGACAATTAAACACAACTTCTCATTTTCATAAATTTCTTATTTCTCAAGGCATCACACATAGCATCCCTTCACGCGAGTTAATTAGCATGAGTGATATCATACGTATCAAGTTATTTTATCAATTGCTTATACACACTCAAAACACTTCACTACATACTTGTTTACATGTAAAATAAATAGTCCCGATTTATGTACAAACTTATATATATATATATATATATATATATATATATATATATATATATATATATTGAAGCAACCCTCTACATGCTTGAGTTTATCCATATCAGTCCACTAGTCGTATGTTCTTAATTTATATATCTCAAAACCGTGTACTACATTCCTAAATTCGTGCAAAACAGCCCATCAATCAAGTATACACCTTTATATAATCAAAACAGTCCAGAGTGTGATCAATCCTATTCAAACCTGTCCATTAATCATATATATACAAATTCACAATCAAAACAATCCATTAGATCTTTTTATTTGCTCAAATCAGTCCTTAAAAGTTCCAAAACAGTCCAGATTTTAATTACAAAATGACTCCTCAAATAAACTTTCAAACAGCCCATAATCTTGCATTCATTCACATATACACTCACAAACAGATTCAATTTATTTTTAGCAAGCAAGATACTAAATTTCTAGCTCCAATTCGACTCTAAATTCAAACAATAATTCATTCCAACACTTAATTTATCTCAAGTAAATTCCTGGTATCTTAATTGTGTTGCAAGGTCACAATACAAAGTAGTTTAAAGTGTGTACATCAATCGAATGGCCGAGAACTTTCTCAATTAACGTATAACCCAAATTCAAGGAGTATGACATGTGCATCTTGCATGTTACCTATATGATTCGATCTAATACCTGAATCAATGGTCAAATTAAGGATATTCCCTCATGAATCAATCATTTACATGCTTGCAAAACATAACATACAAGAATTTAGCAACCAACTTTATTCACGAACGAACTATATATACATTTCTTGTTTAAGCAAGTTATTCATTACATCAAAGTTTATCTTACGAATCCTCAAGATTTCTTTTTAACATAGCCTTGCACTCAGGTATATACATAAATGTAATCAAATAATTCTTTAATTATACTTGGCATACAAAATATCAAGCCTAACATATCAAAATTAAGGATTACTTAGCATACAAGACATCAAACCTATCATATCAAGATCATGTGATATTTGTCTCATAATTGGTCAGATAATTCATTTGTTAGGATTGTAAATTTCATTATTTTACTTTTAACATAGCTTTGTGAATCAAGTAACAACCTATCAACATGTAAGTTACTTGTCAAATGCTTATCAAACAAGTTACCAGGCATAGAATATCACGATCAAGTGTTACTTGTCATAAAAGATAGCAAGCATTGCATAATATAGACACGGATTGCTTAACATGAGAGGTGTTTAACACAACATATCTTAGGCTTGAATTACTGGTCACCAAGGGCATAATACATAACACATCTTAAGCATGTGCTACTTATCACATAAGATTATAACCATAGCATTTTATAGATATATAGTCCTTGTCGCAAGGAGTATTAAGATTATTCATTAAATTACCTTGAATTTCATTATTTTACTTTTAACATGGCTTCTCATTCGAAGCAAATACACATATAGAGAAATACTCAATTTCATTAGAATCATGCTACTTACCAAACAAGTCATCACAACTCTTCATTTATTTAACTTATAATCTCATTCTTTCTTATTATCATAGCCTTGAGAATCGAATTACAGCCTAGGTACACGAATCACCAACCAACTGTCGGCCATAAAATGGTACTCGCAATACTGGTCAATCCTTCCTACTGTCGCCAAGTGACCACAACTCTTCCCTCCTACTGTAGCCAAATAAGGACCGTAGTCCAACATAAACATGAGCTCTATGGACTCTATGGCATGCCAACTATACCTAGGACTAACTCGAGACCAAAGCTTTAACATTTATCATCTTTTTATATCATAAAGTGAGCATAGCTCCATATCGTATATCATATCAATAAGCTCATTACCCTTTTTCAATTTGGGTATATATATTCACCTCATGTGAACTTCTCATTATAGATGAGCATTGCTCCGTATTCTTATAAACATGCCACCAAGGCTTATTTCATAGTGTACCTTATTTATTTTAGAATTGAGCATAAATTCACGTTCATATAACCAAGTGAACAAGGTTTACAATTTCCCTTCTTAGACATTTAATCCCTTCATACCAACTTTACACTTTTCCCATTATTTTCGAGTGATAAGATCACATAGCAGAGGTTCCATAAATTTTACATCAACAAGAATTATGTCTACCAACAGCATGCCAACAAATTGAAACATAATGCATAACACAGTCCTTACCATTTATGTACTCACCGTACTTCTTCTTCAAGCTCATTCCACGCGTAATTTAAACTAGATACAAACACAGTAAATTAAGAAACAAATAACATGCTCGGGATAGTTTCAATCTATCCCGAGACTTTAAACTACACTCACCGATCGTTCCAAGCTAGTTTTTGCTCCCAAATTCTAATCACTTTCTGCTTAACTTTTATTTGGTCTACTTTTATCTTTACCCCTTCCATTCCTTCTAGTTCTAAATATAACAAGAAATACAGTCACTATTAGCACTATGCTTATCCTCCAATTACTTATCTAACAACTCAATCACATATGTATACACATAAACATCCAAAACAGTTCCTTCATTTCTGTACATATACAGAACAACTCCCAATTCACATGTTTACACTTAAATTCATAATAAACAGTCCAATTACATATATTTATACAAAATTGTAAAACAGTCCAATTTTAAAGATACACAAATCCATGGTTAACATTGTCCATTAAAGATTACACACATACGAGGTAGTTTTAATTTCATGTATGTACATATAAGTGCACCAAAACATTCTCAAATCTATTTATACATAGCCAGAACAGTCTTTAATGATCATACATATTCATAACAGTCTCAAACTTTTACATACATTTTTCTATATCATAAAACATTTATATATACATAAAACAGCCCCTAAACTTTCAATTAAATTCCCTATTTCGGATTACCAAGTCAGCCGTTTAAAATTATCACAAAACAGTCCCTAATTATGCAATATAGCCTACCATTCTTGTAAAAACAATCCTTATAATTATATATATACATAACAATTCCCAATTCATGTGTTCCATTTATATTCATAACAAACCAGTCCTCAAATGTTTATATAGATACAAAATAGATTCCTTTTCATATGCATACATATTCTTGCCCGAAACAGTCCCCAAAGTTCATGCATTTATCAAAATGATCCTAGTTCATATACACACACATATATATAATTAAAACAGTCCATTAGTCTATTAAACAGTCCGATTCATAGAAATTCAAACAAGCAATGATCTAATTCAAGTTCATACATATTCAAAAATTCCATGATGTCTAATAATTTTAATAGACATACTAATATTTATAATCAATTACATGGGTTTCATTCAATCATAGTAATAGAACTAAGCAATTTACCTTGCTTCAAAGTTATTTCGATCCAAACTTAAGCAAGCAATAAGGATATATGGTGAATTTAATTCCTTGAACACACGGCCGGTTATGGAAGAAAGATGGAAGGAAGAAGATAATGGATGCTTGACTCATCTTTGTCTAATTTCCCTACAAGCCAAGTCATACTTCTCTTACACAACATGCTTGCTCTAAGATAGACAAGTGTACCCGTCTTGCAAATAAAGAAGCTTTACATGCAATTCACAATACTTCCAATAGACTCTTTTGAGTCCTTCGAAAATTAAACCTTCTATTTGGCCAAGATTTCAATTTAATCCTATCACTATTAGTTCTCTAATCCCGAGTTATCTCAATCAAATTGGATCACATATGACTTAATACAAGATAATTCTAGGTCTTATTTTTAAGGTATTACATAAGGATTCAGTAGACCGTGTTTTGGGGAATCAGAACATCGTAAGAATTCTTCTCAGGCCCTGAAGAGGATATGGTTTGTGCTTTGAGTGGATCAAAAAAAAAAGATAGAGAAAAAAAAGAGTTGCTTTAGATCAATTAAGGGTGTTGTAGGGGGTTTATCGGTTTTCTTCTCTAACGGAAAGTGTTATTGGCTCGGCCCTGGCATCTTTTTCATCGGTTCGTGAGCCTTGTTGTTGACATCATCTTGAGGTATGTTTCTTGCTTGGAGAATTCGCTATGAGTGCCAGACATTGGGTCACATGGTAAAGGACTGCTCAATCATGGATGAGTATTTACCGGTTCAGCCTTTTAGGTTTACTTCTTCTGGGCGTAGTCAAGGTTCTTCGAGAAGCGGTGTTGGGTCGTTGTCGAAGTATCACGATGGAGGTCAGGTGAGATTTACAGTTAGAGTCATCACACGAGCTTTTGTTACACAATATGTTGTTCATGCCAGAAAGGACAAGCTTGTTACCGAGAGTGTGTTAGATGATTTGGTTCCATTGCGGTTTTCAGTTTCTTGATGGCAGTTTGATTTTTTGTTCTTACCATGGCAGAGATTTTATTGAGCGAGTTTCGTGAAAAGTTTCCTCGAGGTTGATATTGGTTTGGTAAATAAGTGGATTGTTAAGTGTTGGTAAGTAAAGGTTCCACCGTGGGTTGTAATACCCCATACATTGGCTTAGAAGTAAGTAATAATTTGATCATAAGTCAATTGAAGTTTATTGTTTCTAAAAATTTATAAGTGATTTTAAGGACTAAATTGAAAAGTAGGATGAATGGATAGCTATTGTCTAAGGACTGAATTGAAAAGTATGCTAGACTTAAGTTTTGCATGGTGAATTAAAATAAGAAGTGAGTTTATACACATGTCATTTTAAGCAAAACACATGTATGAAGGGAAGGGATATGTGTAAACATTTCGGTAAAAGGTGGGAATTGATAGAGGAAGGAAATAATTATCTTCTTCCTCCTTTAGGGACCGATTCTGCAGGAAAGAAAAAGAAATAGAGTAAATATCATCCATGGTGATCTTGGAAAAAAATAAAAATAAAAATTCAAGTCGGGTGGGTTCGAATCGTTAAACTTATATTCGAATAACCTTACAAGGAGGGTAAGCCTACTCTTCTTTCCTTAATTCCTAACTTAGTGTAAGTATTGGAATGCTTGATTGTATATGTTTACCATGTTAAAATGCTTGATTGTGTCTATGTTTATACATGAAAACTCTGGACAGTTTTGATACATTCAAACCATGTTAAAATGCTTGATTGTGTCTATATTTATACATGAAAAATCTGGACAGTTTTGATACATTCGAACCACGTTAAAATGCTTGATTGTGTCTATTTTTTATACATGAAAAATCTGGACAGTTTTGATACATTCGAACCACGTTAAAATGCTTGATTGTGTCTATTTTTTATACATGAAAAATCTGGACAGTTTTGTTACATTGGAACGATGTTAAAATGCTTGATTGTGTCTATGTTTACACATGAAAAATCTGGACAGTTTTGATACATTGGAAACATGTTAAAAATGCTTGATTGTGTCTATTTTTATACATGAAAAATCTGGACAGTTTTGATACATTCGAACCATGTTAAAATGCTTGATTGTTTCTATTTTTATACATGAAAAATCTGGACAGTTTTAATGCTTGATTGTGTCTATTTTTATACATGAAAAATCTGGACAGTTTTGATACATTGGAACCATGTTAAAATACTTGATTGTGTCTGTGGATTATACATGAAAAATCTGGACAGTTTTGATACATTAGAATCATGTTAAAATGCTTGATTGCATCTATGTTCATACATGTAAAATCTGGATTGTTTTAAACACATTGGAACAATGTTGGATTGTTTAGAGTTTATATGTGTATACATGTGTTAGGGACTGTTTGAATACATATGAAAGTGCATTGGATTGTTGGAACATGCATATGTGAGTATGTGTAATTAGAACTGTTCGGGTGTATATAAATATGTATGTAAATGTATGGGATTGATTTAAACGTTAAAGGATACATTAGGGGATGTTTTAAGATATAAAATGTCTGTGTAAGAATAGAAGACTGATTCGAAAGTATGGGATAAACATTTGGGACTGTTTTGCACATGTGTTTGTGTATAATCGAAATCGAATCTGTTTTGCATAAAAATAGGCTCAAGGGACTGTTACATGTATGTCTAAATGAATATGTGACTAATGGTGATTGTCTTGCTTGAATATGAGTCTTGAAGGACTATCTTGCTTATGAATCTGTGAATTCATAAAATAGAAACAGTTTTTGTTTAATTATGAGTCTTAGTGGACTATTAATGTATAAGGTTAAGTAATAAATTGATTCGGTTATAAAGAATTATTATTCTTGTTTGAGGTTCACACTTGGTTGAGGAAGATTAGAAAAGGAAGTAAACTGGAAAAGAGAGATGTGATTGTGGTTCAGGTATCCCGTAACTTCAGGATTAGAGGTGTGTAGTTTTGGTAGGGTTAGGACTTAGGTCCTAACCAAAATTTACATGTCTATTCTCTTGCTATTGATATGCCATGATAATGAGCTTAATTAAACATAAATATGAATTAAAAGGGAAGATTGGACTAAGCTAAAATTTGCGATTAAGTAATAGCATGGAAATGGGTAAGTTAAATTATTTACAAAGAAATGTGTAAACATTGTGTGATTCCATGCCTTGAATGATTCCATTCGAATTGCTTGCTTGAGTTACATTATGGATGTAAATGCTTGATTTCTTGTTCATGATTATGCCTATTCGAGTAGTGACATGTATGTATTATAATGATATATGATGCTAGATCCTTGTATCATGAATGCAATTCACTCGAATGCTTACTACTTGAAAGGCTCGAAATGCTTGCTATTTGAAAAGTTTGTCACTTGAAGTACTTGAAATGTGATCTAATTGAAATACTTGAATTCTTGTACTTAAAATGTGATCTGTTCGAAATGCTTGAATTCTGTGTCTTGGATGTATTCATTTGAATTTCTTGCTTATAATTGCTCTTATGATATAAATACTTGTAAAAGTGATATAAACCATGAATATAAAGACGTAACTAGATGCCTAAAAATGGCATATAATACGAATTACTTACTTGAGTAACAAGTAAACTTGTGAAATGAAGAGCTAAGGATCAACTAGCCTAAGGGCTAAACTTGATCTTGAAATACTTGCTTGAATATAATCCTTGAACATGAATTGTCTGGCCTTGAACATGAAAGCATGGAACATAAGAAACAACAACAAGTCTAAAAGTATAAAATACACTCTAACATTTAATAGGAGCTAAGATATTTAAGTTGCCTAAAATGGAAGTCCTTGGATACAATGGTATGATGCACGGTATACGTGGAACTATGGTCCATGAGCCACGACTCTGGGGGACGCCCCATTACATGTAATATTTTATTGGCGACAGTTGAAGGTAACGGGGGAGTTGTAGGGCGTAGCGACAGTTGGTAGGATAGTGAGAAGTATAGGATTGACATGTTTTCGATATTAGCCATTGCTATGTGCTTTGAGCTAAGTATCTCTTGGTCCTTTATGGTTAAACACGGATCAATGTTATACATGACCAATTGTGATCAAAGCCAAACATGTTAAAAATATATGAACCTTATTGAGAAATTAAATAAGAAATTCAAAAGAAAATATTGAATACTTGAAATACTTAAATGACTTGACAAGAAATCTTGACCACTTGAATCACTTGACATGAATCCTTGAAATACTCGAATTGTTTGACATGTAATGCTCGATTCTTGACATGAAACTCTTGAAATGATAATTGCCTATGCTTGGACCTTGTATTGTATGATTTGCTCCTTTGAAATGGCTTATGGTCTCACTTGAGCTAATGTTTACTTGACAGGTTTGCTTGAATTGCTTAACATGCAAACTTGATTACTTGAACATATTACTTGACTCGTATACTCAAACTTCTTGTTACATTATTGTTACTTGAAAAAGATCTCGATCTTACTTGAATTAATGGGTGTTGCTGCCATGTATATCATGTACAAGAAAGTATGGACTGTTTTGGCATTGTGAATTATTTGTACATGTTATAAGACTGAATTGGCTAGACTAAATGAAAATATTGACTGTTTTGGCATTGTGAATTATGTGTACATGTTATAAGACTAAATTGGTTAGACTAAATGAAAATATGGATTGTTTTGGCATTGTGAATTATGTGTACATGTTATAAGACTGAAATGGTTAGACTAAATGAAAATATGGACTGTTTTGGCATTGTAAATTATGTGTACATGTTATAAGATGAATTGGCTAGACTAAATGAAAATATGGACGGTTTTGGCGTTGGGAATTATGTGTACATGTTATATGAATGAATTTGGCTAGATTAAATGAAAATATAGACTGTTTGGCGTTGGGAATTATGTGTACGTGTTATATGAATGAATTTGCCAAGATTAAATGAAAATATGGACTGTTTTGGCATTGTGAATTATGTGTACATGTTATATGACTGAATTGGCTAGACTAAATGAAAATATGGACTGTTTTGCATTGCAAGAATGTATAAACATGTATAATGAAAAGCTAAGTAATAAGGCTTAAATTAAAGAAAGTAAACAAGCAATAATTAAGGCTTAAGGCTTACATGCTTGTTAAAATGTATACTTGTACACTTGATAAACTTGTCACATGAAATGCTACTCAAAATGAACTTAGACTCTCACTTGAATCAATGTGTATAACTTGTGAACATATCTTGAGTGGTAAGCTTGAAATAAAATGTGATTGTGTCACTTGACTTGGAAATGTTGTGATTTGCTTAAACATTCTACGTTTGACTTGAAATGATTGAAGATTGAATTGTGATCTATGATTTTTCTTGTCATGCTATCTTGCTATTCGAATGATACTAGAAAATGTTTACTTGATAATTACTCGATAAGCTTACCATGCTACTTGATTTGCTTGACAAATTGGTTACTTAACATTTGCTTGCCTTGATAATTGATTGCCATAGGTACGATGATACATGAGTTCATGATTTTTGCTTGACTTGGAATGCTAACCTTAATAGGACTACTTGATTAATGGAGACATGACATAATAATTGGTTAGAACTAGTACTACCTCACTAAGTACATATCGTATTTATCACTCTTGTTTCCCCTCTTCCCAAACCATAGGTTAGGTGCTTCAAGGTGAATTACTTGATCCTGAAGTCAGATTTCTCGAGCTTGAAGTAAGACACAAGCAAAGGCATAAGTGTCTTTGCTATCCGTCGGTTGCAAGAACGTGCCACGTAGATTCCACTTGACTGGTAGTAATTCAGACGCAACTTGGTTAATGCATAATTACACGCCAGTTAATAACTATTTAAAGGACCATCAATTTGAATATCACGAGTGGTATTTTTTTAATTTATGGATGGGTGGACAGTTTTCCTAGATCGAATTTACGTTTCGATGTCAATTATTTTTTTAACATGCATGTTTGTCTTATGATTTATATTCGAGATGTGAGGCTATTTCTCCCAATAATATTATTTTCAAGATTTGAATTCTTATCTTCTCTTTGGGAGTACAATGTGTCTTACCAATGCATGATTATTCTTTTTTGTCGGGATAAGTCTAGATTCTAGAGTAAACGCTATATACCAATATGTATCACTAATTATATGTACTAATATGTATCATTAATTATTTTAATAATTTTTTAAATCATGGAACATAAAGCATGGTTATTCTTTTTTTAGAATAAAATATGTTGAAACACTTTTTGGTCTACTTTTCATATTTTTTTAGTTTATGATCTTAATGTTTTAATTAGGGGTGTTCAAAATTTCGGTTAACCGAATTAGCTGACTGCACCGAAATTTTTTCGGTTAATTGGTCAGTTAATTTTAAGTTCGGTCGGTTAACGGTTAATGATGTTTTCAAACTTCGGTTATCGGTTAATTCAGTTCGAAATCAGTTAATTAACCGAATTGCCCGAAATTTTTATATTTTATATATTATATATTTATTTTTGCTCGCTAAACTTTTAAAAATTATAAAATAGTCATTAAACTTTATCAAATTAGCACAAAATGATCATTAAATTTATTAAATTATTAAAAATAATCATTAAAATTTTCAATATTTACCAATAATTTATAATGTGCAATAAATTAATGATCATTTTGTAATAATTCGATAAGTTTAATGGTTGTTTTATAACTTTTGAAAGTCCAGTGGCTAAAAAGATTATTTTAACATAGTTTATTGACCATTTGTGTAATTTACCCAAAATTTTATAACAAATTTCATTAACCGAACTTATTTTGGTTTGGTTAAAAAGTTTCAAAAAAATTTCGGTCCGGTTAACGGTTAATAGAAAAAAAAATTTGATTAATAAAATTTTGGAAGTTTGGTTCGGTCGGTTAACCGAACCGACCGTTCGAACACCCCTAGTTTTAATAAAACTTTATTATTTTTAAATTAAAAATAAAAAATCTAAAAAAGTAGCTCAAAAAGTGTTTTAACATATTTATTATAAAAAATAATCGCGCTTTCGGTCCACATAATTTTAAAAATTATTAAAATAATTAGTAATGCATATCAATACATATGATTAATAGTATATATAAGTACATAGCGTTCACTCTAGAATTTTCCTTTTTGTCAATACATCACGAGTAACAATGTTTGTATAATTAAAATTAAGGGTAAACTACAAAAATAATCCTCAGACTATATGGTACTTTTTTGTTGAATCCCTCAATTATGAAATGTTACAAAATGGTCCCCGACTTAAAAAAAGAAACACGTTGGTCCGGGCCGTTTGGTGCCGTTAAAAATCTAATTGTTGATGATGTGGCAATTGACAAAAATTGGCATAATAACACATTTAGTCTTTTATATTTACACATTCAATCAATTTTGTCCTAATTTGAACAAATTCAATAAATTTAGCCCTCTTTATTTACTCATTCTATCAATTTAACTCTTTTTATTTAACCCCTCCACATTGGTACCCCTCCCTACTCTAACAACCCTTCTATCCTACTTCCCTTGTAACACCCCCTTCCCATATCCGTACACCGGGTACGAGTCGGAAACGTTACGACTTCTTTAATCAAAATAGGGGTAATTTAAAATTTTCAGAAAACTTCTCGATTGTCACTCATCCTAAAATTTCTCTAGCCCAAGCACGTTTACTTTATTTAAAATAGACATAAATTATTTATTCGAGCTCTAATCATAAATCAATTATCTTAGCATGCAACTCATACCTGAGTTTACTCTTAACTTTGAATCTTTCCAGAAATGCCAATTATAATGAAACCATAACAACTTTAAAGGCCAATCACAACTCAAATAGATTTAGCAAGTATACATGCCACTATAATAATCAAACCTCAATTAGGATGTCATTACTGTGATTACCTGTTAAGCTTTCCAATATTGATGCAATGCTCTTCTCACTCTCATCTTGATTTACCTACGTGTGTACAATCAAACACATGCTAAGTACGAACTTAGTGAGGCAGTAAAGGAAGTTAATAACAATAATTTAAACTTTATTCAACTTCATGGCTACATTTATATAGCATGATATATGCCAATGCATCAACTTTCACATTGCATTAGTAATTATTTACTATATGTCAATGTCATAAGATTTTCATGCTTGTCCATTTGTCATAATATGCCTTATATGCATAAATGCATCATGATCACTAGATAAGTATACCATCATATTAATCATATATCAAAGTAATAGAAACCGTATATAAATTTCTTACCGATATACTTGCCATTTACTCCGAGAGTTCATATACTCCCTATCATGTTTACCATTTATTATCCATTAATTTATAGCCCAAAATAAACCGTGAGGACCCTGAGTACGCGAGTCAAATATGCACCGAAGTGCTAATACACATAAGGTCGTGCCCACCATCCGCACGTAAGGACGTGCCCACCATCCGCACGTAAGGCCGTGCTAACCATATGCACTAAGTGTCCTTTATATACACTATAATGCTAATACACATAAGGTCGTGCCCACCATATGCACTAAGTGTCCTTTATATACACTATAGTGCTAAACCGAGTATGCAGCGTGCTCTTGGACTCTATGGCATGCCAACTATACCCTGTCCCTCAATGACTTACTTGGCCATATTTTTCATATTTTTTCATCCATGGCAATGTATATCAACACAATTTAACATTGGGCAGTTCATACCCGAAATAACATCATATATAACTAGTGATCCATGCATTTATATTCAAGTTTTGACATATTTAAAATATGTCAATCATATGCTCCATGACATAAATATAATGACAATAAAATTTGGGTGGGCTCATCGCAAGCCATCCCAATGATGTATAAAACACCAATGTGTCATGATAAGTATGCAATTGCACTGACCTTGGCCACTTAACACAATGCCTCACTAAGTCCTAGTTCGATCCTTTCTTTCATAGAACTTCGAACTTTCTTTGATTCGGACTTGACTTCATTAATCACATGAATAAAATAAAATATTTGTTAGATTTAAATATAACAATACCTTAAACATGCTGTCTAACATAATCATTCGAATATAAAATTTCTAAATATTTTTCCTTTCTTCCTTGTACTGTTCAGAAACTCATTATGGTCCTTAGTGACCAATTTGAACTTCCCTTAATTCTTCCGAGCTTGCTGACTAACATTTAAATACAAAATGTTTCAAATTCCATTTTTTGACAGCTTACGCTACCTTCAAAGATTTATTTATACAGGGCAGAATACATACTGGATCTTAATTTCCTTTATACTAGAGAAACTAGATTCGATAACGATTCTAACGGTATAAGCCAAATAAATTAATAAAATCTACAAAAATTATGAAAAATCACTGAATTCACGTCACAGATTGTCCAAGCAGAAAACTGCTTTATAATTTTTCTGACCTTCATTCGAATAAAAATTCATATCTTTTTAACACGGTACTCAGAATCAGTTTTTGTTTGTTAGAAACGAAACTAGACTGGCATACTTTATATCAATATAAAATTCACCATCTAACCTTTTTTATAGAATTTATGTTTAATTTCTAAACTTACTGCCATAATTTAAGTTCCAACATAACTTTCCATAAATAACTTCTAATTTGCACCAACTTCTCCTTATTTCTCTACTTGTCAATTTAGTCCCATCACTTTACTCCAAATGACTAAATGAAGCTTGTATTCATAAGTTCTCTTTACATCCTTCATCAAAATAGGCTTAAACCTTTACTTCTCTAATTTCTCTTGATTTGTCAAAATGGTCACCAAATTTCCAATATAAGGATTAAAGCTTCTTAACTTTACAAATTAGTCCTCAAATCAACATTACTACCTTAATTCCATCATTTTAAGTAAAAATCAGGTTTACTCCTTCTACATACCCTCTTTGCCAAATAGACCATTCAAGTTTGACAAATTGTCAAAATAGTCACTAAAGCAATTAACCGTCGGTTTAGCATTCTAACTTCATTTCATGCTTAGCAAAACCTTATATAATCAATAAAAACTTATTAAATACAAAACAACATCAGCCCCTAATATTAATCAATCAAACCGAATAGGTCCATAAAGATTTTCAAATTGCCGATTTAGTCACTAGTTAAAATAACTAGATTTCCATCCTCCAAACATCAAATTCAAGCTTCAATATTCATCAAATCTATAAATACTCTTAAAATTTATGATTTAAACACTAGCCCCTAACCTTTAGATGCTGGACGGAATAGTCCTTTAACTTTATACATCAATCCAATTTAGTCTAAGCATGGAAACAACATAAAATCAAACATAGTTTCTTAAATCTTCAAAATTCGCAAAATTCACATAACCCTAATTTCTTCCGCATATCAAATCTCATCAACCAAGCAAGTATTCTATGAATTATTTATATCAAAAGATAGAGCTCGAAGAGCAGAACAACTTTGTAGTTCAGAAGATTACCTTAAAACAGAGATTTGAGGCTTAATCGAGCTTGGAAAATTTTCTTCTTCTTTCCCCTCTTTCTCCACGGTTCAAGGCTTTTAACTATTTGTAACTATTAAATGAATTTTAAATTCATTTAAATAGTAAAATTACCAATTAGCCTTTAAATCCAATGGCTAATTTAATCTCATCTAAAATCAAGGTCCAATATTAAATCCATGTATATTTCATCTTCCAAAAACGTCCTCAACATTTCAAAAATATTTCAAAATTGCCATCCTAGCCCAATGACCAATTTGCCCTCCAACTAGTCTTTATTTACTAGTTTGCTTCAAAATTTCCATTCCATTATAATCTAACTAAATTAGTTCCTTCTCAACCGGCCACTATTCCATAAATATCATTTTATGATTTTCCATGGCTTATGGAACAGCCTTTGAAATTTCAATTCAATCTGATTTCCCGATATTCACTAAATACTTCTACTACGATTTTACCTTTACCGAGCTATCGGATCTATTCTGAAAATTCTATATTTCCATATTCAGAAAATAAATACTATTATCTCATAAAAACTTCCTTTCTTAAGGACTTAGACTGGATTTTCCTAACCCAGTCTATTATTCTGATAATTATCGAAAATCCTCCAAATAGTGAAATAACCATTTTGCCCTCAAATCCAATGAATTCATAATGTACCACATGTCATCATCCTTCATCCATTTTCTCCAAAATTACGATCTTGCCGTTTTTCATCCAACAACTCATATTTAACATGGAAAGATCAACTTAAATCCAAGGGTTCATATTCTTCCAACACAAATAAAATATCTTAGACATGTAAAATGACATAATTAACCTTGCCTTATCATCCTTCAAAGTGTCCTAGATATTCGATTCGATCTGATTATTCGAATATTCTTCCGAACTTTATCGCTTTATAGCCAATAATACGAACTACATACGAAAAATTTGGGTAACACGAAAACGTCATTCTTGGGGTAAACTATTCATTTACGGGGTTAAAATACACAACTTTTGAAAATTACACTTTGGTCCCTAAACTTTTCCAAAGTTTATACTTTAGCAACAAAACTTTCAAAATTTACATTTTGGTCACTAGCCAGAAATTGGGATATAACAATTCTCCCCCTTAAGAAAATTTGTCCTCAATTTTTTAACACATACCTGGTTCAAAAACAATAAGGAAACTATTTTCTCATATATTTTTTTCTCTTTCCGATATTGCTTTTTCGACTTCATGATTTCACCAAAGAACTTTAACAAGCGAGATCATCTTATTCCTTAGTTCTTTGACTCCATGTGCCATAATCTTTACCAATTCTTCCTCGTAGTTCAAATTCGGTTGAATCTCTATTCCTTCCAAGGTAATGATATATATACTATCTAATCGATACTTCTTGAGCATCGATATAGGAAATACATTATGAATCTTATCCATTTCCGGAGGTAAAGCTAGTTAATAGATCATCGGACCAACTCTTTTCACAATCTTATATGGTCCAGTAAATCTCGGACTCAACTTCCCTTTTTGTCCAAACCATAACACCTCCTTCCAGGGCGAAACTTTTAAGGAATATTTTATCCTTAACTTCATATTAAATATATTTTCTTTCAAGATCAACATATAATTTCTTCATTCTAAAGCAATTCTAAAATTGCTTCAAACCATTCTTACTTTATTCTCCATATCCTGAACTGAATCAAATCGGATTCAATCACCTCTCAGTTCTCTTTCTGTCTGTAGGAAGCAGTTTAGAAGCAAATCGGCTCAGTTTATTAAACTTGCACTCATACCCGTAAATAATCCAATTACCCTAATTATGATGCAGTTTATTAAACTTGCACTCATACCCGTAAATAATACAATTACCCTAATTAAGATGCAAGAAACTCCATTGCATCTCTAGGATAAACTTTGTTATGGAACTCTCAAAGAAAGAACTTCTAGTTAATAGACTTTTGAGTATGTACCGTAACATTACTTTATCAAATACAGGTCTAATCCTTTCAGATGAGATAATACCCTTTCTTTTTAGTCTCCTCTAATAATCAATATAGAGTTCCTTCAACATAACTTTTATATCATTAAACCATAAATTAACAATCATAGGATCTCCATTAATATTTCTCTGAAAATTTAGTATGCTAGAACTCTAAATTCCTTTGCTATTGGTGCCTAAGTAGACTGAGTTATGATCACATCTAATGTCTGGAAGAAAAGCTCTTAATCCAGAACATGCATATCATGCTACTCTAGTGCCTCTGCACCATACTAAGATGAGGGTAGAATATTATCATTAACCTTATCATGCTCGTGAATCTCTTATTGATTCACTCGCCTAAACACCTGACACGATTCTTTTACCTTCATACATTGAAATTTATCATTATTATCATAATGAAATGAGCAATTGCATCCATTCAAACAAGTAAAATCATTAGTAATTCTGACATCCTAGTGGCATGTATACACTTTTGACTTTTACCATACTACGTTTAACTCCAGAACCGACTAAACCTATAGCTCTGATACCAATAAATGTAACAACCCCTTCCCATATCCGTACACCAGGTACGAGTCAGAAATGTTATGACTTCTTTAATCAAAATCGGGGTAATATAAAATTTTCATAAAACTTCTCAATGGTCACCCATCCTAAAATTTCTCTAGCCCAAGAATGCTAACTTTATTCAAAATCGACATAAATTATTTATTCGAGTTCTAATCATAAATAAATTATCTTTGCATGCAACTCATCACCTGACTTTACTCTTAACTTTGAATCTTTCCAGAAATGCAGACTATAATGAAACCATAACAACTTTAAAGGCCAATCACAACTCGAATAGATTTAGCAAGTATACATGCCACTATAATAATCAAACCTCAATTAGGACGTCTTACTGTGATTACCTGTTGAGCTTTCCAATATTGATGCAATGCTCTTCTCACTCTCATCTTGATTTACCTACGTGTGTACAATCAAACACACACTAAGTACGAACTTAGTGAGGCAGCAAAGAAAGTTAATAACAATAATTTAAACTTTATTCAACTTCATGGATATATTTATATAGCATGATATATGCCAATGCATCAACTTCACATTACATTAGTAATTATTTACTATATGCCAAAGTCATAAGATTTTCATGCTTGTCCATTTGTCATAATATGGCTTATATGCATAAGTGCATCATGATCACTATATAAGTATACCATCATATTAATCATATATCAACATAATATAATCCGGATATAAATTTCTTTTACGGGGTTAAAATACACAACTTTTGAAAATTACACTTTGGTCCCTAAACTTTTCCAAAGTTTATACTTTAGCCACAAAACTTTCAAAATTTACATTTTGGTCACTAGCCAAAAATTGTGATATTACATCCCTCGCTCGTCTGACCAGCCCACACCCTTTAATGTTCGTCCCCATACCTCAGTCATGAGCTCCAACAGCTTCGATCCAACGCACCAATGCCTTGCTAGATGACCATATGCCCTTTGATATGATTTGGTAATCCCGAGCCACCTTCTCTTTTTCCTACAATTCAACTGAACTAACACTGCACGTATCTGAGCCCTCTAGTGCGCCTCCCCATCCTCCAGCACCGAGCGCTCCCCTGACTCAACTATTCTTTTTAAATTATAACTAAATTGATTGAATATGTAAATATAAAGGACTAAATTTGTTATTATACAAATTTTCGTTAACTACCACGTCATCAGTCGCTAAAACTTTAATGGCACCGAACCAGTTTGTTATTTTTTAAGTCGATGGACCATTTTGTAACTTTTTATAGCTAGGAGACTCAATAAAAAAGAGTCCTATAGTCGAGGGACTATTTAGGTAGTTTACCCTAAAATTAAATTATATCACACTTACGATATAGATAAAAAATATTTTACTCTAAAACTTCATGAGTTTTGTTTCTCGCTTCAAGAGTATGTAATAACATTTTACGTAATTATCATTATCAAATAAATACAACAGTTTATTATTTTTTAATAAACTACGTTATTAACAAATATTTGAATTAACAACAAAAAAATGAATATTTGAATTGAATATTTAATATAGTTTTTCAATGATCTTTAAATATATATTTTTTGCTTCATCGGCAGCGACACTAATTTTAGTGTTGGTTGTCGACCGCCGGTGTTCATTATTTCCCTTGCTTTTATATTCTGTTTTTGATTTTAATTTTTTAAGTTTTTTCAATTTTTAATAAGAATCTTTGCTTGTGTGGCACGTTTTCTTCTGCCTTTATGACACGCTTTTCATTGGCTTTTGTGGTTCATTTCATCTGTCGTTTGGCATGATTTCAACATACTTTGGAGTTCATTTTGGTGCTCGTATAGAGATCCTCATGGCGCTAGTTTTCTGATTTGATTCTACCGATGGTCATAGAAAAGATTGATCCCCACTCATTTGATGGTTTGTTAGCCGATGTAATCGAACTGTGTAACGGAGCAATCTGTCTGATAGTTTGGTTCGCTCACTACTCATTTTTCTTCCCGTAAATCGTCTTGTTTGGCTAGAGACAAGGAGATTCATGAAGGTTTCTGGGTTTTGATGGTATGCTAATCTTCATGGAAGCGTTTGCTTTTTTTTGCACATTTGTATGTGATTTTAGTGGACTTTTCCCTTTATTTCTCCCTCTTTTTGATGCATTATATTTGTAATATGTTTTATGGTGGTTAATAAAATCCAGATATCATTGTTCAAAAAGATATTTAAATCAATTCACGAGATATGATTATTGGTTAAAGTACATTAGAAGTCCTTGCATTATATCTAAAAGTTCATTTTAGTCCACCTATTATAAAAAGGAACATTTTAGTCCCTATGCTATATCAAAAAGTTCATTTTAGTCCCTCTACTATCAAAAGGGATATTTTAGTCCATATACATTTGAAATGTTAATATTTTCCCCAAAATTTCTAAGTTATAGTTAGCTGCATTAAATATTTTAGTTTAAATACCCTTTAAGTCCCTATCAATTTTGAAATTGAGCAAATTAATCAATCTTGAAAAAATGAGAGTAATTTATTCAACTATGTTTGTATGATTTTAAAATAAAATAACCCAAATTTTTTATAATATATTTTTCATATATTTTAAAAATTTTAATGAAATTTTTATTTTTGTGTTTTGTATTATGTTTTCCAATTAAACCATTACTCTCACTCTAAATCTAAAAATTCTTAAAAAAAATTCAATGTACACTTTTTTCAATTAAACATTTTAATTTTTGTATGTTTTATCTTTGTAATATTATTGTAAGTGACAAAACAAAGTTTGGACTTACAATATGAATTAATTTTGCATTTAAATTTCATAAGTGTTTAAGAATTTATGTAAAATCTCACAAAAAAATATTTTGAAAGAGATTAATTTTCTCAAATTCAAAACTGAGAATGACCTAAAGAGTGTTTAAACCAAAACATAAGCCAACTAACAATAACTTTAGTATTTTGGACCAAAATGTTAGCTTTTCAAACATATAGGGACTAAAATGTTCCTTTTATAGTAGAGGGGTTAAAATGAACTTTTAGTTATAGTACAAGTGTTGAAATCATTTTTAATGGGTAAAAAATAGCATGGACGATTAGTCTTTGAAATTATGGGTTTTCTTTTAAATTTGATTTTGAAAATGATTTGGAGTTGTAGCGACCCATTTAAAAAAAATCACTAAAAAGGAACATAGTCCGCGTTTTCCTTTCACTTTTTGGGAAAATATTTGAAAGTGGGGAAGTCCTTTTGAAATTCGTGTTTTTTTAAAAATAAAGACTTGGAGTCGCCACCGGTCACTTAGGTAGACCGGACACCATAAAACCAGAGATTCGTTCGAAAACGGGTTCGGGAGTTGATTATGTGTGAAGAAGGATTAGCACCCCCATCACGCCCGAAAAATGGTACCAAAATATATGTTGCTTTTAATTGATGGAATTTATCAAAATTTAAATTGAATTTAATTAAATATTCATGATTGAATATAGACTTTAATTAAATGGGCTTTATCAAAATCCATTAAGTCTGGACTGTTACGACACAAATATCGAAATTAATAAATACCTCATTTTTATATATTAGAGTCAATTAATTAGTAACATGTTCAATTAAGATATTTAAAATCATATGAATGACAAGTAAAATGCATGGCATAGAAAAGCTTAAAATAAAAACCTTAGGCCCACTAAAGTTCTAACCTAAAAGGCCCAAATTATGGAAAATTAATCAGTGATCTAATTAATAACAGGTTAGTATAATATTAACCCTAAATCAATTAAATCCTAAAATCTAGAAAAAAACCCTATTATTTTATGGATTTATCTTAAATCAAAACAATTAATTAGATTAATTTTAAACTAACATCCCATTAAGCCAATGATGGTATTTAAAACGAATCGAATTAATAATTATGATTTTAATCAAGTGTTCGCCTAAATCCAATGCCAATTTTATTAATAAATTTAATATTTATCCCAATGAGCCAATGATAAATTTAAATTAATTAAATTAATTCAAACCCTAAATCTAACCAAAGGCTTCTGCTAATCTAATCCTAAATTTAATTTAATTGATTTAAAACTTACACCCAATAAGCCAAGGGAATAATTTAAATTAATTAAATTAAATTGAAACCTAAACTAATCTAATGAGCCCAACCCAAAAAAACTAAAAAGGATAAAAACCATGCATAAATTGAGCATAATAAGCAATAACCATAAAGACATTAAAATTAAAAACAAAAATTAATAAACTAAAAATAAATATGCAAATGAAAATGATTAAATTTAAACAAAATTAAAAACCAGGGGGGACTAAAAGGTGATTTCAACACTGGAAAAATGACCAAGTTGAAAAGCTTTAAAAAAGGTCCAGTTGGGGTATTAACCCTTGTCAAAATCGAATCAGATAAAACAAGGGCAAAATTGGAAATGTTTCAAAAATAACAAAGACCGTGGAGGGTATTTAAAAAACACGGAATGGCTTAAGGAAAATTTTGAAAACACAGAAGGGTTAAAAACGAATAAAACCATTTTTTAAAATCAGAATCGGTTTTTATTAGGGGTGAGATTGAAAAGTTTAAGAAAAGGTGTAGGGACTGAGGGTGAGATTTAAAAAACGAAAATCCTTTCGCATGTGAATACAGTGACACAGAAGGGTTTATGTTGCAATAAACTATTTTTTAAAACATGTGTGAGTATATATGTGATATTTCAGGTAAAAAATCAACCCCTTTAGATTTTTTTAAAAAACTCTCCCCCCATTTCTAGCAAAATTCTCTCAACCCTAGATGAACATCATTGTGGTGTTCATTCTCAAAACTCAGACTCCGCCATGTTCTCCAAATTTCGGCGAAGGACCTCTGCACTGACTGCCACCAGCCTCTATATATCAGCGTCGGAAAGCAACAATCCTAACACCAAAAAACTCCTCTCCTTACTCTGAACCTAAAAACAATATTCGTTTAACCTAAAAAACCATCCTTTTCTCCTAGATATGAGAACAAGAAAAAAAACTTTGAAAGCCCCCTTTTAAAACCTTTTCAAATAAAACCGACCAAAAAAAACTTTTCGAACTCCACTTCCTCATTGGTTTCCTTCGTACGATCGAGGAAGCCGACGAGATGAGCAGCAAGAGGTTTGTCCTACATCAGGTGAAACCCTTGGACGGAGGGAGTCTAAGCGACAGAGGGTAAAAACCCTAGACTCTTCCCTTTTTCTTTTTAAGTTTTTTTCTTTACATGCATGCGATGAAAGCCGAAAATAGGATACCTCAAAAGTCTCTATTGTATTGCTTTTGAAAATCCCGATAGAGACTTCCTTTTACAACTTTTTTGGTTCGGATTTTATATCGAAAATTTACATCCTTTTTAAAAAATATAAATGTAACTATCAATTCCTCCTATTGGTTGTCTGATTGTTTTGGCCGGATTCATGCCCCTCATTGTAGTTGTCGGTTCTGAAATTCTGTTGCATGTTTGTGGTTACTATTATTTTTTTTGCTTTGATGCGCTACTGGATCTAACCCAAATTGTTTTTTGTTGCATGTTGTAACGCCCCATTTTGGGTCTAGCAGTTTATAGGCTAGTTCGAGTCGGATTCGGGAATATATATTTTTTGAGTAAGTTAAAAATATGGAAAAGTGGTTAAAAATCATTATTAAATATATAAATGATTTTGGTGAAATCAATTTTGGAAAATGAAATTAGGAAATGTGCTAGTGACCAAAATGTAAGGTTTCAAAACTGTTTTTGGTGGCTATTTTGTAAAAGAGTCAAAACTTTGATTCTTTAAGGAGATATTTGCCCAAAGTCTAATATCAGATTTTATCCCTTAATTGGCTATTTTTAAAAAGGTTTTGGACATGTATATATAGGTTGGGAGAATTAATTTTATAATTAATTGCCTAACACAAAACTTACATAACTACTTTCTCTCTAAAAGATTCTCTCCAATTCTCACCAGCCAAACACTCTTTTCTTCTTCAAAATCTTAAAGTAAACTTTTGATTTCTCTAATCTTTTATTATTAAATGACTTCTTGTTGGTTTCCTATCAAAACCTTATTATTTTAATCTTGTTTTCTCATGTAAATCAATTCGATTAAGGGGAAAAGCATCCATTAGAGGTGAGCTGCATTTTTTCCTCTAATGTAAGGTTTTTTATTGAAATTCCCAAGTTCCTGAATCTTTATATTTGTTTTCTAATGAGTTTTAATTGATTAATTATGGAACTTTGCTTAATCAAGGTTTAATTGATGAAATCTTGTGATTTTCAAATTGGATCTATTTTGTTGGGTTATTGATTAGTTTTAATCATGATTTGGATGTTTAATAATGTTAAGATAATGGTTTTAACATTGGAATCGCAAAACTATGTGAATCTCTAATTGTTTAGGTTGTTAGACATGGGTTTTTGAAGAGTTGTGGTGGTTTTATGATGGATGGAGGCATAAGGTTGAAATTAGACTGATTTTGGATGTTAATTGATGATAATAAATGGTTTAGATTGTTAGATTATGGCTGAGTTAAGTTTGGAAGAAGTGAGATGGTGTTTTCGGTTGTTTTCGGATGACGATTGATAGCGTTTAGCAAAGTGATGTGGAGTAATTGTTTTTGCTCGGATTTTGAATGCATTATGATGCATTAATCCTCTGTTGTTATGTGGTTAAAACATGGGAGATTGATCCTATAGCTATCGGTGAAGCTTTGGAGGCTTCGGACGCTTGATTTCGTGTTGGCGAATTGAGGTTTCGCGAGTCGATGAGTGGGAACGTGGATTTTAGCTTTGAAATGGTTTAAAGGTGGTTTATGGGAGTTTAAACTTAGCTTGAAACACTGGTTTAAACTCAAAAGTAAGTATAAAGTGGTTTTCTCTCTCGGTCGTGCTTTTATGAAATGGTTTTATGCACTTGTTTTGAATTACATGGTACCTACTATTTAAACATGTTTTAAACTATGTGAAATACTATTTTTAATCATGAAATGTTGAAGGATGCATATGGTAAGTGATCCTTGTAAGTATGGGAAATACTTGTTGAAAAGCGTGGTTTGTTGCTTTGGAAAAAGGTTTGGTTTAATGCATATAAAAATAGTGAGGTATGTGGTTAATTGTTAATTATATTGAAAAGTGATGTGGTTTAAAAATATTATCAGATATAGTTGGTCGGCCATAGGATTGATAGTGCACTATAATAAGTCGCCTAGGATGTCGAGGGGTTTTATACGGTGTACCAAATACTCTATCTAAGTACCCTAACGGTTGATGGGTTATATGGTACCAGAAACTCCTGTTAGTGGGTTAAGCATCTAATCGATGATTGGGGTTGGTGTCCCCGTGAGTTGTATTTGTACTTGATTGATAATGTACCGCGATTTTGATTGTATCACTATTCTGGTTGAGATGCCTTGAAGTGTTGGGAGAACACTTGTTGAGTCCGTGTATTCGATAAACTATTTTGTGAAAATGGAACTTGGTTTATGAATCACTTGAAAGCCAATATAATTGTTGATGTATCATGTTTATGGATGTTGATGTATAATGTTGGTTTATACATGTTTTCTCTTTAAGCTTTGCATATGGGTTGTTATGCATGGGAAGGCTTAAATTGAGGGTTAGCAAATGGGAATTTGCTATTGATTCATGATACATGTTCCATATGGTTTAATATGTTGGTTTTTGAAAGTGTTAAGTGCATGTTTTCAAGGCATGATATTTTAAATAATGGTTTAAAGAGATGATTGAAATGGGATTTCAATGTGGTATTGGAAAATAGTTTTAAGTGCATTGATGGTGTGTTGTTTTTGAGCACTCCTCACTAAGCATTTATGCTTACGCACTCTTTGTCCATCAATGTAGAGAATTAAAGGGATTGGAGGCAGTGAGCAAGTGAAAGGAATCCAAGGACTTCGGTTAATAAGCGTATGTTTTCGAACTAGACTAGCAGTAATAAAGGCAATAGGGTTCATTGTTGTTTGGGAGTGTGTTTTGTTAAACTCCCGATTTATGCAAGTTTATGTTGATGTTTTGGAGTTGTAAAAGGCCTCATAGGTTTGGTGATTGTTTCTTCATGATGGTTTATGCTTTGATTTGGGTCTTTGGGGAAATATAAGCATGTTGGGTAGAAATCATGCCTATAGGACTACCTTTGTTGCTGTAATGCTATGCTCTTATATCGTAGTGGTCGTTGGTTGACATAACGTTTGTATGATTGTTGTGGTATGATTCTTGGGTGTTAAATGATGTTTGGGGTTAATTCGGATATGTTTAGGGAGGTTCCAAAGTGTTTCGAGCAGATTTTGTAAACCTACAGGCAGGTTTCGAAACCAGGCCCTAGGTTCCGAAACCAGCAAGCCAATTTTGGCTATTGGAGAGCAGGTTTCGAAACCACCTTGAATGGTTTCGATACCTTTCACGGGGACTCATCCATTATGTTGAAAAATAGTTCCTAAGTTGCGTTTTGGTCGTTGGTTGTTATGTATGCAATTGCATGAGTTTGAATGATCGTATTAAGCTGATTTTTGACATGTATGAATGGAACCTGACTAATTGAGGATTGGTAAATCAAATTTTAAGTAAGTCCTTATAGTTTTGTAGATTTATGTTTTGGTCTCTAAAAACTGGCAATGCTTAATTTTTGATGCAAATGAGCTTGGTTTGAGGCGAAATTTCACAAGTATGTTTTAAATCGAACTAATTAAAGATTTGTAAACTCAAAATGGTATATGTTCCTCTATGTTTTTAGAATTGCAATTTGGTCCCTAAATTGTAATTGAGTGCAATTGGATGTCGATCCGACGTCCGATTGAGTTGAGTTTTCACCCGTTGAGTAATCACTCACCATAGGTTATAATATTACATCTAGATAAGATAAAAAATGGTCATAATTCAAGTTAATTCTTCACGGTTTGCTTCGGTAAACCTAATGTATCTCGTTCGGTTCGGTCTTGCGACTTGGTCGGGTTGAGGGGGTTACACATGTGCTACTGTAGGAGAAAGCTGAGGACCAAATCTAGCTAAATTCAAGTGCGGTAGAGGAGGACAAGATCAAACAGTCCGGATGAGCCCTTCATTAGACGGCTCAGGTCTGTTTTGGCCATGTATCAATTCAGATGGCCTCGATTGGAAGAGGGCAAGGCAGAAGGGTCGCGTGAGCTCCAGTCACGCGTGGGTGCGGGAGGACTCTGGAAGGTTCCTAGCATTGATCCTAGGCCGTTAGATCTATCCCAGATCTAATAGTCGTGAGCCGGCTGAGCAATGGAAAGAGAGTATTAGGGTAGCTTTAAAATTAGGGTTTTGTTTTTGGGTTTGTACTATTATTAGGCCTTAGCAGGCCATACATATAATATTTTAATATTTTGGTTTTTTATCTTTTTTTAAGTTTGTATAATGGACTTTAAACTATTAATAAACTTGAGCTTTGGTTTATTTATTTTATTATATATTAAATTTTTTATGGTTTTCGTTTAATAGTATTAATTATAACTAATAATAATATATAATAATACTAATAATAGCTAATGGTACTAACAAATACAATAATGATAATGACATATAACATAAAAACTTAATAGCAATAAAGAAATACTAGTAATTTTTTTTAAGTTTTAATGATAAACATAAACATACTCAATGTATGAATAAAGCCCTTTATTGCAAAAATGTAAAACGGGTTTGCACCCCGGATAAAATTAGTGATTACAATTGCCCTTTTTTGTAACCCCCTAGACCCACTTACGCGTTTCACCTAAATCTAAGAGGTCACATTTGAGTCTCAAGAGCCACCCACATTAAAAATCCTCATAGATAAAATGTTTTTCTTTTAATACAATTAAAACCCATAAATATTAAATTCACTTAAGATGTCATTTCAAAAAATCATTATACAAAGAACAGTAGATAAAAAAATAGTTTACAAACTCAGACTTAAAATAAGACACAAGATACATGGCCACTAATTGTACCAGTATCATACTCTACAAGCAACGTCGAGGAAACTTCAAATACTGATGTCGCTCACTAAACCATGATCAAACTCTTTTAACCTGCGATGGTAAAAACAACGTGAGCTTCGAAAAATTCAGTAATGCAGAACTACCAAGAAATGTTTTAGGCAACATGCATATATAAGTAAAACGTAACATTGTCATGATGTTCCGGCAACAACAGACTCCAATTATGATTCAATATTCTAGTGAACGATATATCAAAAGGTGACAAAGTTATTCTTTATTAGATCACACGAGTATCAGATGATAAACCTATAGCCCAGAAATTCATAAGAGATATAGATTACAGAAGTTGGATCAGGGAGTTTAGTGTGTTTCATTAAGCGCAGATTAGAAGCATACTGAGAGTTCCAGACTTTGGTAAACTAATTCACAAGGTTAAATTTCAGAATGAGACAAAAAGTTTTATTCTAAATGTAACACCCTTAACGTATACTCGTATTAAAAATACACATTAAAGATGTCACAATATTATTTAAAAAAGTTCTAGACTTGTAAATTTATTTTTTGAAAACATCTGACATAAAATAGTTTATAAAATAACCCTTTCTCGACTTTCGAAGCATTCATAGCATATTTGTAGATTGCTAGTTTTGACCCCGAATTGGTTTATAAATCATATTAGTCAGTTATTAAAATAAGTATATAACTCAGGGTGAAAACTAGGTACAATGCCCATGCTATTTCTTGAGTTTAAAATCATTAACATATAAACGATAAATAAAATTTTACACAATTAAATATCTTTACTCGATAATTCTTTAACCATACGAATAATTCATATTTCCATGGTTAATCCTCTATACTATCTTAAACTAATTTATCACATTACTAGTACCTTATCATGTTCTTATTTATTTACGATTTATTTTTGAAACTGACTATTTATCTGACTCTTAATCAAACTCATGCCTTTAAAACAACTGACGAATAAATAGATACATGCCCACTAGATAATATCATAAATTAGAATGTCTTACTGATGTTTGGCAAATTGCAGCTTGATTAACATGCTTCACGCCTATTGCAGTAAGTTTCCAATAACCTACGTGTGAAACAACATACGCTAAGTATTCACTTAGTGAGGCAAAGCATATAAGGTTATCATTTAACTGACATGAACATAATTCAAGGCTTATTTTTATATCTAGCTTATCTAAGTATAACTAACAAACTACTTGAATTAAGTTCATCAAGTTTACTTGACATACTTCATCATGCTTCTCATAGCATAATATAACCAGTTTCTATGGCATTTCATAGCAAACTTTATCATAATTCTAATTCTTTGCCTAACATATCAAACAAAGAAATACAGATATTAATGAGCATACCATAATCAAGAAAATAATGATCTTACAGAAAATCCAGAGATATATAGAGAATACAGAGAACCTGTTATTTCTCATACTTAGTACCAAAACTTTTGCAAAAAACTTAGTACATAACGGAATTTGCCAAGCTCACTAGCTTGATTACCTGCACTTTTATTAATCTTTTAAATTTGCCCAAAGTATACTTCATGAGACCTTAGGTACGCGAGTCATCTGAATAAGACACTCTTTGCTCCTCATAAAAGTACCTCGTTAGTGCCATTAGCACTATGGGCGTGGATCCCCAGGGTGCACACCAAGGGCTTGGATCCCCAAGGTGTATGTGACACCATCGTAGTCACAAAAACATGCAATCATATCATAACTTGAGTGATGCAGATGCTAAGGACTCTATGGCATGCCAACTATACCATGGACTCTCATAAATAAATACTTGGGCATTTTATTTCATTATCAATCAATCATCATCATTCATGTAAACGGGCAATTCACATCCCATATTTCATCATATTTATTCATATGTACTTGCCATTACTGTATTATGCATCACATCGATTCTTCCAGTATACCATGATTAGAAGTTATCATATCAGATGTCATCAAAAAATCATAATAGCATTTCATAACCCAGATTATATTAGGTATACTATAAAAAAGATATCAATCAGAGCATTGAAAATGTATTATACATATTACTTGCTCGTACCATATTCAAATAACATATCAGTTATAGTGATTATCATAGCATTTCACAGATAAGTTCTCATACTTGAAACAATATGTTATTCAAGCCATATTAGCTTATGGATTAAGAATAATTTTCCAGTCAGTGATCATGTATCAAACACATCACTTATTCTTAATTTTTTATGACTATAAAATATCATAGATAATTCTTTAGTCATATGTTAGGAACATTGTCCCCACATTGCTCGATCAGATTTGTCGATAATTACTTAGGACTTTTACTACTATTTCTCGATAATTGAATTATCGAATTGAATCCGTAACTTCATATTTATAAATTTTAGGATCCGATATTAATATATTATTCCATCATCTAATAAAATTTCATGTATTTCCACTCATCCATACAGATATTGGAACTCCCCAAATAGTCATCCATCTTAGGGCCTGAGCACGCTTAACTACGAAATTTGATCCAAATTTGGTATCTTGAATTACATTTTTCTTCCTAAAATTTTATCAAATTTCGTATCATATCCTATCTTATCCATATACAGAACAAAAATAATGACCGAATAATTTTCTTTATTCGAGTCATATATTCGGGCATCACCTAATTATTCGATTGAAAATAACTTTTTACATAATCCTCATACTGGAATCCGGGTAATGCCAAAATACACATTCTAACCTTATCTATCCATCCATCCATGGAATAAAAATTCTTAATGGTAAAATTCTTCATTAGGGGTTCATACTTTTCCCATCTTTATACTCTAGACACCAACTTTTGAAAAGCTATCATTTTGGTCATTAAATTTTATACTTCAATTCCCATTCCAATTTTCCTTGAATTTCAACCAAACTTTGCAAGTACCCTAATTAGCTTGCCCTCTATCATCTGATGCTTTTAAATCTCATAAATTCCTTTTCCATAACCCATAATCGAAGAAATCCTAACTTTTGTATTTTTGTCATTTTGGTCACTAAGTTAGCTTTTAAGCTACTAACTTAGTAAGAAATGACCTTAATACTGTTTAATGAAATTTTGGGGTGTTACAATTCTCTCCCCCTTTAAGAAAATTTGTCCACGAATTTTCAACTCATGCATGATCCATTATTACAAGTACTACTTCTTCAATTTTGCCTTGATCCTTCTAATAACTTCTTTTATCTTACATTTCCTTGAGAAAACCACTATTAATGAAATCTTCCGATTTCTTAATTCTTGGTCTCTATTAACCAAGTTTGCTATCCATTTAGAGAAGGTTTGATTTACCTTCTCACTTGTACAAAATATCTTGAGAGATACCTTCTTATTACTTGACTACTCTTAGTATCGTATGTCAATTTAGCCATTGGCAAATATTTCTAATCTGTCTTCCAAAGTTTGAGTAATCCGTTCCAATTGTCCACCAGTTTATGGAGGAAGAACGATACTGAATCTTAATTCAATATTCCAAACCTCATATAAATACTTCATAATTCTTGGAATAATCTATAGGCCTTTATTGGATATAATAAGTTCCATGAAACCATGTAGTTTTGACTATCTCTTCTTAAAATACATGTCTATTCACTTATTTAGCTTTACAAGTTGAGATAAAACGTGCAAACAATTGCCCAAATTGAATTCTTTCAGTTCAGATTTACTAGCATTCCTCTTAAAAAATCCATTGTACTTATTTATGTATTCCTACAAATCCAAGAAGTACTTAGTACCCCCTGCTGTCTCTTTCTAATTAAATTTGCAACTCTTGATACTTTTGGTTATTTCCATGATGTATAATTAACAGACTACATTGATCTTCTGTGAATAGCTTTCCTTTCAAGTCACTATCACTAGTGATAAGTGTTCAAAAGTACTATTTTTATTACCCTTTTTACTCATATTATTGTTAGACTTAAGCTCATATTAGTTGCATAATTAGTTATTCATGCATTAATCCATGTTTCTTTCCACTGTTGAGCTTGATTACATAACTTAGTGATTTTTGTGGAAAAAGATGCTGCTTTGGTGTGTTTTTGTGTGTGTATGTGCAGGATCACTTGCCAAAGCAATGCCGAGCTAGTTGCCAGGGCAATGCATGAAGGAGACGCCGAGCCAGTTGCCATGGCAATTGTCGACAAAGAGAAAATGCAATAGGGATATCGAAATTGATGACTAGACAAGCCCAAGATGACGTGGAGCAAAGCCCAAACCCAAAGGAATTTGATTTCCATGCAGAGATTAAAGAAGAATTAAATCCCAAGAAGATAGGAAAAGTTCTAGTAGGAATACAATTATAATAAAGAATTATATTCTTTAAAGATAATTTAATTCCAACTCAAACTCCTCCTCAAAGAAGGACTTTGCCCTAGCCCTATAAATAAGAAGGGAATTTCGACAATCATAGAGAGCAAAAAGAGGAGAGGATTTTCGACAACTCCAAAGGCAAGAAGGAAGAGATTTCGATAAGATAACAAGGAGGGAGAGAGTTCGATTTCTTCTTCTTCTTTGCTTCCATTAGATTCATGGTTTGGGGATTATTCTTTGTATATCTTTTGAACCCAACCATGAACTAACGTGATTGGTTGGGGTTATTGTGTTTTGTTGTTCTGAGAAACAATTGGATTTTGTTTAGGTAATAAGAGTTTGCACTTTTCTATTCAAGGTTTACTCATTCTTGGCTTTTATTCTTGTTTGCGAGTGAATTGGGAGAGGATCTCGTAACTTCATCTATTTATCTAATATCGGGAGAGTTAGATTCAAGAAACGAATGAGTATGGTCTTTATTCAATCTATTGATGGTGAAGATTAATCCGACTTAGGAATAAGTTAAGGATTTCAAAGGCTAAGAGGAGCGCAAGATTGGTTGTTGTTCACCCTTGATTCACGCAGGGATGTATTATCAAGGCATCCACAAGTAGCTAGAGTTTCGACTTATGGATAAGAAGAAACCATTGAAGAACGCTCTGCCGAACCTTGAAGTTGCTGCCCAGACGCCCAAGTAGTTGCCCAGGCAACCATCGATTAGTTGCCAAGGCAACCCCGTTGTGCAAGTTGCCACGGCAGCTGAGTTGCCCGTGCACTCTTTTACCAAAACGATCCAATCGGCTATCACACCTCAACTCACGATAACCTGGCCTATATCTCTCTTTTTCTTTCATCTATTCTTTTAGTTTATTGCTTTTACTTTTTCTCGTTAATTAAAACCTCTATTATCAATTGTGTTTTTATTTTCACAGTGCAGTAACTTAAGCAAAGTGGCCCAAACCAATCCCTGTGGAGAAGATACTCGATACTCATATCACTTTATTACTTGCGACGTGTATACTTGCACATTTGCGTAGCACTTATCACACGCAAAAACTAGAAATATAAATTCTTCTTATTAATATCAGTAACCATCAATCTCAATCTCAAGTCTTAATTTTCATCTGATTCAGTTTGCTTTTCATCAATCATTCTTTCTTTACTGGGTTAAGTATAATTCCCGTCTAATAACTTCCTACTACTAAGTTTTCCAACTTTCTTTCTCATAACTCAATCAATGTTGATACAAACTATATTTTTCTGGTCCAGAAGAATTCCTAACACTTGTCTATAAACATTTATAGAAAAATCTCAGATAGTTGAAACGTCTTCTATTAAATACACTTCACATTTACTACATAGCTTTCTTTGACTAAACTTGAGCAATTAATTCTTCAAAAAAAATTTAAACATGTCTTCTTATATTCACATCCATCTCATGTACAAATAAACAATTCATCTTGAATATAATATCAGATTTTCAAAATGGTAACTTTATCGAAATTTCCAGAATTCAATCACCTAGTTCATTAAAGAACATCTCATATCAATTCGTGTCGTCTAATGCTTATGATTCTCATTACTTTATTCTTACTGATTGTTTCTATCAAAATTTCCATGAAAAGAAGTCTTATCTTATCCAAAATACCTCAGCCCTATCTTTATCAAGCTCTGCTGCTAATTATTCAGACAAAATTAACATTTTATTTAACTTATTCAGTTCCAACTCATGTGTACAAATAGTACGGATATCTTGAAATCAGATACTACTGAATTATTTCCATCATATACTAATTATTCATATCTTTAGTTTTTTTGAAATCTACCAGATTACATATGTAGCCACTTCTAACATTGCCATATTCTACCCTCAAGCATATATATTTCCCAAGTAAAGATACTTGTTCTTTTCTTCTTCTTCTTCTTCTTCTTCTTCTTATTATTATTATTATTATCCGAATATCTTAATTTATCAAAGATATTCTTAACATCATTTAATCACAAACTTATAGTCCTACAATTGTCTTTTACCTTGAAATGTGAGTCCTTACTATCTAAATTTCTTTGTAACTTATGCTCTTATATAAATAAGTGCATATATAGATGTTAAGGACTAACATCTTATAATTACTGCATCAGCTCCTTATAATGCAGATAACTCAACCCAAACTGAATTTGATTACAATACTTATTTCACTTCATTGTACTCGCTATGGGTTATTTCTTGACCTTTGAGATTCGTTGATTTACGAAACCCGATAGCGTCTTACTTTCCTTACTATAATCTTATTCTATCTTATTCTAATGAGGAGCAGCTTCAAGTCATATAATCAACCCATCAGTAATATGACATCCTAGGGGCATGTATTTATTGACAAACTTATAACAAACTCGGTTTAGCATCCAGAATTGGCTAAACATGTAGCTCTAATACCACTAAATGTAACACCCTTAAAGTATACTCGTAGTACGAATACACATTAAGGATTTCACAATATTATTTAACAAAGTTCTAGACTTGTAAATTTATTTTTTTTGAAAACATCTGACATAAAACTTGTTTATAAAAAAACCCTTTCTCGACTTTCGAAGTATTCATAGCCTATTTGTTGATTGCTAGTTTTGACCCTGAATGGTTTATAAATCATATTGGCCAGTTATTAAAATAGGTATATAACTCAGGGTGAAAACTAGGTACACTACCTAGGCTCTTTCTTCAATTTAAAATTGTTACGCTATAAACGATAAATAAAATTTTACCCGATTAAATATTTTTACCGATAATTCTTTAACCATATGAATAATTCATATTTCCATGGATAATCCTTTATACTATCTTAAACTAATTTATCACATTACTAGTACCTTATAATGTTTTATTTATTTATGATTTATTTTTGAAACTGACTTTTTATCTGACTCTTAATCAAACTCATGCCTTTAAAACAACTAACGAATAAATATATTCATGCCCACTAGAGAATATCATAAATTAAATTGTCTTACTGACGTTTGGCAAATTGAAACTTGATTAACATGCTTCACTACTCTTTCAGTAAGTTTCCAATAACCTACGTGTGAAACAACATAAGCTTAGTATTCACTTAGTGAGGCAAAGCATATAAGGTTATCAAATAACTGACATGAACATAATTCAAGGCTTATTTTTATATCTAGCTTATCTAAGTATAACTGATAATACTTGTATTAAGTTCATCATGTTTACTTGACATACTTCATCATGTTTCTCATAGCATAATATAACCAGTTTCTATGGCATTTCATAGCAAACTTTATCATAATTCTAATTTTTTGCCTAACATATCAAACAAAGAAATGTAAATATTACTGAGTTTAACATAATCGGGAAAATACTGATCTTACAAAAAATACAGAGATATATAGAGAATACGGAGACCTATTATTTCTCGTACTTAGTACCAAAACTTTGTAGAAAACTTAGTACATAACGAAATTTTCCAAACTCACTAGCTCGATTACCTGCACTTTTATTAATCTTTTAAATTTGCCCAAAGTATACTTTATGAGACCATAGGTACGCGAGTCATCTGAATAAGGCACTAGAGTGTCTAACGTGAACATGTAAATGAGTACGTAATCGAGGATGCTCTTTCCTTCTCATAAAAGCACCTCGTTAGTGCCATTAGCACTATGGGCATGGATCCCTAGGGTGCACACCAAGGGCTTGGGTCCCCAAGGTGTATGTGACACCATCGTAGTCACAAAAACATGTAATCATATCATAACTTGAGTGATGCAGATTCTAAGGACTCTATGGCATACCAACTATACCATGGACTCTCAAAAATAAATACTTGGGCATTTCATTTTTCATTTCATTATCAATCAATCATCACCATTCATGTAAACGGGCAATTCACATCCCATATTTCATCATAATTATTCATATGTACTATCCATTACTGTATTATGCATCACATCGATTCTTCCAATATATCATGATCAAAAGTTATCATATAAGATGTCATCAATAAATCATAATAGCAGTTCATAACCCAGATAACATTAGGTATACTATAAGAAAGATATCTATCAGAGCATTGACAATGTATTATACATATTACTTGCTCTTACCATATTCAAATAACATATTAGTTATAGTGACTATCATAACATTTCACAGATAAGTTCTTATACTTGAAACAATATGTTATTCAAGTCATATTAGCTTATTTATTAAGAATAATTTTCCAGTCAGTGATCATGTATCAAACAAATCACTTATTCTTAATTTTTTTATGAACATATCATAATTAATTCTTTAGTCATATGTTAGGAACATTGTCCCTACATTGCTCGATCCGATTTTTTTGATAATTACTTAGGACTTTTACTACTATTTCTTCATAATCAAATTATCGAATTGAATATGTGTCTTCGTATTTATAAATTTTAGGATCCGATATTAATATATTATTCCATCATCTAAAAAAATTTCATGTATTTCCACTCATCCATACAGATATGAGACCTTCCCAGATGGCCATCCATCCTAAGGCCTGAGCACGCTTAACTGGGAAGTTTGATCAAAATTTGGTTTTTGAACTGCATTTTTCTTCCTAAAACTTTTATCAACTTTCCTATCATATCCTATCTTATCCATATACAAAATAAAAATAATGACCAAATAATTTTCTTTATTAGAGCCATATATCCATGTGTCACCTAATTATTCGACTAAGATTAACTTTTTACATAATTCTCATATTGAAATCCGGGTAGTGACAAACTACACATTATAACCCGGTCTATCCATCCATGGAATAAAAATTCTTAATGGTAAAATTCTTCATTAGGGGCTCATACATCTCCCACCTTTATACTCTAGACACCAACTTTTGAAAAGCTATCATTTTGGTTACTAAATTTTAAACTTCAATTCACATTCAATTTTCCTCGGATTTCAACCAAACTTTGCAAGTACCCTAATTAACTTTTCCTATATCATTTGATGCTTTTAAATCTCAGAAATTCTTTTCCATAACCCATAATGGAAGAAATCCTAACTTTTGCATTTTTTGTCATTTTGGTCACTAAGTTAGCTTTTAAGCTACTAAGTAACAAATGACCTTATTACTGTTTAACAAAATTCTGGGGTGTTACATTAATCACCTAACTACCCTCCAACCGTATGCCAATATGCACCATAACGATATCTAGAAAAACTTACCATAGGCCCAATGGGCGTATGAGCTTACCTAAGGGGATGCCTTAAGTCTAGAAGGAATCACCATAACTGAAACATAGATGCCTGAATGTAGAATGTATTACCCTAACTAAAGCATAGGAACTTGATACAGAAGCCATAAGGTATTACCTGTAACACCCTAGTTTTGGGCTTATATGTTTTAAGGTTGGTTTGAAGGTCCGGTGGATCAGTATTAGAGTTTCGGGTTAGTTTTGGGATTTAATTAGTTTAAATATTTTTAAAGGTGATAAAATTTGGGAAAAATATTCTAAAATCATTATTAAATATATTAAGGATGTTGGTGAAATCAATTTTGGAAAATTAGATTTGGAAATTGGACATTTTGGGCTGGTGACCAAAATGCAAGTTTTGAAAACTATTTTTAAAGGTGACTAAAATGAAAAGGGTCAAATTCTTAGAATCTTTAAGGAGATAATTTAACAATTTTTTTCTGATGATTTCTCCCTTAATTAAATATATTTTAACATGTGTTTTAAAGATAATTAAAAAGGGATTTTAGTTAAAAAGTTAGTTAAGCTCTTTAAAGAAAATTCACGTAACTTTTCTCTCAACTCTTCTCTCCACTCTCTCCTCAACCAAACACTCCTGAGTTGTCTTTTAACTTGTTTTTATGATTTGTAATTGATTAATTAACATTGTTTTTGCAAAATCTCATTTAAATCTTGTGTTTTCTTAGCTTTTATCAAACCAATTGAGGGAGAAATCTCACAATAGAAGTAAGGTCCATGATCTCCTCTATTGTATGATTCTTTACTGAAATTCACAAGTATTTGATCCTTGATTTATTGATTGTAAACTGATTTTAATGATTTATCAATGTTTAATTGAATGAATTGGGTAAAATTGATATAACAAGGTAATTTTTGAAGTGGATCTATTTTTCCAATGTTTAAGATTGATTTAATACATATTTTGGATTTATTATGATGTTGATAGGTTGTTTTTATAAATAGAATCCTGAAACTCTTGGATATCTAATTGTTTAAGTTGTTAGATTTGAGTTTTTGTGATGATATTCGAGTTTAATCTTTGCTGGAAGCAAAAAGATATTTGGAAAAGGGTTTTTGGATGACAATTGATGTTGACTAATGAGTTGAATCATTGCTTTATGGCTGGTTAAGTTTCGGAAATGTTTGATGATGATTTTGGTTTGTTTCGGATGGTTTTTAAGGGGGCAACTTGAGAGTTGCGGGGTTTTGCTTTGAGGCAGTGGTTTGAATGCATAATGATGCATTTATGCTATGGTTTTATGTGTTTAAAACAAGGGATAATCAAGGTGAAGAAGCTTGATGTTGTTTTGTTGCTTGACGTTGTCTTGCATAGCGTTGGCAAGGAAGGCGAAGCGTATTGGTGAGTGGAAACTAGTTTTAGATGCTTTACAAAAGTTTGTAAAGGTTTTTGGGAGTTTAGAGTAAACGTGAAACGCTTACCTAAGCTCAAAAGTAAGTTTCCCTTATTTTGCTCTTGAATATCGACTTGGATATGAGCATGTTGTTTGCATGTTTTGGTGATAAACATGATATGATTTACTTACTGGAAATGCATGATTTTGAGTACATATGCAGGGGTTTAAAAGTATATTAAATGCTATTGAGCATTGGTTTTCATTATGGTTGGGAATGGTGTTATTGCATTGGTAATGAGATTTGCATATGTAATGTTTTGTTTAATGCATTGTAAAGCAATAAGTTAATGGTTTGTAAATGGTATATTGGCTATGTGACATGGTGAAAACAATCGGATATAGTTGGCATGCTATAGGATTAAAAGTGCACTATAAAATATGAACAAAATCGATTATGGTCGTGGGTCCTTGAGGTATGGCTGTTTAACTAGGCCACTCGGACTGTTGAGACCTCATTTGGGCATACAGTTTAACTAGGCAACCAAAATTGGTGGTGATCTTGCGGTTTAACTAGGCAAGGTTGGTACTCTTGTGGTTTAACTAGGCAAGGGTGAAATCTCACGGTTTAACTAGGCGAGGGCGTCAAATCTTGCGTTTTAACTAAGCAAGGTTTGGGATATCATGCGGTTTAACTAGGCATGGTATGAGAGATCCGTGTATCCGATATGTATAAGATAGAGGTGGTGTATTCGAGTCACTATAAATGCCAATATATGTGAAAGTTCATGTGTTGAACCTGTTTTAATGCTTTGGGATTTAAGCATGGTTTATGATTTAATGCTTTGGAGATTTAAGCATGGAATGTACATGATGTTGCATAAAGTTTATTATGTTTTGATTCGGTTGGAATCATGGAAAATGCTTAGGTTGTAATCATGTTTTGGGAAAAAAAGCATATGGTTTGCATACGGTTTTTAATGCATCATTGTTGTATGAGCATTCTCACTAAGAAAGTATTCTTACACTCTTTTTTTTCTAATGATGCAGAGCATTAAGGTTTGGGGGCAGCAAGAGGCAAGGCTAAGCAATCCAAGGACATTTACAAGTTTGAGTACGAACTCGGTTTATATTTCAGTTAATAAGGAAATGTGTTTGCCATGGTTTTGGGAGTTATAATTTTGTTTTCTTATGGATTTTAAGTATGTTTCCATGCTGGTTTTTGAAGATGGTTTGATGTTGCTAAGTTTGTGTTAATCCTTGCTTTTAGTTGTGGATAATTGGTTGCCTAGGTATGCATCTAGAGCCTCATTATTGATTTCCATGTTGTGATGGTTTGAGCAAGTTTATTATGTTGTGTTGGTTGTGTTGGCATGTTACTTGTACTAAGAGTGGTCTATTTTAGCATTTTGGTATGTTTGGCAAAAGGGTTTAGGAAGCACGCCTCTAGAGTAATTCTTTGGTAGTAGGAAGTTGTGTTGGATGTATGATTCTAGCATATATGTGAGTTTATGTGTTTATGATTGATTATATGCATGTATGCAAGTTGCTAGGACCCAAATGCATCTAGATTCGAGTGAAAACCAGCTAAACTTGACATTATAGGCCCAAGCGTATCGATATGCGGGGGACCGTATCGATACGGCTAGGCAATTTTGGGCAAGGCATTTAGGTACGGGTGAAGGAGTTTCGATACGGTTTAATGCTACTAGAATGTCACTTTTTGGAATAAGACCGCATACCGAAACACCACATGACCGTATCGGTACGGTGTCTAATGAAATAAAAAGGAATTTTCTAATTCGAAGTAGTGTACCGGTACGGGGTTGGTCGTATCGAAACGATGGTTGCAATACCGTATCGATACAGTACTTAGCGTATCGATACGGTGACTTTTATTTCAGTTAATATCATGGAAATGCAGTTCTAGTTTCTTTCATTTTGGTCCCTAAATCTTGTTTTATCAATTGAATGAGTATGGTTGATTGTATTAAGCTGATTTTTGACATGTAAGCCTGGAATATGATTAATTAATGGTTGGTAACTTAAAATTGGGAAGAGTCCCTGTAAATTGTTGAGTTTGCAATTTAGTCCCTAAATTGCATTGTGCTCAATTGGATATCGTATCGGTGCCCGATTGTGTTGAATCATCACCTGTGGATAGTATGTAAATGTAGGAATTTAATAATGCATCTAGACAAGATAAACAAAAAAATGGTCACGTTTTAGATTTAGGCTTCCCGGTTTACTTCGGTAAACCTAATGTAGCTTGCTCGGTTTAGTCTTGCGACTAGGTCAGGTCGAGGGGGTTACATTACCCTAACCGAAGCATAGGAACCTAATACATAAGCCATAAGGTATTACCCTAGCCAAAGCATAGGAACCTAATAATAAATCCATAAGGTATTACCCTAGCTGAAGCATAGGAACCTGATACAGAAGCCATAAGGTATTACCAATTGGATCAGGGTTGATCCTGTAGAGACTTCAAATCATATCCTAAGTACCCCAATAAAACAATATAGATAATAATAACAATAATAAGCACTAAGCAGTTGTAATAGTAAATATAAAGCATAAAATTATTTTCAGTAAAATAGTAACTAGAGAGCATATTTTTTCAGATCAGATACTGAGGTGTATTTTAGACAGATGAAAGTCATGATTATAATAGAATTTAGATATATCAGGATAAATTTTTGAAAAGTCGTGTAGATCAGGATTAATCAAGATTTTAGATATATCATTTTGCAATTTTGCTTATAAGGGCATTTTGGTCATTTTAATTCTTAGGACAATTATGTAGTTTAATCCCGATAGGGTAAATTGGTGATTTGTTATTCTGAAGATTGCTGACGGCATGCCAGGCTTCCAAGTCCCTTTGACCCAAACATATCTCATCATTGTATTACTTTCCAAGCATTTGAATAGGTACACCGTACACATGTTAAATACTTAGCACCAAACTTCATTATATTTCTAAATAAATTACCACCCTAAATTATTTTTGAACAGGATCCGATTGGTTGAACATGGATGTATGTAGTCTTTTCTGTCACATTGATCAATTCAGATAAATGCAAACTTTCAATGATTATCTTTAGAGTCTTATTCATAATTTAGGAGAGTCTACAAGTTCTACGTTCCCAAATGCTTGAAACTTAATACCAAAAAGTTTCCAAATGGGTCGGGTGTTTCAGATGAATCAATTGTATTATTAAGTCAGGAATTTAGTTCAAGGTCATTTTCATTATTAGGGGAATTTTGTCATTTACACATTAAGGTATTTCCGCCATTAAATTATTTGAATCTGAATATTCAAAAATCTTTCTAAGTTGTTAGAATTCTTATTTGATTCGTTCAAGTCTTATCTGGTTTACCATTCTTTTATTTTGAAGTCAATTTGACTTAAGCAGGTTAATCGGTACACACATTCATTACCAATATGTTACATGTTGCATGCAGGAGGTAGAAATGTATTACCTTCATTTTGAGCTACATCGGGCAACTCATGATGCTTCTATCTATCGTATATGAACTCTAATTCGATTATCCTCATAAAACTCGGACACGTGGAACAACATATACCTTTAATCATCATAATTCATAATCAGTCCTTAATCTTATTTCTTTGCTCTTAAATTAAAAAATTAACACGTGCATGCTCGAGTTTGACGTCAGATTCGGAGGCTTTTGGGTTAGAATTTCAAAAAACGGGCTTTAAAAATGGACCCAGGATGTTAAAAACATAAAATAAGGGTTTTCAATTTTTTTGACTTTTTAGTCAAAGTCAACGCTGACGTCATCAGTTAAGTGGTCAAAGGTAAATACTGATGTTAGTAGTCAATGTTGACGTCATCGATCAACTAGTCAACCTAGTTGACTCGGGTGACTTGACTCACTGAGTTGACTCGGGTGAGTTGAATTATTGAGTTGACTTAGGCGAGTTGACTCATTGAGTTAACTCGGGCAGAGGCAGTTTGGGTAAAATGGGTCGGGTCAGACTTGGGTCAAACAAAATAGGCCAACTCGGGTTGACTTATTGGGTTGACTAGGGCGGTTCGGTTCGGGTTTTATAAGGCCAATTCAGAGGCTACCGTTTAGGGCGGTTGAAAATTGCCCCGAATGACACGTGACATCCACACGCGGCCTAAAATGGCCGGAAACATCCTAAACTGCATAATTTTCCAAGATTTACAATCCCACATCAAAAATTAGGTCAAGATTTAACCAAAAGTAGGTCAAAAACTCACCAATCTTACCAAAATCTAAGATTCACGACCGAAACTAGTGTAGCTTCAATGAACCCACTATCGATGTCGAACGAATGATCGGTTGGTAGGTTTTTCTTGGCTCGACGCAGGGAATCTATTAGAGGCAATAACGTGGTTATCGAACGATGAGAGCAACCAAAAATTGACAAAACAAGAGCAACAAATCTGGTTTATTTTTGGAATCTTCAAACCACTGCCCACGGTGGACGGCCGGGCTATAAGGCGAGTGGAGGACTAGGTCGTGACCGTCGCACGATGGTGGCTCAGATGATATGGGTGGTGCATGTCATGAATTAGTAATAGCTAGAGATCAAAGACAAAGAACCACGGGGAATTAGGGAAGATATTAGAACCTTCTCGGTTCACATGGCTTTTATTAATTAGATATACCCAAGAAGGTTAATTGAAAACCAACCACGTGATAGACTTAGACCAAGAATAGTCTTGGCCCTGATGGCTAAGACCCTTATTTACAATGTTAAAGGTTGCAGGGTCAAAACCCCATAAGAGCATTCTCTCTTTTTTTTTTCTTTTTTTACCTCAATGGTTAATTATTTAACTAAAATATTATTTTAGAGGTGTTACACTTTTTTCTTATCCTTGCAGAACAAGAATAAAGAAAGATAATAAGCACTAATTTTATTCTACTTCCCTGTATAAAGATTTTGAGCTGCGAGTTCCTCCCATATAGAACCGTTCACCCTTCCTCTTATAAAAATCCTAGAACTTCAAATTCTTCCCATGTAAGGCCTGAAGAAAAGAAGACCTTGAAATGATGCCCCATCTTTGATCACCTTGGCATGGGGTGGTACCTCGCCTTGAGGCTACTACAAGATTTTCATCGTACCTAGAGGCTGAAAACCCTAACACGATATCCCAATTTCTGGTCGCCTTGACACTAAACGATATCTCACCTAGTGACTACCGAAATGCCCCTCTTTCTGTTTTTCTTAGCATGGGATAAATCTCACCTTGAGATTACCAAAATATCTCCATCTTATTCCTAAAGGCTGAAAACCTTAATATGATGTCCTAATTTCTGGTTGCCTTGACACCGAGCGATATCTCACCTAGAGACTACAGGAATGCCCTAATTTATGTTCGCTTGGCATAAGATGTTCGTCGTTCTTCAAATAGCTGGAGATTGGAAAACTTTTAATGGATTCTTGACTCTTTGCTGATATTTACTCCTCTTCTTGGGAAGTTCAATATCTAATCTTCAAATTCTTGTAAAAAGAGACAAAATGCTTTCGTGATGTAAGTTAGCATGCTCATATCCTAAGGGGTCCTAACTACTCATGATGCATGACATCTACAAGCTGGACATCATCTGGGCGCTTTTTTTGGTTTTCTTCCTCGACTTTTTCTTGTTGTGTTCTTCGTCTTCATCCACTTTTTATCTCTTCTTGCGTTAGGATTCAGACCCGCTCAACCCTCTCTATTAGAATCTCTAAACTTTGCACTAAAGCACCCTTTCAGGTTTTCACTTTAGATTTTTGCTTTTCTCAAAGCACCCTTTTCAGGTTTTCGCTTTGGTTTATTTTTTCTTTCTTCTCTTTTTCTTTTATTTTTCTTTTTTCTTTTTCCCTTTTTCTTCTTTTTCTTCTTTTTTTCTTTTAGGGCACCCTTTCAGATTTTTGCCCCCGAATCCTTCTTTGCTTTGAACTCAGACATGGAAGGCATTTGTCATCTTTTCTCAGTAAATGTTGTTAAATTTGCTTCCAATGTCCTCTAGCCTTGACTTTGATGAACTCCTTTTGACGAAATCAATTTATGTCTCTGAACAACCTGCACTTAATAGGTTAAATCATAGTAATGCCAATAAATACTTTGTTTTTCAATAATCTATGTCAATCTACTTGTGGGATGCTTATGAAATAAAGAAAGGCACATAATATTATTTCATTAACATTTGAGAAGACTTTGGAATGATTTAAAGTCACGACAAACATGAAAAAATAAAAAGATATAAATAATATATGGTGCAACATCTCTCAAACATAGACTGTATGAATAATGCGAGCCCATCAACCGTGGTAGATCTCTCACTTGTCGTCTTTGATTAAGATTTTCGATAACAGAGATGGATTCTTCTATAGACCAAAGTAGATCCTTTTGAATGAAACAGAACCTAACAATCGGATGTCAATCCTTAGAATTTATTTGAACCGTCCATTTCAGATTTTAAATCCAAATTCTTCTCTGGTTTTAACTTAAACCCTTATCCATTTTCTTTTTTTCTTTTTTCCCTTTTTTATACAGATTCTTCTTTTTTCCAACCATTTTACGGTAAGCCTAGATTTTTACTTTTTCTTTTTTTCTTCTTTTTTCTTTTTTACTTTACTTTTTTTCTTCAAGCATAGTACCTCTTGAAGGAGTCCGAATTTATAGGATTACTCATCTCCTTTCCATCCATCTCCGCTAGAATTAACGCTCCCCCGGAGAAGGCCTTTTTAACAACATAAGCCCTTTCCTAATTAGGCATCCACTTCCCTTGAAAGTTTTTCTGGATTGGCAAGATATTCTTAAGCACCAGATCCCCCTCTTGAAATTTTCTCATGCGAACCTTCTTGTTATAAGCTCGCATCAACCTCTTTTGATACATTTGGCCATGACAAATGGCCCTCAATCTTTTCTCTTCAATGAGTTTCAACTGATCAATCCTAGCTTGCATCCATTCGGATTCAACTTTACTTCATTCAAAATTTGAAGTGATGGGATCTCTAGCTCAATACGTAATACCACTTTCGTGCCATAGACCAAAGAATACGGCGTTGCTCCTGTGGATGTTCTCACGAGATGTTCAATAAGTGAACAAAGTAAAGGGTAGTTTCTCATGCCATTCCTTGAAAGTGTTTGTGGTCTTTGCTATGATTTTCTTGTTATTTTGGTTTACCGCTTCTAGTTCCCCATTCATATTAGGACGATAAGTAGTAGAATTGTGGTGCACAATCTTGAACTGTTTACACACTTCGGTCATCATCTTGTTGTTCAAATTGGAAGCATTATGAGTAATGATTTTTTCTGGCAAACCATAGCGACAGATGATTTCTTTCTTTAGGAACTTGCAAAATGTTGCCCTTGTGATGTTGGCATAAGAAATGACTTCTACCCACTTGGTAAAGTAATCAATAGCCACTAGGGTGAAACGGTTCCCATTTAAAGCTTTTGGATAAATCTGACCAATGACATCCATACCCCAAGCAACAAAAGGCCATAGTGAATTCATGGTGTGAAGTGGCACCCGCGGAGAATATATCTTATCGGCATAAATTTGACATTTATGACATCTTTTTGCATAATCGATGCAATCTCCTTCCATGGTCAACCAAAAGTAACCATATCTCATGATTTTTCTAGCCATTTAGAATACATTGGTGTGGGTTCCACACAAACCATCATGTACATCCGCTAAAATATTCTTAGCCTCTAAGGCATTGACACATCTCAACAACATCTGGTATTTACTATTTTTGTACAAAACCTCTCCATCAAGGACATACCCCGACGCCAACCTTCTAATAGTTCTTTTGTTATTATCGTTGGCCTCTTTTGGGTAAACCTGGAATTTGATGTATTGGAGGATATCATAGTACCATGGATTTCCATCCTCCTTCTTTTCCAAATTATAGTAATGAGTCGGTATCTCAAAAATATGCATCTCAATTGGCTTTATTTTGACTTTTGGGCTTGCCCCAAACATGGCGGCCAATGTTGCTAGGGCGTCAACCATCTGATTATCTTCCATTGGCAAATAAGCAAAAATGATTTTCTCAAAGTCTTTAACCAACTATTGGGTCAAATTGTAGAACTTGATTATCTTCGGATCTATTCTCCCATTTTTTTGGAGCTGGTAGATTACCAAGGACAAATCCCCAAAGACTTGTAGTACCTTGATCTTTCTTTCTATGGCCGCGTGGAGCCCCATAACACAAGCCTCGTATTCGTCTATATTGTTGGTACATAAGAATTACAAACTATTTGTAAAGGGGCAGTAGACCTCTTCGGGAGAAATTAGCACTACCCTTATTCCATGGCCTAGGGCATTGAGCGCTCCATCAAAATAAAGCTTTCAAGGGTCTTTTTTCTCCTCAAACAAAGCACAGATCAGATCTTCATCCGAGAAACTAAAATCCAATAGCTCGTAGTTGTTCATAGCGCGGCTTACCAAGAAATCTGCCACCACACTTCCTTTTACCACTTTTTGACTCACGTAAACAATGTAAAAATCTAACAATAGCATTTGACAACGGGCCATTCTCCCAGTTAGTGCTGGCACTTCCATTAAAAATTTCAATGGATCCAATCGAGAAATCAAGCAAGTGGTGTGATACAACATGTATTGCCTGAGTCACTTGGTAGCCCATACTAGGGCACAACATAGCTCATGGATCAGTGGGTACCATGTTTTGCACTCGGTGAACTTCTTGCTCAAGTAATAAATAGCCATTTCCTTCTTACCAAATTCATCGTGCTGCCCCAACACACAACCCATTGAATTCTCAAAAAATGTCAAGTACAAAATTAATGGCCTATCAAGCACCGGTGCTACTAAGATTGGGGCATTGTTCATATACTTCTTGATCTTTTCTGGTGCCTCTTGACAATCATGATCCTATAACCCCGAATTATTCTTTTGGAGCAATTTAAAGACGGGATCACATTTATCGGTCAACTGGGACATGAACCGAGATATGTAATATAACCTTCCTAAGAATACTCAAACTTTCTTTTTTGTTTGGGGTGGCAGAAGATCTTTAATTGCCTTCACCTTATTGGGGTCAATCTCAATTCCTTTCTGGCTAACCACAAAACCTAAGAGTTTTTTAGACATAACTGCAAAGGTACACTTGGCTGGGTTGAGCTTTAATTGATACTTTCTCAACCTTTGGAATAGCTTTTGCAAATTTTGGTTGTGCTTCTATTTATTCCGAGATTTGGCTATCATGTCATCCACGTACACTTTGATCTCCTTATGCATTATGTCATGGAATAAGGTCACCATGGCTATTTGATAAGTGGCTCCAGCTTTCTTTAGTCTGAAAGGCATTACCTTATAACATATTGTGCCCCACAAGGTGAAAAAAATGGTCTTTTCCAAGAATGCCCAGCGGTATTGTCGACTAGAGTATCAATGTGGGCCAAAGGGAAATTGTCTTTAGGACTTGCCTTGTTGAGGTCCCTATAATCCACGCACATACGTACTTTCTCGTCCTTTTTTGCACCGAGACTATATTGGGTACCCACTCTGGGTATTTAGCAACTTTTAGAAATCCAGCCTCAAACTGCTTTCTTCACTTCTTCTCTGACCTTTAACAACATGTCCGTTCTCATTCTTCAAAGTTTTTGCTGGACGGGTTTGCACTCTAACCTTATAGGAAGCAAGTGTACCACAATGTCCGTGATCAACCCTGACATATCCTGATATGTCCAAGCGAATTCAACTGGGACCTCATATTCTATTTTATCCTCTTCTTCTATGATCTCTTGCCGAGCACGTGGGTTGTTCAAAATCTACTCCACGATTAGATTTAGAATCATTCATATAGTTAATATTAAAGGGCATGCAAGAGTTTGAAAATATGTATTGGGAATAGAAATGATGGTTTTGAACGAATAATAATAAACGAATAAACAATGAATGAAATGAATGTCATGTTTGCCGTTTGAGAAAGAAATATGGAAAGTATCCTTTTTATTGAAAGCAAATAAAGATGACATAGTCGCCCTTTACAAAAGATCCATATTGCTTTCGGGCAAAAGCAAATAGGATTGTTCTGGGCATTACTTTGATTTGGACCTAAAAACTACAGGAATGTCCACACGGGTCAAATTGTTGAGCTTTTCCCCCGAGAAGCACAATCGGATCTTGGCCAAAGGCTGGACAATCTTGCCGCCCTCAAATATCACATTAACATCCATCACTTCCAAAGTTTCACTGATCAATTCTTCATTGAGGAACTTCTCACCCTCTTGATTAGCTTATCGTACCTTCTGTTTAGGGTTCACTATCCAGCTGAACACAAAAATACTCCTAAGATCAGCATAAGTCATGGCCCCTCATGAAATATCTTTCCCCTGAACCTAGCCTTCCTTTGTTCTTCTCTCTTCTTCCACTCTTGTTTCCTTTGCAAGAAATTAGGCTTATAGCCGAGCCTTAAACGACCATTCTTGTTGATAATGCTCTTAGGTGGCAAACATCCTTCCAGGTTCCTTCCCAATCCTTTCCCTTTCCTTGCTCCTTTTCCCAAAGTCTCTGACACTACCTTTTTGGTGTAGTTTGATAGCCCAGGGCATGGAATCCTTTTCCCCTTGATGATGAAAGTAGCATTGACAAATTCCAAAGCCCTAAAAGAACATTTCACTACCTTTTCATCAGTCATAATATACGATGCGTCAGAAGTCACAGAAGTGATGATGTCTCATTCGAAATTTACCATCACTAGTTTCCCTTCAATAACAAACTTTAATTTCTGATACAACAAAGATGGAACAACACTAACAGAATGTATCCATGGTCTTTCCAACATATAATTATAGGATGGCCAAATATCCATGACCACAAAATTGATAGTGCACTTAATCGGGCTAATGAGCAGGGATACTTCAATTTTCTTGACCACATCTCGTCAGGTCCTATAAAATGCTCATACTATATTTTGACAAGGTTTAATATGTGAGCTGTCGATAGGAAGACGTTGTAAGGTAGCCAAAGTCATGACGTTTAATAATCACTCCCGGTAGCACATGTCTTTTGCAATGGGTTATGATGTTTAGAGACTTGGTAAACCCTATACCCCCCAAAATTTCATCATCACTAAACGTAATGTAATTATCGGCAGTGATATGGCTGATTATTCAGTCTAGCTTGCTGGCCGAGATATCACTTGGAATAAAAGTTTGGTTTAAAACCTTCAATAGTGCTTCGTGGTGTTTTTCAAAATTTAATAGAGGTCAAGCACTGAAATTCGTGTTGGTTGCTTTTGAGTTGCTCCAATACATTATACTCGTTGTGCTTAAAAAATCTCATAAATTCTTGAGCTTGAGCCTCAATTACCGACTCATTGATTTTAAAAGGCAGCTCCTCTCCAAATATCTTCTCGTGTTCAGGCTTAGTTACTTTGCCTTTACACTTTGGCTCCTCCACTGCCTTTGAAGTTTTTGGAGCGTAACACTGACTACTCCTCGTAAAGTGCCCAACCTCACCTACCATCTTGAGATTTAGCTTTATCAGCTCCTCTTGAGCGGGCTTTACTTCCGCAACTAACTTCTCTTCTTTTTGTGAAATTGAAATCCCCTGTATTGAAACATTAGCAGTGTAACTCCATGGGACCATTCGAGTATCCTTGAAGGGAAATGATGTCAAGGCAGAAATTATAATCTTGGGGGCCACCTTAGGGCCTTTTTCTTGGGGTGTGCTTTCTTCACTTGGCTTGAAACCAAGGACAAACGGTCTACTTGCACTATACTTAGTGTCTTGACTATTTGACGTGCAGACTTTCGATTCCTTTTTCCCTCTTCTTTATCAAAGAACTCAATCTCTTTATTGTCCATCAATTTCTAAACCACCTGATAGAACTCCTTCCAATCTTGAATCTCATGATCCCTTGATTGATGATACTCATAATATGGGCCACAACCCTTCTTCACAATCACCATTCCTCGAACAATGGCACGTGCCATGCACAACTGCTAAAAAACCCATCTCAAAGGAGATCTCACTTCTGACACATTCACATTTGGTCTTCTAGCGCACCCTTCTTCAACAGTATACACCCTGACCTCTATGATTCGGCAAGGGGTTGTTGGCTGTACTAGGTTCCTCCAACTATAACACTCCGATTTTTATCAGATTCTGAACAAATTTCTTGAATACTGTACAATTCTCAATTGAATGCCCTAGAACATCAGTATTATATTTGCACAGTATGCTTTAGTGTCATACCATGTTGGGTAAGGTGGGTTGAAAGGGGTAACATAGTAAGGCCAAACTAAGTCCACCTTGAACAACTGTGAGTAAAGCTCATTGTAAGAAATAGGTAACGGGGTGAAAGAATTATTCTCACCTTCTTTCTTGGGCCCCCTATCTTTCCTTTTATTGAAAATTTTAGTGATTCCTGGCTGTAGCTTGGGGTTGGGATATGGTGAGGTTCTTAACGACCTCATATGTGCTTGCATTGTTAACCTCATTATCTTTTTCTTAAATTTCTTTCGAGACAGTTCTCCTCTGTCGATTCTTTCCTCTTGATGGCTACTTCAATATGTTCACCGACATAACCATGTCTGGGAAGTTGCTGATAGGATTGCTGATCAAACAATCATAAAGTGTTCCCTTTAGTGTGTCTATGAACATCGGATAAATTTCATTTTAATGAAGTGAAGGTTGAACTCGTGTCACCATATTGTGCCATCACTGCTCTCATTGCGTCTTTGTTCCATCCCTTGCAATAAAAACCGATTAGGGACCATATCAGTTATGTGCTTGTATTGGTCAATGAAAGCCTTGGCTAAATCCTTCCATGACTTGATATGAGCCTGCGTCAATTGATTATACCACCTTGTGGCGGATCCCACCAGACTGTCTTGGAAATAGTGAATCAACAACTTCTCATTGTCAGTGAATCACGCCATCTTGCAAAAAAACATGGTTTTATGAGCCGTAGAACAAGTTGTCCCATCAAACTTGTCAAATTCTGGAGTCTTAAACTTATACGTGATCTCCATATCCGGAACAAACTGAATTCTCCAGCGTTCAACTCATAGAAACCTTCTTCATCCTCCTTTACTCAAAATTTTTCTTTGAGATCCGTCTTAGTTTCTTCCAACCTCTTTGAGAATTTTTCCTTTACCCGATTTAGCTTTTCTAACTCATCAAAATCTGGGACGTTGTCCCAACATTTTTTGTATTTCCAAAAGTCACGCCCAATTGAGCTTGGGCAGAGGCATCGGCATGATGAGACGAAGATGGCCCTTTATGAAGTCTTGGTATAGGGTTGATAAAGATTGGAGAGTACGAAGGGTCTCTCGAATTCTGTGTGGGATTTTTAACAGCACACTTTCCTCTTGGGTCCTATCCCCGACTGAGTTGCAACATCTGAGATATCTCCTTCATCATATCTTTTTGAGATTTGATGATGGTGTCCCTCAATTCTTGTTGAGTTTGTTCCAACTAACCCTTAAGATTGGCTTCCAAATTGGCAAAATTCTCATCCATTATACTTTCTTGTAAACGAGTGCAATGTGGGTGTGGAATGTTTGCAATTTAAAGGACCAAAATGCTCTGAAATAATAAGTCTTTTAATTAATTTCAATAATTTAACCAAATTTGCAAATAGATATGATATGCATGAATGCAAAGAAGAACACTAATTTGGAAAATATCCTTGTTAAACAACTTGCATTAATGGAAAAATTGCTTCATTATAATAACTAAAGAAAATCTACTACACATATGGTCCCAAACTAGAGCCTAGATCAACGATCTCCCTCAAGACCCAAACAAGCCTTTGCTCATCCTCAGACTCGTCCTCTCGCTTTTCTTAAAGCTCGGTGGCATCTTCCGCTAGAAACTGTAGCTTTCGGGTGACACCTTGCATCTAAGTCATCAAGTGCACTAGCTCTTGCTCTTGTTTCCAAATAGTATAAGTGGCAAACTGAAGTCACTCCATTGTCATCTAATGCACTTGAATTGCTCCTCCAAAGCTTGCCACTTGATCCTTGAGTTGTTGGAAATCGGTCTCTAACTCCCCGATCCTTTCTTTCAAAGCTTGGTTTTCTGAACTACTAGCTTCTAATTTTTTGGTGGAACCCTTGTTCTTGATGAGAGATCTTTCAAATCATTTTACTTGAGCCCTCAATTCCTCATTTTGGCGTTGTTCATTTACAGGTTGTTCAAAATAAAAAGTTCATAAATTCTATATCCCTTGAGTCACGACCAGCACTTGGTCCTTACGCTCATAATACTTCCACTTATAAGTCTCGGTTCTCGCCTTCTCTTCTTTAAGTATGTGCTCCATACCTTCGATTGGTCCATCATCCATGACTTTCTTGTTCTTGCTTAGCCTTTGTAGCTTTTGAATTTCGTTCTTTTTCCGATTTAAGTTCAAGTTCCAACTTATCATTTCTCCGTTGTAGACCTTTAATTTCTCTTTCGAGCTTTGTCTTGTCTAGCTCAAAGTTGAACCTTTCTTTTTTGACTTTCCCTTCGAGCTAAATAAACCTCTTTTGTTCTTCTTCGAGTTGCTTTCTCATCAAATCAACTTCGGTGAGAAGCGTAGCCAACCTTTCTTCAACAGACCTCATCCAATCGGGATTCAACTTAGAAATGTTGTCGTTGATGCAATGGAATCGCCATACTTCACAATCGGAAGTCATCATATATAGAGCACTCACAATCTTGACCCGTCTTGCGTTGTTCCAAGCAAAAGAAGCACAGTACACCTTCTCCTTATAGCCTTTTTTCTGTTCCATAGTCAATGTTGAACTCGTTCAACCCACTTGTAGCCAGCACCAATTGCTTGGAACTGAACTGTCTCAAAACTAGAAGTGATTCATACGTAGTATGCCCCTAAAGACCGAGTAGCGGTAGCCACGAATACTCCACACATCTATAAAGAATATTCCTTGCAGGCAGCAATGGAGCTCTCCAAACTATGACCTCATCTTTTAGGTTTTGGAAGACATCTAACCATACCTCTTCGGATCTATCCATTGGCAATCTCTTTTTTGTAGAAACTCTTTTATAGGTAAGAATTTGCTGTCGAGAATAGGTCTTGAGAAGTGGACGTCTAATCAAAGATGACTGTGGAACCATACTATCAATAGCTGAGGGCATCCCCGAAAATGACCCCTACCATATCTTCTATAGAACCTCAAAAACTAGAAAGTTTTCGTCAATATTACAGGTACCGGGTCGGTCTTCCCACTCAAGCAAAAACACATATCTAATATCGATGGGTTGATAAGCCCCAACGCCTTTGGAAACAAAACTAACCCATATATCAACAGTGCGAAGAGGTCTCGCTAGACTCGACCCACCGGATGCACTGAAGCCAAGACTAAAATCCCTTTCCACTTGACATATTCTTTCTTGTTCCAAGTTGTAACTTGATTTTCGACCCAAGATGGCAAAGCATCCAAGAACATACCTAACTTGTCCTGGAAAGACTTGCTCTTGTTCAGTTTAGAGTAGACACGGTTCTCATCGATCTTCTTACAATTTTCAAGGGTTGCATACTCTACAATTATCGGGTCAAATCAATGCTTTCAATTATGAAGAAACTATAGGCCGAATTCCAAAATCTCACTAAGGCTTGAAGTAGCGGCTGATCAACTGGGACATCTAACAATTATGCAATGTCGCCATACTCACTTTTGAAAGCATTTCTCGCCTCAAAATCCCAACTGTGTCAAACTAATCTCAACCTAAATATATCATTATACTCCGTGTTCATGAAAGTCTCGGTAGACATTGCTGACCTAAACCCGACATAAATACAATCCCCATCATGGAGTTGTTCTCCTTTGTCCATACTTGTACCTCAAATTCTTTTCATCACTGCTACAGACCAAGTCTCCCATTGATCAAGTCTTTTACTTTAGACTATATTCGAATTAGTGTTCTCTTTATGATATGACAAAATATGCAAAACAAAATATAAACAGGGAAACGAAAGAAAACAAAAGAAATATGTTAGTAATGGAATAAATGAACAGATAATAAATCCAAAATTAAAAGATGAACAGTACATAAACTAGGCAAATAGCAGGCAAAAAGGACAAGAAAATGAAAACCCTAACCGCATGAATTCTAATTCACTATGGTTGTCCACATGGCTCTAATTGGGGCGGGTTTCCTAAATTCTCACGCATGGGTTCAGTTCTAAAAAGAGTAACCGAACCTACCTTATTACCTACTAAGGCAATAAGAATCCCAATCTTGGCCCATTACAGGCTTGCGAATTGGATTCGATTTGAGGGAAAGCACGACCTACTGACGTGGAGGTATACTCACGTGTCAAAAGGAGTGGATTTCATAAGTGAATTACCGACTTGGGAGGGCTACTCACGTGGGTATGTGGCGTTTCACTCTCACTCAAGGGACAGAGCTCGGGTATAGAACTTGATGATCATGATGCAACACATGTCGGTGATTCCTTATAAATTAAATGAGCAATTAATTCAAAACCGACAATTATCAAAGCCCGGTAACTAAAGCAATGTCTTAAAAAGAACAAATTAATTGAATTCAATTTAAATTTCAAAATTTCCATTATTAAAAGCAACAAAAAAATTTCTGGCTTAACTTTCTTTTTTGCTTTATAAAAACAAAAATATGGTCCCCAACGAAGTCGCCATCTGTAGCGACCTTTTTTTTAATCTCTAAAAAGGAACATAGTTCGCGTTTTCCTTTCGCTTTTTGGGAAAATATTTGAAAAAGTGGGAAAGTCCTTTTGAAATTCGTGTTTGTTTTATTTTTGAAATAAAGACATGGAGTCGCCATTGGCAACTTAGGTAGGCTGGACACCATAAAACTAGAGATTCATTCGAAAACGGGTTCAGGAGTTGGTTATGTGTGGGGAAGGATTAGCACCCCCATCACGCTCGGAAAACGTTACCAAAATATATGTTGCTTTTAATTGATGGAATTTATAAAAATTTAAATTGAATTTAATTAAATGTTCAAGATTGAATATAGACTTTAATTAAATGAGCTTTATCAAATTGATGGGCTTGAATTAATTAAACGTTTAATTAATAAGGGTGACGATACCTCGGGCCATAGATTAAACCGACATCGAATAAGACCGACTGCCGTGTTAATTTATGGTTTCGAACTTTGTTCATCACCTTTATGCATGATGCAAGCATTTTAAAATGATATTTCGAATATTTGGTCAACATCCATTAATTCCGGACTGTTACGACACAAATATCGGAATTAATAAATACCTCTTTTTTATATATTAAAGTTAATTAATTAGTAACATGTCCAATTAAGATATTTAAAATATGTGAATGACAAGTAAAATGCATGGCATAGAAAAGCTTGAAATAAAAATCCTAGGCCCACTAAAGTTCTAACCTAAAAAAAGCCCAAATTATGGAAAATTAATTCGTGATCTAATTAATAACTAGGTTAGTCTAATATTAACCCTGAATCAATTAAATCCTAAAATCTAGAAAAACCCTAATATTTTATGGATTTATCTTGACTCAAAACAACTAATTAGATTAATTTTAAACTAACATCCTATTAAGCCATTGATGGTATTTAAAACGAATCGAATTAATAATTATGATTTTATTTAAGTGTCCGCCTAAATCTAATGCCAATTTTATCCTAAAATAATTAAGAAATGTCAAATTAATTTAATAAATTTAATATTTATCCCAATGAGCCAAGGACAAATTTAAATTAATTTGAACCCTAAATCTAGCTAAAGACTCCTACTAATCTAATCCTAAATTTACTTTAATTGATTTAAAACTTACACCCCAATAAGCCAATGGCATAATTTAAATTAATTAAATTAAATTAAACCCTAAACTAATATAATGAGACCCAACCCAAAAGAAACTGAAAAGGGTAAAAACAAGCATGCGTAAATTGAACATAATAAGCAATAACCATAAAGAGATTAAAATTAAAAATAGAAATTAATAAACTGAAAATAAATATGCAAATGCAAATGATTAAATCCAAACAAAATGAAAAACCAGGGGGACTAAAAGGTGATTTCAACACTGGGAAAAGGACCAAATTGAAAAGCTTTAAAAAATAGGGACCAATTGGGGTATTAACCCTTGTAAAAAATAATCAGATAAAACAAGGGGCGAAATTAAAAATGTTTCAAAAATAATAGGGACCGTGGAGGGTATTTAAAAACACGGAATGTAGTAAAGAAAATTTTCAAAACACGAAAGGGTTAAAAAAGAATAAAATCATTTTTTAAAATCTGAATCGATTTTGATTAGGGGTGAGATTAAAAATTTTAAAAAAGATGTAGGGACTGAAGGTGAGATTTAAAAAAACAAAAACCCTTTCACCTGTGAATACAATGACACAGAAGGGTTTATATTGCAATAAACCGGTTTTTAAAATAGGTGCGAGTATATATGTGATATTTCAGGTAAAAAAAGCCCCTTTAGATTTTTAACAAAACTCTCCCCCCATTTCTGGCAAAATTCTCTGAACCCCGAATGAACACCGCCGTGGTGTTCATCCTTAAAACCTAGACTCTGCCATGTTCTCAAGATTCATGCAGATGACCTTCGCACTGACCGCCATTGGCTATCGTATATCGGCACCAAAAAGCAACAATCCAAGGACCAAAAAACTCTTCTCCTTACTCCGAACCCAAAAACAATCTTTGTTTAACCCAAAAAACCTTCATTTCTCCTAGATCTGAGAAAAAAGAAAAAAAAACTTCGAAAACCCTTCTTCTAAAGCCTTTTCGAATAAAATCGACCAAAAAACTGTTCAAACTCCACTTCCTCAATGGTTTCCTTCGTACGACCGAGGAAGCCAACGAGATGGGCACCAGGAGGTCCGTCCTTTATTGGGTGAAACCCTCAGACGGCGGGAGTCGAAGCGACAGAGGTTAAAAACCCTAGATTCTCCCCTTTTTCTTTTTATGTTTTTTTCTTTACATGCATGCGGTGAAAGTGGAAAATAGGATACCTCAAAAGTTTCTATTTTATTGCTTTTGAAAATCTCGAGAGAGTCCTCCTCTTACAACTATTTCGGTTCGGATTTTATATCCAAAATTTACATCCATTTAAAAAATATAAATGAAACTACCAATTCCTCCTATTGGTTATCTGATCGTTTTGGCCGAATTCATGCCCCTCACTGTAGTTGTCAGTTCTGAAATTTTGTTGCATGTTTGTGGTTACTGTTATTTTGTTTTTTGCTTTGCATGCGTTGCTGGATCTGACCCAAATTGTTTTTTGTTGCATGTGCTACTGTAGGAGAGAGCTGAGGGACCAGATCTAGCCGGATTCAAGTGTGGCAGAAGAGGACAAGATCGAACAGTCTGGATGAGCCCCTTGTCAGACGGCTCGGGTCTGTTTTGGCCACGTGCTGATTCGGATGGCCTCGATTGGAAGAGGGGAAGGCAGAAGGGTTGCGTGTGAGCTCCACGTGCTCGTGGTGCTAGTTAGAAAGCCGTGTGTGGGTGCGTGAGGACTTTGGAAGGTTCCCAATGTTGATCTTGGACCGTTAGATCCATCCCAGATCTAACGGCCGTGAGCCGGCTGCGCAAGGGAGTGAGAGTATTAGGGCAGCTTTAAAATTAGGATTTTGTTTTTGGGTTTGTACTATTATTGGGCCTTAGCAGGCCAGACATATAATTTTTTTATTTTTTTATTTTTTTAAGATTGTATAATGGACTTTAAACTATTAATAAACTTGGGCTTTAGTTTATTTATTTTATTATATATTTTTTATGGTTTTGTTTTATAGTAATAATTATAACTAATAATAATATATAATAATACTAATAATAGCTAATGGTACTAATAAATACAATAATAAAAATGACATAACATAAAAACCTAATAGCAACAAAGAAATGCCAGTAATTTTTTTTAAAAATTTTAATGATAAACATAAACATGCTTAGTGTATGAATAAAGCCTTTTATTGCAAAAATGTAAAACGGGTTTGCACCCCGGATAAAATTTGTGATTACACGAGTCACCACAGGTCATTTTGGTAGACTGGACATTAGAAAACAACCTGAGATTCGTTCTTTTGAAATTAGAGTTTGAGAGTCGATTACGTGTGGGTAAGGATTAGCACCCCCGTAAACGCCTGATATTGATACCTTTGATTTTGCGTGGCATTTTGAATAACAATTTGAATTTAATTTAACCATTAATTATTAATTGAATTTATATTTTGAATAGAAAAATTCCTTTTATAAGGAAATATATTTTGATCTGAATATGAGATTGGTAACACCCCTATACGCTCAGGGCACCTATAATCATATTCAAAAAATATATTTCCAACATAAAAGGTCTTTAATGTATGATTAATTATGGTCATGTTCATTTTAAGTGCTAATCTAAAAGGGCACTAATCAATCGTGTATTTGTTAAATCTATGAATATTATTTAATTTAAAGGCTTATATGAGACAACACCTAATTGCTTGAGAACTATCCATGTTTAAACCCCAAAATTATAGATAATATTCCTTAACTCATTTAATTAAGCTAATTATTTAAGTTCTAAACCTAATTAATAACTTATTTAATTAGTCTAGATTATTTATCAATTCTAGAGCTTTAATGAATATTGATTTTTCTACTTAAAAGCTCATCTTGAATAACACCTCATTACGTTGGGACACCATTCAAATTAGGATTTCAAAGTTTCACTCTCAATACACATTAATTTTCTACAATTGTCTTTCCTAATTAATTATTAAAACCTAATAGAGAACCTAAGGCTAAGGCTCTAAATAATTAATTAAATCTAAGTGATTTAATTATCTAACAAACATTTCTATATGCATTATTTAAAACAGACATCAAGCATATAATTTCAAGCAATTAAATTAAATTAATTCAACATGAATAAATTGAAAGAAATTGAAACTTGAATTTTGATTTTATTTACAAAAGGACTGAATTGAAGAGATTACAAAATTACAAGAGCCCAAACCCAATTAACCTTGGATAAAATGATGCGGCTCAGACCTGGCCCGGTATAAAAAAATGCGCGAATCCTCTCCCCTGACTCGGTGCCAAAATAGTATCATTTTAACTCAGGTATATAATGCCTTAGACCGAGTTAGAATGATCATAACACAAACTCACACACTCTCTCTACCCTCTCTCTCTTCCAAATCCTCTACCCGCTAATAACTCCTACCCAAAAAACCCAAACTAAAATGGATTGAAATCCATTGTTCTTCACCAAATTCAGGCCTGTTTATCCATTCTTTCCTCGTTCAATCCGCACAAACACCAAACTTCCTTCACTTCCCTATTTTAAAATATCAAATACCCCTAATTTCCTTCAGTGTTCATCCTTTTTCATCATAAATGGGATGAACACGAAAGGAATCGACAACACTCTACCATTCACACCTCTCTTCGATCTCTTTTGGCCTTTTCTTGTTATCTCCGATCAGTTCGTCGACTGCCGAAAGTAGACTCCCGACCACCGTAGGTGATACCAACGGACTTTAAATCGTCTTTGTCCTCACTTCGACAGCTGTGAAGCTATTTCAGGTTGTCATGCTTTGCAGCATTGGAACCTTAATCTCCTTAAAAAAACTTAATTTCGAATCCTAGACCACCTAATTCTACCCGATTCGAAAGGATCTCCCAACTTCCCCCTAGATCTACCCGAGAATCGCCCTGTTCGACTCTACCAAAATCCTAAACACACTCCTACAACAAGGGATAAGCTTTGGCCACCCTACTCGTTTATTTCATTTTTGTTTTCCTATCATTAACTCCGATCTCTCATTGTTTTTATGTTGTTGCAGAAAATTAAAGGAATAGGGAAGGATTTAACTTTGGGTGATGTTCACAGCGAATTCGACAGTCGTCTGATCATCTTCATGCGTCTCTTAGTTTGCTCCAGCGATCTCTTTAGCTTCTCGGGGTAAGCCCATTTCTCTCTCATTTTTATTAATATATTTATTATTATTATTATTATTATTATTATTATTATTATGTTTTAATGATGGGTCATTAATGCCACTAATCCTTGACTGACACTCTCTCGCTTCAGTATTTATAGGGAGTTGACCCGCTAACGTAAAAGGTGATATCATGTTACTAACATCATTAACAACTGCATCCAGTTATGAAGGAAGAAACAAAAATTTGTACCACTCGATTTGGGCTAATGAGAAGACGCCACGTGGCATATTTGAGTGGGAAAATAGAGTTTTGGATCAGTTTTGTGTTTCTTGGGCTGTAATAAACTAGATATGAGCTGTAAATAGCTGTTAAAGATTGGGTTTTGGGCTTTGTATTGGGCTTCGATTTTTAGAGTGTAATTGGACACTATAATGGATATTTGGATGTTTTTGGACATTTGAACTTTTTTATGGACTGAAGATTTATCTATTTATTTATTTATTTACTAAGAGAAAAATATATGTATATATGGGTATACCCGAATAAAATTTGGGTATTACAGCTGCCCCTCTTTGCTCATTGCTATAGAATGGGAATTTGGCAAAGAATGAAAAGACACAATTTTTTTTGAGCTGATCGACTGTCACTCTGAGCTGCAAGTTATTCTGTAATGTTATGGAAATCTGAAATAATCTAACTCTTCAATCTTATGAAATGTTGGAGAAGTTTGAAAAATCAAATTATCTATCCTTCTAAAAATGTTGACAAAATCTGAAGAAGCTACACTATCTATTCTTCTGAAACGCTACAAAGCCCAGAACAGTGACACCCTCTATTCCTCTAAAATGTTTATGAAATCTAGAAATCCAAACTATATGTTCTTCTAAAATGCGATGAAACCTATAATAGTAACACTCTTCTTGAAATGCTGATGAAGTCTGAAAAGCTAAATTATCTGTTCTTCTAAAATGCGGCAAAGTCCAGAATAATAACACCCTTCATTCTTCTGAAATGTTTGATAAGGTCTGAAAAGTCAAACTATTTGTTCTTTTTAAATGTTGCGAAGCCTAGACTCATTATACTCTTTATTCCTTTAAAATGTTGACGAAGTCTGAAAAATGGACAATCCATTTTTCTAAAATGCTACGAAGCCTAGAGCAGTTACACCATTCATTCTTATGAAATGTTTAGTAAGGTCTAGAAAAAGTTAAATTATCCATTATTCTAAAATATGGCGAAGCCTGGAATTATTTAACTCTTCATTCCTTTGAAATGTTAACGAAGTCTAAAAAATGAACTATACATTCTTCTAAATGCGGTGAAGTCCAGAACAATTACAATCTTCATTCTTCTAAAATGTTTGGTAACGTCTAAAAAGTTAAATTATCATTCTTCTGAAATGCAACGAAGTCTAGAACAGTAACACTCTTCATTTTTCTGAAATGTTTGATAAGGTCTGAAAAGTCAAAGTATCTTTTCTTCTGATATTCTGCAAAGCCCAAAATCATTTTACTCTTTATTCCTTTGAAATGTTAACAAAGTCTAAAAAATAAACTATTTATTCTTTTGAAATGCGGCAAAATCTAAAACAATTACATTCATCATTCTTCAGAAATGTTAATCCACCTCCCTGCCAAGGTGTTGAACAAATGAATTATTCTGTTAGGAACTATGTCTTTGCTGAGCAAACTCTTCTCATTAGGATCTTTGTATTCTTTGTTGGGTGAACTCTTCTCATTTGGATCTATGTATTCTTTGTTAGGTGAACTCTTCTCATTAGGAGCTCTGTATTCTTTGCTGGGAAAACTCTTCTCATTAAGAGCTCTATATTCTTTGTTAAGTGAACTTTTTTCATTAGGAGCTCTTCATTCTTTGCTAGGATGCCGATTCACCTCCTCCTTTGGGGAATAACTAAACCTGCAAAAAGAAATATCACCAGTTAATAAAAATTTCTCCTAAAGTAATATGAAATATCTTCAATTTCCCGCTTGAAGCACTGATTTCTTTAGAGTCACTGCTTTTTCTGCCTAAGGTGTCTTAATCTTTCAGTCAGAAACTCGCATGAGATCTTTTGTTTCTCTTCCTTTGTTGATCGATCTCCCGCTATGCTTGGAACGTATATGACTAGGCCTATTCCTCCAATCCTGAAGTTGTAGATTGAAATCTTTTCTTGATGATTTGTAAATTCTTGTCGAATCACACAAAAATGCTTGGAATGTATGAGTTGGCATGCTCCTATCTTATGGATGCCTAGCTATATATGATGCATGAATGATGTCAATTAAGGACCACTTGGGTGAGCTTTCACCTTCAATAAAGCTCAAATTTTCCTCGATTCATTTTTCATTAAAACTAATTTTGCTGCCAAAGTAACCCATCTCACACTCAGGTTCAATCTTCAGGGTCTCTACATCTTTTGCTCTAAAGCGCCTTTTCAGGTTTTCACTTTAGATTGCTTTTCTCAATGTGCCCTTTCTGTTTTTCACCTCAGTTTTTCTTCTTTTTCTTTTTCCTTTTTTTTCTCTTTTTTCGAAGTTCCCTTGCGGGTTTTCATCTCGTTTATTTCTTTGCAATGGCATTTTTCCTTTTTCCAAATAAGGCTAATTTAAATTCTGATGGAACTCGTACCTTCCTTGTCATGGATTCAACACATAAATCTTTCTCTTGCCATATCTCACCATGTATTTGTCAAAACTAAAGTACTAGTGATAATTCCTTTCTTAGAAATCCACTCTTGATATGTCTTCATTCAGCTTCTTTGACAACATTCTTTTTTATGGTTCTAAAAGAAATCACCACTTTTGTTGTTCTAGCTTGCGGACTCTATTCACTAGAATAAAACATATTCTTCTGTAATGTTCTTTGTAACATTGCCCCACTCAACCTTGAATTCAACTATCATCTTCACTCATTCTAACATTCTCAAAGCTTTCTTGTCTTGCAATGCCACAAAAGTAATGATCTCTATTTTTGAATAGGATGAACCTTTAGTGAATTCAACTATCAAGTGCAACAGAGCCTTTGAAACAAAATGGCAATGATCAACTCAAATGTGACCCCTTCTAAATTATTAGACTTTCGAGAGAAACATTTCTCATATACCTATTTCTATCCCATTTAAGTGGAACTCTTTACCTAACTAGCTCACCATGCCCAATCCTTCCCTCTTTTCTGATCTCAATTAGGCATTAGAAGTCTGGAAATCCTTGAAGAAAGTTAACCCTGATAAGCGGGATGTATTCTGAAGACAAACTCCCCTTACTCTAATACATGTATATGATCAAAATGGTCTTTTGAGGCTTGTAATGTAGGCTATGGCTCACGGCTATGAAAGAAATGATATATAGGCTCAAATAACTTTTTAAGGGTGATGAAACCAAAGATCATTTCTTCCAAGTGAAATCTTATTTCTGTACTCTTTGATCTGAATACTTTCTTCTTTTCTTTTTTTTCTCTTCATTCTTTATATTGCTCTAGATTGTCTATTTTTGGGTTTTCACACTACAGTTCATTTCCTTTTCTTGAATTCAAAGGTGATAAATCCTTCAATGCTCCTTTAGATAGAGATTCATCTGAATAGAAGATCTCACACATGTCGCTTTTTTTTCCTTGCATATTTTCAAATTAGTGCTTTCTCATTCAACTGCTTCAACTTTCATGTCAACAATTTTCAACTTGATTCAGTTGACTTTTTGAACTTTCTGCTATTTTTTTCTTTTCCTCTTTCTTTTCTCTTTTTTGACTTGATTTGGAATATTCGCCATCATTCAAGATGCCTCTCTTGCTCTTGTACTCAATGTATTCACCTTTTTTCTTGCCCCGTAATTCACAAGGCCTTACTATCATAGCATGACCAAAATCAAACACCTTTCACTTGCAAACAAACTTTCATCCTCTTTGCCCCAGTGTGGGGGTGATCCTTGGTTTGGGTTGAATCAAAAGAAAATTATTAAGCTTAAAGGGAACAATAAAGGATATTTTTTCTTATTTTCTTTCTTTGTGAAGGGAGATGAAGGAATGCCAAATGTCCTCTCATATACAAATATCTTCGAAGAAAAGCAGACCTCAGGTGATAGATGTTTTAAGGTTATCACTTCATTCAAGGACCTTAGCCAACAATGCCTGAGAGGAAAATTCACTCAAAATTTTTATTTGGGATTTTTCTGAGATTCTTGAACACTCATTAAAGTCGTCTCGTTTGCCTAAATAAATTAGAAGAGAGCCACATTTCTGAAGTTGATCTCTGAATTTGATTCATGGTCACTCATGGAGTTAATATTTAAGGACCTGATAGAAAATGATAGTGAAAATATATACATATATGTATGGGAGAACAAAAACTAACCTATGAAAAAGGATAATAGAAATATTAAAATAATCAAAGAATGTAAAATGTTTTCCATTTGAGAAAAAACGTATAAAACAAGCATCGAAAACAAATAAACCAAAATAGCTTCCCTTACAAAGGACTCCCAATGTTCACGGGCAAAAGTGATTGGGATGATTCGGGGTATTACTCTGTAACGGTCCTAAAACTACAAACAAATCTCCCATAGTCCAACTGTTGACCATTAATTAGGGAAAACCTGAGTGAATTTCAGGCACTCCAATTCTATCAACGATTCTTCATTTATTTCCTTTACCAGCACAAAGACATGTCCTTCTTGCTTATTTTCTGATGTTCTTATCGAATATTGAATTAGGGCCACCCTATCCATGAGTTTCCTTGTTTCTTCAACCAATTGCTTTCTATTTTCCATAGAATGTTCAATCATTTGCATGTGGAAATTAACATCTTCTGGCCGCTGTCTAGATGAGCTCTGCTTTTCAAAATGTTGGCTGAATGTATTGAAGCTTTTAATGGGCATGTCTATTCGAGGTTTCTTCCTTAACGGCTGATGATTTTCAATTAGATTCACCTTGCTCTTCCTTTTCTTTCTTTTCTTAATGTCTTTCAGCACTTGATTCCGGGCAATTTAATTGCATTGGCTCCGATCTGGCGACCACCTCTTGAGTTACAGATCTTAATAGATTGACCTTCAGTGTCAACTTCCAAAATCCCCTGGTTCAGAAAGTTTTGAACTTGTCACTTGAAAGTGCAACAATTTTCAATGTCATGATCATGAACTCCGTTATGATACACACAATGATTCGTGATATTGTAACAACTTGGATGATGGGGATTTGAAGGTTTCATATGATGTCGTGAAGCTTCGAGCAATTTGAGGTACAGCTCATGAATGAGATCCAGTTTAGTCTTTAATTTTCCACTGATATGAGCATCTTCAGCATATAACTTTAGGGTATTCTTCAGTAGAGGAAACGTTGAAGGGGTAGATGTCAAAACATACTCTGGTTATGTTAAACCCCAAACTATAGCGAGTTTTCCACAAGAGCTTGCTTTGGATTCTCATCTTTCTCTTTTATATCAATTATTTTGCCAAATGATGGTCTTTTATAGAATCAGGGTTCTCCGTTCTCAAAACATAAATGTCCATTCCTGATGAGACCACTGACTATGTGTTTCAAAAACATGCAATCTTCTACAGAGTGACTGAAATCTCCATAGCAATAACCACAAGCATTTTTTATGTCATAAAAAGACTTATAAACTTCGGTGGAACTGTCATCAAAAGGTGATTTTGCACGAGGTAGGACAATAAATCTGAATATGGCATTGGAATAAAAATAATCATCTTTTTTCTTGCCAAACCATTCGACCTCTCTATCTTGTGCTTTTGTGATTTTTCCTCCTCTTTTCCTTAATGGAGTCGATTCCTTTGTGAGAAAATTTCTAGCCTCAACTGAATCTTGGCTTTCATCACTTCAGAGAAATATTTTGTAACTATATGTGGTTCTTTGACTCTGTTGGAATCATCTTGTTCTTTAACAGTCTTATAACCCTTAAGCAATACAAGTCTAGAGAAAACATCAAAATTCTAGCTTTTACTCAGTCCTTCTGTATTTGCTTGCTTGATCATATTCATTCTAGCTCTTTCAAATCTTGTCCATGCACCGAATCTCGGAACATCATCTCCAAAGCTTGTTTCCAAATTCTCTGAATCATTGACCCATACTCTGACTGTACTAGTCTGAACCTTCTTTCGAACTGATCCTTCGGGTTGAACCCTTGTGTGAGATAAGTTTCCATCTTGATCATCAATATTGGCATTTCCATCTGAAACATTTACCTTTATCAACCTTCCTGATTTCAAGCAATGTGGGGACTGATTAATGCTTTGCTCCATGCTACCCAAGCATTCCTCAACAACCTTATGAGATTGCTCAACCCTAACAAACCTATTGCCCATGCTTCTCAGGATATTGCTTTTCAGCTAATGCAATACTATTTGAAAAGGAAAAAATGCAATATTATTTGAAAAATGCAATGTTTTTTATTTAAAATATAATGTTTAAGCAATGCAATGCATAATTGTAGAAACAAAAACAAAAAAATAAAATAAATGAGTTAGTACGGTAAAATAATTGTATAAACAAAAATTAAATTGCTTAAAATTAAAACAATTCATATCAGGCAAAGAAATAACCATAGAAGCATAAAACAACAGCACTCTAATAGCATGTTATCTAATTCTAAGGTTCATGCCTAGCTCTAGTGGGGTGGGATCCTAGATTACAGAATGTGGTTTTTATTTTAGACTCTGGGCACCCGAACTATCTTTACTGTCTACTACGATAGCAAGATATCGATTCGAGATTATATGGTGTATAAGGTTGGTATACCGGAAGAAAGAAAAAATTCTGATCATGAAGGTGGAGAACCCACGTAGGATCATGTCTGGATCCCACCTAAAGAAGAAGCTCTGGTAGAAGTCTTATGCATGAATGACATATATATCACACAGATAAAAAAGCATATTTCCATTCTTTCCACAAATCCATCCAATAATTATTGAAGAAATTAAATTCGAATTACCATTCTTAAATACTAAAATGCAACGTAAAATTAATTAGGCCTGACTCACGAAGTGATCCCCAGCGAAGTCGCCAAGCTGTCGAAACTATTTTTAACCGGTAAAAAATAGCTTGGACGATTAATCTTTGAAATTAGGGGTTTTCTTTTAAATTTGATTTTGAATATGATTTAGAGTCGCCACCGGTCACTTTGGTAGACCGGACACCATAAAAAACAACCAGAGATTCATTCTTTTAAAATTAGGGTTCGGGAGTCGGTTACATGTGAGAAAGGATTAGCACCCCCGCAAACGCCCGATATCGGTACCTTTGATTTTTCGTGGAATTTTGAATAACAATTTGAATTTAATTTAACCATTAATTATTTACTGGATTTATATTCCGAATGGAAATATTCCTTTTATAAGGAAATATATTTTTGATCCGAATATGATATTAGAAGCACCCCTATACGCTCATGACACCTCTATTCATATTCAAAAAAATATATTTCCAACATAAAAGGTCTTTAATGTATGATTAATTACGGTCTTGTTCACTTTAAGTGCTAATCTAAAAGGGCACTAATTAAATCGTGTATTTGTTAAATCTATGAATATTACTTAATTTAAAGGCTTATATGAGACAACACCCAAATGCTTGGGCATCATCCACGTTTAAACCCCAAAATTATAGATAATATTCCTTAACTCAATTAATTAAATTAATTATTTAAGCTCTAAACCTAATTAAGGCCTTAATTAATTAGTCTACATTATTTATCAATTCTAGAGGTTTTAATGAATATTGAGTTTTCTACTTAAAACCCATCTTGAATAACACCCCATTACATGGGACTCCATTCAAATTAGGACTTCAAAGTTTCCCACTCAATACATATTAATTTTCTACAATTGTCTTTCCTAATTAATTATTAAAACCTAATAGAGAACCTAAGGATAAGGCTCTAAACAATTAATTAAATCTAAGTGATTTAATTATCTAACAAATATTTCTAGATGCATTATTTAAAACATGCATCAAGCATATAATTTAAAGCAATTAAATTAAATTAATTAAACAGACTAAATTGAAAGAAATTGAAACTTAAATTTTATTTTATTTACAAAAGGGCTGAATTGAAGAGATTATAAAATTACAAGAGCACAAATCCAATTAACCCTGATAAAATCGCGGGTCAGACTTGACCCAATTTTAAAAAAATGTACGGATCCTCTCCCCTGACTCGGTGCCAAAATGGCACCATTTTGAGTCGGGTATATAAAGCCCTAAACCGAGTTAAAACGGTCATAACACCAAGTCACACACTCACTCTACCCTCTCTCTTTCTTCCAAATCATATGCCCACTAAAAACTCCTACCAAGAAAACACAAACTAAAATGGATTGAAATCCACTATTCTTCACCAAATTCAAACTTGTTCATCTATTCTTCCCTCGTTCAATCCGCACAAACACCAAACTTCTTTCACTTTCTTATTTTAGAAGATCAAATACCTCTAATTTCCTTCGGTGTTCATCCTGTTCATCATAAATGGGATGAACACCAAAGGAACCGGCAACACTTTACTGTTCACACCTCCCTTCGATCTCTTCCGGCCTCTACTGGTTATTTTTTATCAGTTTGCCGGCCGTTGAGAGTCAACTCTTGGCCATCCTAGGCAACTCTAACGAATTTTAGATCGTCCCTTTCCTCACTTTGACGACTGCGAAATGATTTTTGGACACCATGCTCTGCCGCATCGGACCCTAATCTCCTTAGAAAATTTCAATTTTGAACCTTAGACCACCTAAATCTACCCGATCAGGCAGGATCTCCCAACTTCTCCCCTAAATCTATACGAGAATCACCCTGTTTGACTACACAAGAATTCTAAACACACTCTGACTACTAGAGATAAGCTTCCGCCACCCTACTCTTTTATTTCATTTATGCTTTCCTATCATTAACTCTGATCTCTCCTTGTTTTTATGTTTTTGCGGGAAATTAAAGGATTAGGGAAGGATTTACCTTCAGGTGATGTTCACGGTGACAGTCCGATCATTTTCTTCGATGTCTCCTGATCTGCTCCAACGGTCTCTTCAGCTTCCCGAGGTAAGCCCCTTTCTCTCTCCTCTTTTATTAATATATTTGTTATTATTGTTATTATTATATTTTAATGATGGGTCATTAATACCACTAATCCTTGACTGACACTCTTTCTTTAGTATTTTATAGGGAGTTGACCCGCTGACGTAAAGGGTGATGTCTTGGCACTGACATCATTAACAATTGTTCCTTGGGCTAATGAGGAGACGTCACGTGGCATATTTGAGCGGGAAAATGGAGCTTTGGATCAGTTTTGTGTTTCTTGGGCTGTAATGAACTGGATATGAGCTGTAAATAGCTGTTAAAGATTGGGGTTTTGAGCTTTGTATTGGGCTTAGGGATTTTAGACTGTAATTGAACACTATAATGGATATTTGGACTTTATTTATGAACTGAACATTTATCTATTTATTTATTTATTTACTAAGAGAAAAATATATGTATATATAGGTATACCCAGATAAAATTCGGGTATTACAACAAGGACTAAATGTTCCTTTTAATAATAGAGAGCAGGGACGGACGCATAACTTTATGTTAGGGGGCGAACCTATAAAATTCTAGGGGATGTGAACTTATAAAATTTTAGGGGGGACAAAAATAAATTTTCAATAGGAAATACATAACAAATTTCTAAAAATGTTCTAAATCATATAGAAATTTCAAAATTTTAGGGAGCAATCGCCTCCTCCAGCCCCCTCTAGATCTATCATTGTTTGCAAATATTATTTAAAACCATTTGCACGAGAGGTAATCGAAAACAATGTGCCACGAATAAGAGTTTGATTCCTGAAATATTTTTTTTGAACATAGATTACTGAAATATTTGAGGTTTGACTAGAGGATCCAACCTATCTTGTAACCCTTAGGTCTTATTTTGCATTGTTTTTTTACAAGTATTTTGGAGTCAAATAGGAGGAAAAGCAATGGAGAACAAATAATTATTTAGGTCAAAAGTATTTTTCAATTTAAGTTAAAAAGATATTTTTCTAAAGCTAAAATTTATAGTTTTTTTATTTTTTTTTAAGTATTAATAGCAAGAATTAATACTCACTTATTCTTATTTATATCAAAAATTCTTTTATATTTCAAGAAAATGTCTAAAAAATATTTTATATATTTAAAATAAATATTTTATCAATTTAAAACTATTTTTTAAAAATAATATTATTACTTCAATTTTATATTAAACGATACAAAAAATATTTTTTAAAAATACTTTTTTACCGCACTATTAAAAATAACGAAAAACAGATCGGAAGTCAAAATTGTGGAATGGATTAAAACATCAAAATCACGTTATAAGATACTAGATGTTGATTTTGTGGGAAAATACAAAAATTCAACACTAACATCAAGAAATTGAAACCATATCGAAAGTATCTTAAATCTTGTAACTTAATCACCCGTCCATTTTAGAGATTTCTTTTAGAGTTGTAGTTTAAGGTATGGTAAATTACACTGGTGGTCATTGAATTTTTAAGATGTTTTTAATATGATCACCTAAAAATCGTAAAGTTCCATTAAAGTCACTATCGTTAAGAAAAATTCTCATTTTGGTCATTGGGCCTAGTAGTAGCTGATTTGGCACGCCCAAATATCATCGTGATAAATTTGAGAAATCACATATTGAGTCACTTAATTTTCTAGGGTTTTCAAAAGTGATTGAATTTTTCAGATTTTGCACTTTTGAACATGCATTATAAAAACTTTACAATTCAGTCTTGATTTTGCTAGAATTCACAATGTAACCCTCACAATTGTATATTTTTCTTAAAACTACTCATAAAATTCAAAAACTTACAATTTAATCCTCAAATTTTGAATTTTCTCAATTAAACCCCTAAATTCCATTTTAAGCTTGATAAGCTGCGAGCTAAGCATGCAATTTTGTTATGTTTTGATAAAATATTACATTCAGGTTATATTGTGACAAGAAAATAAGAAAAAAAAGGTACAAAAATCTTTTTACAAAGAATGAACCTAGGACATTATGGGGAGAATATGTACACCTAACCATTAGGTTAAGGATTTTTTATAAAAAATAGTATTTAAGCTAAATTTTAGTAGATAAATTAATTTTATTATCTTCTAAAATTATAAGAATTATAGCATATATATTTATAATATTATATATATTCTAAAATATTATAAGAATGTATTTATAAAATAAATTATAACATTTTAGAATTATATAATATAGATAAAAAATATTTATATTAATTATGAAAATATAAATTATAAAATGTTATAATAATATATTTTATAAAATAAATTATAATATAATATTTAGATTGGATTGTGACATATAAATTAATTTTATTTTTTATTAAAATATAAATTATAAATAATTTTTAAAAATTAATTGATTTTAAATTGACGTTAAAAATATATTCTTATATTATTTTATAAATATATATGTTATGAATAATATAATTTTATAAGATAAATGAAGTTATTTCACCTACAAAAGTTTAACTTCGGCCTAGAAGAAATAGACCAAATCTAGAAAAACACGTTTGAAAAGTTAACCATCAAGAAAATCAATTTTAAAAAATATACTTTAATTTAAATTAAAATAATATATATAACAATAATTTATTAAATCAATTGAAATAAATAAAATATAAATGTTATAATTAATATACGAATTATTAACAAAAATATCTAAATAAAATTACAGTATATGAATGCTAAAAATAATCCCAAAACATAGTTAGTCTCAACATATGAAATTACATTGATGACACAAATAATAATAACTAATAATTTAAAACTTAAAAAAGGTAGTTCGTACTAAAAAAATAACCATATAAAAGGTGAGATCCTCCAAATACCAAGTCGCCTAATGTCCAAAGATATTTGTAAGAGAAAACTATGAGAGAGTAAGCTAAAGAGTTTAGTGCGTCTTTAAGGTGCAAGAAAACCATAATCGTAAAACATAGTATTATTTTGTTAAAATCTTTTAAAACCATAGCACATAAATCACAAGCGCAATGCAATGAACCTATCTACAACCGCCAGGAGAGAAAGAAAGTTTCCCAGAGCCCCTCACTACAACCGCCAATCTTAAGTGCATCAACCGTTTGAAGGGATGATATTCGTAAACTTCCTTCACATAAACTCAACCCTTGCTCATACAATGATATGATGATTAAAACTTGAGTTTCATAAAACCCAATTTTATAAATCCGATATTCCATAAAGCATACTTCATAAATTATAGTCCATGAATACATAAATCATAGTTCCGTAAATCCGATGTTTCATAAATTATAGTTAAAAATGCATGTGATGACAAACATACAAGCCATAATGCAAATTATAATCAAGTAAGGTGTAAAGCACCAACACACAAAATAATTTATATATGTAGCACCGTAAGAAACATACTTTAGTCACAGCAAATTTAATTTATTATATGATGCGTTTTCCTCGATCAGAAGTACTGAGTCTGGCTGTATTAGAACATTGTTTATATGTGACCTACCTTGAAAAGGTTAGCCATGGCTAAAGATACAATCAAGATTGATGAAAAGACAGGGTTTGCGACTGTGTACAAGAGATTCCGTAGAAACATCAAGGAAGCGGTGAGTTGGCTTCAGTAAGCGATGATAGTTGCGGGGAAAATATTTTAGGGTTAATGGGTTCTGATATGGGGAAGAAATTAGTCGAAAGAAAAAAAAGTGTTGGGGTTTTGGAATAACAAGGGTTACGAGAGATGGGTATTTAAATAACAAAATAAGTAAATAAATAAGGGTATAAATTGGACCTTAGTCCCTGCGTTTCAAATAGTTTCTGAAAATAACCCCAATTTTCTGAAAAAGTTGCAAAATGACTTGGAAGTTTCTAAAATTTTCAGAAACATTGAACTTTATCGAAATTTAATTTAGCCCGTATACTTTAGAAAATCACAAAGTGGTTCTTTAAACTTTAGAAAAGTTACAAGATCAACCCCATGGTTTTGGAAAACTGAAAACAATTCTATAAATAATAAAATATTATAGAAACGACCTTAATGATTTAGGAAATCATGGAACAAACCCTAAAACTTTGAAATTTTGTAAATTGAATTCCAAATTCTTATTTTCAATCTTGACGAATCATCTCAAAATTCTCAAAATTTACAGTTTAAAAAAACTCAAAATTCCAAAATTAGGGTTTTAAATTAGGGATTTTCGGATATAGGATTTACGATTTGGGCTTAATTTTTGGGTGTTACAAGTCTAGTGATGAGGTGTTGCATATCCTTACCCCAAAAAGTCTTACGTCCAAATTTTGTTAAATATTTTTTTGTATTTTTTCTTATTTTTCTTGTCATAATATAACCTAAATATACTTGTCGAAACAAAACAAAATCCCATGCTTAGCTAGTGGTTGAGCATTAAAATTTTTCCCAAGGTCTCAAGTTCAATCTCATATCGTTTATTTTCATGTTTCTTTATTTTTTTTGTCGCAACATAAATAAATATAATATTTTATTAAAACATACCAAAACCCATGCTTAACAAAATTTTATTGGGCTTAAAATGGTATTTAGGGGATTAATTGAGAAAACTCAAAATTTAAGGATTAAATTGTATGTTTCTGAATTTTATGGGTAGTTTCTGAAAAATATGGAACTTTGAGGGTTAAATTTTGAATTTCAGCAAAATCAAGACTAAATTGCAAAGTTTTGAGATCATAAGTGAAAAATCTAGAGAGTTCGATACCACTTCTAAAAATCCTCTAAAATTAAGTGGCTCAATCAGTGGTTTATCCACTTTTAAATTATACTACATTGACATTTGGACGTGTCACGCAAGTTGATGTAAGCTGTTTAACGGTCTAGTGATCAAAATAAAAGTTTTCTTAACGATAGTGACTTTAATGAAAGTTTTTTGATTTTAGTGACCATATTAAAAGTTCTCTAAAAGTTTAGTGATCATCATTGTAGTTTACCCTTAAGTTATTTAAGTTTTAAATATTTATAAAACTATTAAAAATATAAAAAAAATGTTTTTAATCGAATTGATTTCTGGTTAACTCGTAATATGGACATCGACTCTATCAAACTTAAGGTATTGAAATTTTAAGGCTTAATGCACAATTTGCCCCTAACGTTTACCACTTTTTCCAACTTGATACCTAAAATATTTTTTGGCTCTTTTGCCCCCTAAAGTTTACGTCATTGCCCAAAATACCCCAAAAGTGACGCCATTTAAAAAATCATCTTAACCAACGAGATCCACGTCACCCGATTTATTTTCTTTTTCTTATTTTCGAAATTAACATCTAAATTAATTAAAAATAAAATAAATATAATATAGTATTATAAAAAAACATTTAATAGAAAGCATTTTCCCCCAAATCAACAATAATTTACCCTAAACCCTTTTTCAATTTTTCCCTAAATCGATTTGGTTCTTTCACCTCTATAAAATTCGGAAAAATATTTTGTTTAAGGCTCGTTTAATCAGACAATTTAAGGTCCGTGTAATCGTGTCTGACTCTCCAACAAAATTTCTTTCATTGAATCGATTGTTATCGGCACTTACTGCAATCAGTTGTGTAAAGCCCTAAACCGACAAAAGGGGAGAAAGTAAGTTTACAGTGATTTATCTATATTATTTGGGATTAAGAATTAGCTTAATGCAGAATTATCTTAACATTTATTTCGTTTTTTACAGATTTTTGGGTTACTCAACTCAATTTACAGTGGAGACAAAAACCGTTCGTAAGGGGATAATCGAAGCTAAAAGGTAAGAAAAAAAGTACTATTGTTATTAAAAAATTGAATAAATTGATAGTGGTTATTTGAGATTAAGAATTAGCTTAATGCACAATTGATTTGTTTAATGATTTATTAGATTAAATTGACAATGTTCATTGGTTTGATAACATTAAGACACAATTGTTTTACTGTTTATCTTGAATATTTTAATGAGATACTGACCACATATGTTACCCTGCTATTGCTGGTTTATTGAGGAGGCATGAGTTCTCTCTTCTGAAAAATTGTTTATTTAGAACCTTGTTATAATTTAGAGGGAGCTTTGAGGCTTAAATCTTTGCTTTTAGATATTTTTGTAGGGAAAATGATATGGGTAGAGTATTCTCTTGTAAATCACGAGTATTCTCTTGTAAATCACGAATTTTCTTTGATTTCTTCTATCAACGAATAAAGTTCGTCTTTCAACGATGTCTACTAAAAGTTCTAAATCATGTGCTGAAAGAAATCCTGTTCACTATAATTGTGGGTTGAAATCACCAATTTGCTCTTCAACAAATAAAGTAGTTTGTTTGAGTTTAATGTTAATTTAGCGTTCGAATTAGTGTTATTGAATGAATGAATAATTTGAAATTTTTTCATATTTGTAGAGCCGGTGTGATTTCTTTAAATGGGTTGACAATGCTAATGCAAATTTGAATGATAATGATGAATTGAGAAATCAAGTTCAAATGTTATTCGTTGAAAATGGAGAAATTCGAATTGAGAATGCCAATTGAAGAAAATGATAAATATGGATGAAGTAAGAAGGTTGGAGAAAAAGATAGAGAATGGTAAAGAGAAATTTAAAGTTGAAACAATAAAATTGAAGAATGATGCAATTTTGTAGAAGATTGTTTTAATTATTTCCTGACTATGTTATATTGTAATCAAGTTTTTCATTTAGAATGATGAACTAAGAATGATGAAATATTGTACAAGACTATTTTCATGGATGTTATGAATTGAGTATGTAATGTTATGCATAGTGTAATACCCGAATTTTACCCGGGTATACACGTATATACATATATACTATATATTGTATAAATAAAGCCTAAATAAAATAAATCCAGATATCATAAAAAATCCAAATAAAATGTTCAGTCCAAATGTCTATTTTACAATCCATTTACATTTCAATTATCCAAATACTAAAGCCCAATTCAGATTTATCTTAAGCCCAAATTATATCATATTTCAGCCCATTACAATTGTTTACAGCTCATCTGAACTCATTTAAGTTTATAGCCCATTTTTTCGCCCAAGCTTTGCCACGTGTCGATATCTCATTGATTGAAAAATGAAGCCATAGATTGTTCTTCTTTCTATAATAGTTGTTGTCACCTGGGGATGACGTCAGTGCCATGATGTCACCCATAATGTCATCATCGGTCAAACCTATATAAGAAGGAGAGAGCGTGTGAGATGAATTAATGTCCATCATTAATAATAATAATAATAATAATTACTATATTAAAATAATAAAAGAAACGAGAAAAGTCACCTGAGGAGAGTCGAACTGTCGTCATGAAGCAAAAACGATGTCAGAGAACTTAATCGACAATGGAGAAAAAGATCAAACCTCTGATTCACTATCGATAAGGTATATCTACCTTCTCTTCGCTTTAGTTCCTGAAAATAAGACCACAAATATCAGTTTGCAAGAATAAAAAACGAAAAGAAAATGGAAAATGAAAAAGTATATAAAAAGTGGGGTGTTTCTTTGGTGGCCGGAGTGAATTTGAAAACGGCGGAGTCAAGGGGGGCTTAGAAATTGGTAGATCTAAGTTTTTAAGCAGTTAAAGAAAGGAGATTCATATGAATCGGGGCTAGATCTAAGTTTTATGTGTTAAAAAATGAATATTAAGCAATTTTTAGGGTTCGAACAACGATCGGAAATCATCACGACCATCGGAGTTGAGTTTATGGTGGCCGAAAATAGGTTAGAGATGACCGGAGTTGAGCTATTATGGTCAAAGATGGTCAGAATGTGATCGAGGAAATTAGGGCGATGGTCGAGGCGGTGGCTATCAGCGGTGTTCATCGTATTTTTCATTTTCACAAAGAATACGGATGAACACCAAATAATTTTTTGGTGTTTGATCTTCAAATTAAGAAATTAGGCGAGGTTTGATGTTTATTTGATTAAACGAGGGAAAATGAAGAACATGGGTTGAGTATATGAAGAACATAGGGCTTTGATCTATTTTATGGGTGAGCTCTGGGTAATGGAATGTTAGGAGAAGAAAGAAGCAGAGGAGTTAGAGAGAGAATTAAAATTCAAAAAATGAAAAAAGGGTGACTAATAGTGCCTTTATATAGGTGAGATACCCAGGCATGTAGGCCTGTGAATTTCCTATAGTGGCCTACGCCCTTCTCTTGGTTTTATTGTAATTCGTGTAACGACCAGGATTTTTGAGTCAATAATGAGCGTTGACTCGGGTCTTGGACCGACACATCGGGTTAAATGCTCGCTTTATGTTGGGCCTTCTTGTTGGGCTTTATGGACCTCTATGTGTTGTTGGGCTTGCTTGGTGGTTTTGGGCTTGGCTTATGATGGGCTTTGAGGAAGGGTAATACGGTAAAAGCCATATTTGGAAGACAAAGGCTGATGGAGCCTTAATTTTCTACTGGAAAAGGGACAAGGGTGATATCACCTTGCCCCATCTTCATCCTATCTCTTTCTCCCTTCCTCTCTCTCGGTGAGTGTTTTGAGTTTGGAGAAATCTTGGATGTTTGAGTGGAAATCTCGAATTGAAGCTTGATGAGAAGTTGTTCAGCATCCAAAGATCTATCTTTCAAGAGGAATATCTTCAGCATTGGTGGAAGTTGGGTTTGAAGCTTGGAGCAAGGAAGAGAGGTGGAAGAAGCTTAATTTTTGCCTTAGTTCGTGAATCTCTTACTAAAGGTCAGTACATTTCTGACTCATACACTTCATGAGCATCCTAAAATGATTGCTTTGTATGGTATATAGTTTTGGGTTGTATAGTTGAGGTTTTAGAGATTTAAACCCCCATTAGTGGTAAATCAAAGATGAGATGTTGATAATGGGTAAAATTAATTGAAAACCAGCTATTATACTCTAAATAACTTGTAGGGTCGATTTGGGACTTAACCATATGTGGGAGTACCTGTACAGGGGTGGATCGGTACGGGGCGATCCTAGTATCGATAATGCATATCGGTACAGCACAGGGCATATCGGTACGGCTTGGGGTCTAATTCTTTCGAATCTAATTAGCGTATCAGTACTCATGGGGGAGTATCGATACCCAAAGGGCAACACCAATACTTACCTTAGAGTATCGATACTAATTGGGCAATCTGCCCAAGAAAGTTGAGTTTGCGTTCGGGGGTTCTATAATTTGAGGTAAAGGGTTTTAGGGATCTATTAGGGTGTAAAATGATTACTACAATCGAGAAATGTAGAGTTAAACCCCATGTGGGAAATTAATGGCTTGGTAATTATTGAGTGGATCGCTTGTTTAATCACCCATAGAGATCGTAGTGGATCGGTTAATGCTACGTGGAAGATCGGGGGTCCTTGCTGTGTGCTGAAAGGATGCCCATATAGGCTGGTTGCCGCGAATAATAAGATAATCCAACGAGAAGAGAGTAAATGAATCCTAAAGACATTTTAATTAGTGTAACAATTGAGGCATGCCTTGGGGCATTGGTATTGGTTGGCTGAATGCCTTTTATCTCTTGGTAAGATATATTGATGCTCGGGGGAGCATGTGTTAACGTATGTGTCTTGGTTAGGAATTCAGATGTCCTAGAGTCAGTGCAAGGGCACTTAAATAAGGGGATGGGTATTTCGGGCTATGTGATCGAGTACATCTGACGTATCCATAGGCTATGTGATCTAGATGCGGTCCGAAACCTTTACTCGGGCTATGTGATCAGGATATGGAAATACAACTCGGGGGCTGTGTGAGCTCGAGTAACTCAAAGGGCTATGTGATCTCGAGTAACCTAATTAGCTATGTGACCTCAGGAAAAAACTGCTTGTTGCTATTGTGATCCAAGTATGTCTAGGACGTATCTATGGCTATAGTGATCCGGATAAAGATCCTAACCCGATAACTATGTGATCACATGTAACCCAATGCTGTGTGAGCACGGGAAAATAGTAGGGCTTCGTTGGCCATTAAGGAATGTATGTTATTTACGTTGTTGTACGGATAATAGATGTTGGCTATTTTACCCTTGGGCTATGTGATCAGGGTAGGGTTGTTACTCGACGGGCTGTGTGAGCTCGAGTAACTTGATGGGCTGTGTGATCTCGAGTATGGTTTATATAACCTTAGGGCTATGTGATCAGGGTATGGGACGTAACTCGACGGATGGAGTGGCCTCGAGTATGGTAAGCTTGGGATGGCTTGGTAGACTTCTTACATAATAGTGGTATCTTGAGATAGATGTAAGCTCTAGCTAGGATAGGCTAGAAAATGATTCATAGATGTTGAGAAGCCTTTCTATGCACTCTTAATTATATTATCATGCATGCTTGTTATATGATATTCATAAATTACGGTAGAGTAGAAATGTACCACTGAGCTTTGTTAGCTCAGCGTGAGGAATTGTGGTTTTTTCGTGCGTAGGTTGATAGGTTGCTTTTTGGAGGAGCACATCGAGGAGGATTTCCCAGCATCGGGCCAGTTTCAGAGTACAGTACTTGATGTTTAGTTTAGACTGATTGTATTCATAGGACCTTACCACAGTCGAGTTTGTATTTTATTTTGATTTACTTTTATTTGTTCAAATGATGTATTTTATTTGGAACTGGATCATTTTGAGAATTTCCATCTTGTGGCTTCAAATGAGAAATTTTGATGGGTCAGTTTTGGGTGACCTGAATGTGATGCTCCAGATCCAGGTCGGGATCAGGTTGTTATATTTAGTGGTATCAGAGCTTAGGTTTAGTCGGTTCTGGGAAACCCCGTGGTGGTATAGAGGTCATGGTAAAGTGTCTAGTGAGTACAAGTCCCTAAATTTAAGTGTACTTTACAAGACTGAGAATCCTGATGTGCCACCTTTTTTGTTGTGTCAAGTTGATGGAAGGTGGAACCAGTGGTGGAGAGGCAGGTCACTTTTGTGACCTTACCTCTGCCCTCTTGTGTGTGGTCAAGCTATGTCGAGGCAATTTGAGGTGCCTCGTAAGACCCCTGTAGAGAGGCTTCATCATTTTGGGCCTAAGAATTTTGAAGGCTTGGGTGAGGATGACCCGATCAAGGTTGACCAATGGTTGCGCAACACACAGAGAATCTTGAGACAGAAGAAGGGAAGCCCGAAAGATGATCTTGATTGCGTTGTTTCCCTTCTTAAGGGTAATGCACACGAGTGGTGAGAGACCGTAGAGTTGGGTCTACAGCCTGCGATCCCGACATGAGATATCTTTGTGGATGAGTTTCAGAAGAAGTACATCAGTGAGGTGCATATGGATGAGATGAATGGCCATGTTCTGCATCTGGTAAAGTGAGATCGAACGATGTTTGCTTATGAGCAAGAGTTTTTGTGTTTGAGCCGTTATGCTCAGAGTTGGTTGCCACGAAAGAGTTAAGGTGCAAGAGGTTCAGGCAAGGCTTGAATGTTGACCTTCAGTTGCATGTGACAGCGGGTCTGCTTAGGACATTCTCCAAGTTAGCCAATAATGCGAAGGCATTTGAACGACTTCAGAGTTCAGCATCCAATCAGTTCAAGGATTCTAGAGGTCGTGATGTGGAGACCCATAATATCATAGGTTCTTCTCTCTATCCGCATGAGAGGTTTTATGCTTCAAGGAGTTCGAAGAGAGCTGCTTCGAACTAGCTACCGAGAGTTGGCTCAAAATCTAGATCGAGAGTCTGTAGAGGCTCTTTAATTTCTACTCTAGAAGGGAGTACTAATGGTTCTGTTGGAGCATCGCTTCCACCAGCGTGCGAGCTTTGTGGGAAACATTACCATGGAGTATGATTTTTGCTTTGGAGGGTTTGTTATCGGTGCCGGGCACTAGTGAATATGGCAAAGGAGTGCCCAGCTATTGATGAGAATTCATCAATTCAGTCCTAGAGGTTGGCTGCTTCCCATCACGATCAGAGTTTTGCTAGAGGTGGAGCTAGGGCACCGTCAGGTTATCGAGGTAGAGGTCCTATGAGATCCACTGCCAGGGTTGGCATGCGAGGCATTGCTAGGCAGTCTGTTGCTTAGATTAGAGTTGACATCATCACGATTGAGGATATGTCAGGTAATTAAGTTTTGTGTTGGCTTCATCTGTTGCGTTAGCCGTGTAGCTTTCCATTTGTGTAATGAACGGGTTCTTGTGATGTGTATCTTGGTAAATCTTAGGTTTGTTGTTGCTTTATATGGCAATTAGAATTGCATCATTTGCTAGATAAGGTTTTATCGTAGATGGTTGTTGAGAGTGCATGTGTGCCGTAAGATGTGAGTGAGAAGTTATGAAGTTTTAGATTGCTTGAATCTAGTTGTTAGTGTTGATTATGTAGGATCTTTGTAACCCCCTCGACCCGGCCTAGACGCCCGACCGAACTGAGAGTGCCACATTTGGTTTGCTGAAGCAAACCAGAGAAAGGTTACAAAAAGTCATTCCATTTTTTATCTTGTCTAAATGCAAATTAATGTTCCTACATGTTCATACTCGCAGCGGGTAAGTTCACGAATTAAACGAGTCACAAAAGACAATCAATTACATCATATTCAAAATTGAGGACTAAAACATAAATACATTAAACTACAAAAACAAAATTGAATCTAAGGTTATCATTCCTCATTTAGTCCATTTACACGCCAACATGATAAATTCCAGGTCAATTTAATCATCCTAATTCATACAATTGCATTCCCAAAGCTCAGGGACCAAAATGAAAGAACCAGAAACATCCAAGATTCCAAAATAACCAACTTAACGGTACCCGTATCGGTACGCGTACTGGTGTTTTGATACGCCCTTACATTCTCAAAAACTCAGAATCCAGTAGCTAAAACCCGTACCGAAACGCTTGTTCGCGTACCGGTACGCCTAACAAAAATGCCTATGACCATATCGAAACACTTGCTCAAGTACCAAAACGTTAAGCCTAAAAAGGCAGGTTCGTACGAAACACCTTATCGCGAATCAAAAGGCTATGCCTGAAATGGCCTAGCATTACCTATATGAGGGCACCCGTTTTGATACGCCTAGACTTGAAATGACATTTTTAGATGTTTTTTCACACAAAACTAGATGCATTTAGGTCCTAGCAACTTACATACATACATGCATATAAGCATCCAACATCACATTTAACAATAATTGCACCAAGGTTTAACTACAACACAAGATTATGCCACCCAAAAGGTTGATCTAGAGGCATGCTCCCTATAACTCACCACCAAACATTCCAAAATGCCTAACTAAAGCAAATATCAGCAAGAACACCATACCAACAACACATCAATACCATACTCAACAAGATTATCCCATCAAAACATGTCATCCAAGCAAAAACCATCTAGATGCATACCTAGGAAACCATATAACATCAACCATAGGAAACCGAAAACTAAAACCGAGTTCATACTCAAATAGTCTTGTCTTTGGATCACTAAATCCTTGCCTTTGCTGCCTCCAAGCTTTAATGCTCTGCATCATTAGAGAAAAGAGAGCATAAGCACACTTGCTTAGTGAGGATGCTCTTAAACGATGATGCATTTAAAAACCCTTGAAAACCAGCACTTGTTTTCAAACCATGCTTACGACCTAAGCAAGTTCCAATAGTTTCAAATCAAAACATGCATATCAACCATATGCAAATCAATACAAATATTCCACATGCTTAATCCCAAAGCATCAAATACAAGACCATACTTAAATCCCAAAGCATTATATACAAAACCATGCTTAAATCTCAAAGCATTATATATAAAACCATGCTTAAATCACAAAGCGTTTTAAATAGATTAAACATTAAAATTCTCATATATTGGCAATTATAGTGACCTCGGATAGTCGACCACTATCCTTGATTAGCTGACTGCTAATCTTTAGTTAACCGATCGTTAACTTTACACATCGGATACACGGATCTCCCTTAATGACCGACCATCATCAAGGTTACCCCATGCCGACCGCATGACTTTACAACCTTGCCGACCGCAAGCATTACATCAACAAGGCAAACCGACTGCTCAACCCAAGTGATAACAACATAGTCCGGGTAGCCGACCGCTATACCTCAATGACTCTTAACCCACGATCGATTTTTAACCATATTATAGTGCACTTTATCCTATGGCATGCCAACTATATCCGAATGTTTTCTCACCTTATCACATAGCCAATATATCATTTACAAAACCATTTACTCACTATTTTACAATGCATTACACAAAATCCCCACAAATGCAAATCACGTTGCCATAGCAATATCATATTCCCGACCAGAATAAAAACCAATGCTCACTAGCATGAAATATACCTTTAAGCCACTTCATATGTACCTTAAAATCATACATTAACAGTAAGTAAAGCAAACCATGTTTACGACTAAAACATGAATCACACATGTTCATATCCAAACCGATATTGAAGAGCAAAAGAGGGAAACTTACTTCCGAGCTTAGGTAAGTGTTTCAAACTTATCCTAAACTCCCAAAACCACTTTCAAACCTTTGAAAGACTTTTAAGACCGTTTCCACTCACCGATTTCAATTCGCCTTGCTTGCTACCGCGAAACAAGCTCCCGGCAAGCCTAGAACCACCTCAAGATGCTACGCCTTGACTATACCTTGTTTCGTCCACACAAAACCAGAGGAAACATGTATTAAAATGCATCCAATACTCTGTTTCAACCCAAAATCCCGTAGCTCTCAAGATGCCCTCTCAAAACTCACCCGAAACTTATCGAAATCAACCTCAAACACTACTCAGCCTTAACACAGCCATATAATAACGATCTTAAACTTCAAGCTTCATCAATTGATATCTAAAAACTCGTTCCCAACATCCTTTTACTTCCAGCAATGATTAAACACCTTAAACAACCCAAAAACTCTTAACTATCAACCTAAACAATTAGAGATTCAACCAATTTCGAGATTCCATTATTAAAAACAACTTATCAGCATTATAATACATCCAAAATAAGATTGGAATCAATCCACAAAACTGGAAAAACATATCCAAATCAAAAATCACAAGATCCTTCAATTAAACCTCAATTAAGCTAAAATCCAAAATTAATTAATCAAAACCTATTAGAAAACATATGTAAAGAGCCAAGAACTTGGGAATTTCAATAAAGAACCTTTCATTAGAGGAGAAGAACGTAGCCTACCTCCAATGAATGAGTTTCCCCTCAATTGGATGGTTTTTCCTCATGAAAAAACAAAGAAATTCAATAAGATTTTTGGAAAACAAATTGAGAAATCATTTAGCAAATCAATGAGTTAAGAAATTAAGATCATTTCCTTAAATCTCTGAAGGAAAAAGAGTGTTTGGATGAGAGTATTTTCAGAGAAAATGTGAGAGAATAAAAGTTACGTCAAAATGTGTTTTAGAAAGATAGCTACCTTTTTAACAAAATTCCATTTAATTCTTTCAATTAAAACCTTTTTAAAATAATCCTAATTAAGGGAATACTCAGATTAGACCAAATGGTAAAATAGCTCCTTAGAGATTTTAAGTTTGGACTCTTTACAAAATAGCCACCTTTTAAAACAATTTTCAAAAATTGCATTTTGGTCACTAACCAAAATGTCATCCTTCCAAGGCTCGTTTTCCAAAATTGTATTCACCAATATTTTTAATATAATAAAATATTGTTTTTAAACATTTTTCCATAATTTTATCTTTCAGGAAAATATTTGCTCCCGAATTTGACTCGAATCTCTAACCCAGTCCACTAGACCTTCTAACTAGCCTCAAAACCACTAGGCCCAAAACTGGGGAGTTACAACTCTCCCCCTCTTATGAAATTTCACCCTCGAAATTTACCTGGAGGAAAAAGATGCGAAAATTGCTCCAACATATCCGCCTTGCTTTCCCAAGTGGCTTCCTCGACACCTCGATGCCGCCACAAGACTTTAACCATTTCTATCGTCTTACCCCGTAGAATCTTGCTGTTGGAATCAAGGATTTCCATGGGCTCCTCATTAAAGGATAAATCCGATCTCAACTCAATATGCTCTACTGGCATAACATGCGAAGGATTCGACCGATACCTCTGTAACATGGATACATGGAACACATCATGTATTTTCTCAAGCCCGGGAGGCAACCTGAACCGATAAGTCACAATACCAACTCGCTCCACAATCTTATATGGTCTAATAAACCTCAGACTAAGCTTACCCTTACATTCGAACCGCGCCACCTTTTTCCACGGTGACACCTTCAAGAACACACGATCGCCCACTGCATATTCAATTTCACTACGCTTTAAATTGGCATAAGATTTTTTTGTCGATCCGCAACTGCTTTCAAGTGTTCACACACAAGCTTAACTTTCTCATCCGTGTCTTTTAACACATGAGGCAAGGAAACATGCTTTTCCCCTACCTCGGACTAACACAAGGGCGTACGACACCTCCGACCATACAATGCCTCAAATGGTGCCATTTGTATACTCGCTTGATAGCTGTTATTATAAGCAAATTCCACCAAAGGCAAATGCTTCTCCCAGGTTCCTTGAAACTCAATAATACAATACCTTAGCCTATCCTCCAAGACCTGGATAACACGCTCAGAGTGCCCATCCGTTTGAGGATGATACGTGGTACTGAAACTCAACCTCGAACCCAAAGCCTGATGTAAACATTTCCAAATCCTTGATGTGAACCTCGAATCTCTATCCGAAATGATCAACTTTGGTACCCCGTGCAAACGCACAATCTTAGAGATAAACAAATCTGCTAGCTTGTCCAAGGTGTACGTCGTATGCACTGGTAGAAAATGTGCACACTTTGTAAACTGATTGACAACCACCCAAATAGAATCCTTTTTAGCCGGTGTCAACAGCAACCCTGACACGAAATTCATGGTGATTCTCTCCTTTTTCCACTCCAGAATTCTCAACGGTTGCAACAACCCAGATGTAAACTAATGTTCAGCTTTAACCCACTGACACACCATACACTTGGACACAAACTCCGCGACATCCTTCTTCAAACCAACCCAATAGTACCTTTCCTTCAAATCACGATACATTTTAGTACTACCAAGATGCATAACAAAAGGACTAGAATGTGCTTCCGCCAAAATAGTATGCCTGAGCTCCAGGACTTTCGGCACCACTATTCGACCCTTGAAGCACAAAACTCCATCATTATCAAAATGAAAATCCACCGAATTACCATCTGCTATGTCCTTAACATGAGGAACCAAAGAATCATCATATGGTTGCTTAGCCTTAATCAACTGTGACAGCGTAGGCTTAACTTTTAGTTCAGCCAACAACCCACCTTCCCGCGTCACACTCAACCTTGCAAACATTGCCCTAAGCTCAACCGCCACCCTACGACTCAATGCATCTGCCACAACATTGGCTTTTCTAGGATGATACTCAATTGTAAAGTCGTAATCCTTAAGCAACTCCAACCACCTTCGTTGCCTAAGGTTCAAATCCTTTTGAGACATCAAATACTTCAAACTCTTATGATCCGTAAAAACCACACACTTCTCTCCATACAGATAGTGTCACCAAATCTTCAAGGCAAGCACCACCGCCGCAAGCTCCAAATCATGAGTTGGATAATTGCGCTCATGAATCTTCAACTGCCTTAACGCATAGGCCACAACCTTTCCATCCTGCATCAGCACACAACCCAAACCCACATGCAATGCATCACTATAAACCATAAACTCCTTCGCAGATTCTGGTTGAATCAACACAGGAGCATGTGTCAAAACCTTCTTTAACTTCTCAATACCCTGATATTGCTTCTTCGTCCAAATGAAAGGAACATTCTTTTGCAGCAACTTTGTTAACGGAGCCGCAATGCTAGAAAACCCTTCCACAAAATAGCGATAATAGCCTGCCAACCCAAGGAAACTACGCACTTCCGACACGGTCTTAGGTTGTTTCCAATTGAGAATAGCCTCAATTTTCTTTGGATCAACACGAATTCCCTCCGTAGATACCACATGTCCGAGAAACATCACCTTCTTGAGCCAAAATACGCACTTGCTCAACTTGGCATATAACTGATTATCCTTCAAGACTTGCAACACAACTCGCAAATGCTGATAATGCTCTTCCTCGGTATGGGAGTACACGAGTATATCATCGATAAAAACCACCACAAATCGATCAAGGTACTCATGAAACACTCTATTCATCATCCATGAAAGCTGCCAGAGCATTTGTCAAACCAAACGACATCACCAATAACTCGTAATGCCCATACCTCGTACGAAACGTCGTCTTATGAACATCCACATCCTTAACTTTCAACTAATAATGCCCCGACCTTAAATCTATCTTCAAAAACACTGCTGCCTGCGGAACTGATCGAACAAGTCATCAATCCGCGGTAACGGATACTTGTTCTTCACTGTCAACTTATTCAACGGATGATAATCAATGCACATACGCATCGATCCATCCTTCTTTTTCACAAAGAGAACCAGAGCACCCCAAGGAGAAATACTCAGTCGAATGAACCCATGATCCAACAACTCCTGAAGCTGTGATTTCAACTCTTTTAACTCTTTCGGTGCCACCCGATAAGAAGCAATGGACACCGGAGTTGTACCTTTATAGGTTTCAATGCGAAACTCCACCTCCCTATCTGGAGGTAGACCAGGAAACTCTTCAAGAAAAACTTCTGGATAATCACAAACAGCTCGAATGTCTTACACCCGAACACCCTTGGCTTCCGAATTCATAATAATAGCCAAATAAGCTTGGCAACCATCAAACATCATATTCTCCACTCGGGTAGCCGAAACAACATTAGACAAGAATTTTACATTCTCACCCACCACCATGACTTCATAATCATCGGCCATCTTCAGAGAAATCCTTTTGGACTCACAATCCACCACAGCCTTGTGCTCACTTAACCAATCCATACCCAAGATAACATCAAAACCATGGAATGGCAACTTCATCAAATTCGTGGCAAACTCATGAACTTGCACCACCAAAAGGCAATGCCTATACAACCTTCTAGTTGTAACCGTCTCCCCAAAAGAACTAGTTACTAACATGCCAACATCCAAGATTCAATAGGAACATTTAACAATGATGCATGCTCACTTAGGATGTATGAATGAGTAAACCCCGAATCAATCAAATAAAACAACGACAAGGATTGCAAAGTGAAATTACCTGCGATCACATCCGTGTCGTTGCGCCCCTCACGATGAGCATAGACCTGTGCTGCTCCACCATTATCTGGTTGTACAGCAACAGTATGAGCCACAGCTCTCCGACCATCCTCGTGCCTATGAAAGTTACCCCTGCCATGGCCTCAGCCCTAGCAGGTACAACAGCCCGAACCAATGCATCACCCATAGTACGAGGACAGTCACGCTTCAGTGACCAGGAGATCCACATATCCAGCAACTCATGGTATTTCCCCAACACTCACCCGTGTGGCGTCTACCGCAAGGCTCATACTCAGCTACAATGCGAGCACCTTGTTACCATGGCCACCACCACACATGTGATCCGACTTGTGCATCTTATCTTGGAACCTCCTATTCTGCCTCCCAGAATAGCCAGAGCCAACTCCTCACTTATTCAAGACCATGCCCAAACCTTGTCCCGACACCCTCAAGGCCTGCTCAATATCCTTAGCATGATTTACAAGCACATCAAAATCTGTATAGTCTGCCGCCAACATGTATGTTTTGATATCCTTCACTAACCCATAGCAAAATCTGTTGCTCCTCTCAAGATCATCTGGAACTAACTCTGAAGCATACTGACTCAAACGGACGAATTTCACCTCATATTTTGCCACAGACATGCCGCCCTTAAACAAGGACATAAACTCTCGTTTTCTTGCATCCAGATACTGACGACCAAGGTACATCTTCTTGAAAGCTCTTCGAAAGAACTCCCAAGTTACATCCGCCTCCAGGATATTAGCAATTGTGGTCACCCACCAATGATAAGCATCACCATGTAACAACGACACTATGCAACCTAGCTTACGCTCATCATTATAGCCCATTTGATCCAGAATACGGACTGTACTCTCCAGCCAACCCTCGGCTACCTCAAGGCTCAAACCCTAAACTAAACACCTCCCAAACTGCAAAGACGTTCCAAAGGTAACCCTCGGTTAACCGCCACAGCAGGTGCTAGCACCTGCGCATGCACTCCAGCCATCGCTGCTTGAAAAGCTCCCGTTATTGCTTGAACTAATGGAGTCAGATCACCAAATACTGGTACTTGATGAGCCTGGGTCATACCATCAGCCCCAACATCGACCGGTGGAACCAACGAAGGAGGAGAAGGTAAAATATTAGTAGGATTCTCTTCCTCAACGTTATTCTGCCCGATTTCGGCATTACCAGCCATAGAACGTGTCTCATGTCGAGCCATGCAAACAAAAGCAACAAAACACATTAAAGTCAGGCTAACACAAGGCAAAGGATCAAAGACCATCTCATAAAACATTTTAAAACCTCGATAATAGGCAATATGTTCCTAGTTTATACCCCAACATGATGTAAATCAATCATTGTACATGTACACACTCACCGTGCATAACCAACAATGATATACAACCAAACAACAACATCACAACCTTCCGTAACATGGCTCTGATACCAACAAATGTAACCCCCTTGACCTGACCTAGACGCCCGACTGAACTGAGAGTGTCATATTAGGTTTGCCGTAGCAAACCAGAGAAAAGTTACAAAAAGTAGGTCCATTTTATTTCTTTTATCTTGTCTAAATGCAAATTAATGTTCCTACTCGCAGCGGGTAAGTTCACGAATGAAACGAGTCATAAAAGACAATCAATTGCATCATATTCAAAATTGAAGACTAAAACGTAAATACTTTAAACTACAAAACCAAAATTGAATTTAAGGTTACCACTCCTCAATTAGTCCATTTACATGCCAACATGATAAATTCCAGATCAATTTAATCATCCTAATTCATACAATTGCATTCCCAAAGCTCAGGGACCCAAATGAAAGAACTAGAAACTTCCAAGATTCCAAAATAACCAACTTAACGGTACCCGTATCGGTACGCATACTCGTGTTTCGATAAGCCCTTACGTTCTCAAAAACATAGAATTCATTAGCTAAAACCCGTACTGAAATGCTTGTTCGCGTACCAGTACGCCTGGCAAAAATGCCTATGACCATATCGAAACACTTGCTCGAGTACCGAAACGTTAAGCCTAAAAAGAAAGGTTCGTATCGAAACACCCTCTCGCGTATCGAAATACTATGCCTGAAATGGCCTATCCGTACTGATACGAGGGCACCCGTTTCGATACTCTTAGACCTGAAATGACATTTTTAGCTAGTTTTTCACACAAAACTGGATGCATTTAAGTCCTAGCAACTTACATACATACATATAAGCACCCAACATCACATTTAACAATAATTGCACCAAGGTTTAACTATAACACAAGATTATGCCACCCAAAAGGTTGATCTAGAGGCATGCTCCCTATAACTCACCACCAAACACACCAAAATGCCTAACTAAGCAAATATCAGCAAGAACACCATACCAACTACGCATCAATACCATACTCAACAGGATTAGCTCATCAAAACATGTCATCCAAGCAAAAACCGTCTAGATGCATACCTAGGAAACATATAACATCAACCATAGGTAACGGTGCATGATAAGCGAAACATCAACAATCAAACTCCAAAATCATAGGATTACGCATGCTCAAAACCAGGGAGAACTAAATTACAAATCCCAAAAATCCATGGTGAACACATTGTCTTGTTAACCGAAAACTAAAACCAAGTTCATACTCAAATAGTCTTGACTTTGGATCACTTAATCCTTGCCTTTGCTGCCTCCAAGCCTTAATGCTCTGCATCATTAGAGAAAAGAGAGCGTAAGCTCACTTGCTTAGTGAGGATGCTCTTAAACGATGATGCATTTAAAAACCCTTAAAAACCAGCACTTATTTTCAAACCATGCTTACGACCTAAGCAAGTTCCAATAGATTCAAATAAAAACATGTATATCAACCATATGCAAATCAATACATATATTTCATATGCTTAATCCCAAAGCATCAAATACAAAACCATACTTAAATCCCAAAGCAGTATATACAAAACCATGCTTAAATCCCAAAGCATTTTAAATAGATTCAACGTTAAAATTCTCATATATTGACAATTATATTGACCCTAGATAGTCGACCACTATTCTTGATTAGCCGACTGCTAATCTTTAGTTAACCGACTGTTAACTTTACACATCGGATACACGGATCTCCCTTAATGACCAACCATCATCAAGGTTAACCCATGCCAATAGCATGACTTACAACCTTGCCGACCGCGAGTTTTACATCAACAAGGGGAACCGGCCACTCAACCCAAGTGATAACAACATAGTCCAGGTAGCCGACCTCTATACCTCAAAGACTCTTAACCCACGATCGATTTTTAACCATATTATAGTGCACTTTATCCTATGGCATGCCAACTACATCCAAATGTTTTATCACCTTTTCACATAGCCATTATATCATTTACAAAACCATTTACTCTCTATTTTACAATGCATTACACAAAATCCCCACATATGCAAATCACGTTGCCATAGCAATATCTCATTCCCGACCGAAATAAAAACCAATTCTCACTAGCATGAAATATACCTTTAAGACACTGCATATATACTTTAAAATCATGCATTAACAGTAAGTAAAGCAAACCATATTTACGACTAAAACATGAATCACACATGTTCATATCCGAACCGATATTGAAAAGCAAAATAGGGAAACTTACTTCCGACCTTAGGTAAGTGTTTCAAACTTGTCCTAAACTCCCAAAACCACTTTCAAACCTTTGAAAGACTTTTAAGACCGTCTCCACTCACCGATTTCACTTCGCCTTGCTTGCTACCGCGAAACAAGCTCCCGGCAAGCCAAGAACCACCTCATGATGCTATGCCTTGATTATCCCCTGTTTCGGCCACACAAAGCCAGAGGAAACATGCATTAAAATGCATCCAATACTCTGTTTCAACCCAAAATCCCGTAGCTCTCAATATGCCTTCTCAAAACTCATCCGAAACTTACCGAAATCAACCTCAAACACTACTCAATCTTAACCCAGCCATATAATAACGATCTTAAACTTCAAGCTTCATCAATTGATATCTAAAAACTCATTCCCAACATCCTTTTACTTCCAGCAATGATTAAACACCTTAATCAACCCAAAAACCCTTAACTATCAACCTAAACAATTAGAGATTCAACCAATTTCGGGATTCCATTTTTAAAAACAACTTATCAAAATTATAATACATCCAAAATAAGATTGGAATCAATCCACAACACTGGAAAAACATATCCAAATCGAAAATCACAAGATCCTTCAATTAAACCTCAATTAAGCTAAAATCCAAAATTAATTAATCAAAACCTATTAGAAAACATATGTAAAGAGCCAAGAACTTGGGAATTTCAGTAAAGAACCTTTCATTAGAGGAGAAGAACATAGCTTACCTCCAATGAATGAGTTTCCCCTCAATTGGATGGTTTTTCCTCCTGAAAAACAAAGAAATTCAATAAGATTTTTGGAAAACAAATTGAGAAATCATTTAGCAAATCAATGAGTTAAGAAATCAATATCATTACCTTAAATCTCTGATGGAAAAAGAGTGTTTGGATGAGAGTATTTTGAGAGAAAATGTGAGAGAAGAAAAGTTACGTCAAAATGTGTTTTAGAAAGATAACTACCTTTTTAACAAAATTCCATTTAATTCCTTCAATTAAAACCTTTTTAAAATAATCCTAAATAAGGGAATACTCAGATTAGACCAAATGGTAAAATAGCTCCTTGAAGATTCTAAGTTTTGACTCTGTACAAAATAACCTCCTTTTAAAACAATTTTCAAAAATTACATTTTGGTCACTAGCCAAAATGTCATCCTTCCAAGGCTCATTTTCCAAAATTGCTTTATCCAATATTTTTAATATAATAAAATATGATTTTTAAACATTTTCCATAATTTTATCTTTCAGCAAAATATTTTCTCCTGAATTTAACTCGAATCTATAACCCGATCCACTAGACCGTCTAACCAGCCCCAAAATCGAGGCGTTACAATTTTAACCTCTCTAAGGTGGATGTTGTGCTCCGTGGTACTAGCTCAAGGAAGGTTCTATAGGTTGCAAGGTGTTCTTATTTTGCATTATAGACGTGAGGGTTAAGAGTTCCTGGTCTTAGTGTTGTGGGTGTTTTGAGGGTATGGAGGTACCCTTGGTGAATGAGAAATCTTAATGGTTGATTGTTGTTTAGAACCGCTATGAAGGTAAGGTTGAGTTCGTTGTTAGTGTCCATTTCTTCGTGGTATGGTACTTAAGGAACTCTTTGTTAGAGGGACACTTGTGCAAATGACCAATTGGGTGTCGTTGCCAAGTGCTTTGCCGAGGTCGTGTCTGCGTGAGAGTAACTTGTATGGTGGCTTTTGATATGTTGAGCCGTAGTGCAGTAGTATAAGATCATTGCCAGTTTTGTGAGATCGTCGACCTTGTTTTGGCCATAGAATGTGAGAGCTTTGCGTGTTGTTTGTAGGAGTAAAGGTACCGTAGAAAAGGGTAAATAAAGGTTGTGATGTTCATGGTTGAGGTCTTAAGGGCGAATTATGAGGATAGTTGCTTGGCCTGTGCACCTATTAAGCTAGATTTTGCAGGGTTGAAGGATTGCCCAATCGAGTTTGACCAAAGTTGTTATCAGTTAAGACAAGCAGTGTGCAAGTTATCAGAGAGGCGCAATGAAAATATGGAGCAATAGTTGTGTTGAGGTTAACCGGATGGTTGCTTTGCCAAGAAATGTTTTTGGATGGACCAATTGGAAATCCTTGAGAACCGTCAGATAGTTTTTCACGTCTAATTGTTTGGACCAAGTCAAGGTTTAGAAGAAGGTTTTTAGACTTTAACAAATAGAATGGTTAGTTTTGGGTTGCTTGTGTGAGTTCGCAAGTTACGATGGTCACATCTCGGAACCAAGTGGTTGAATCGTAAATGATTTTTGATCCTATTGAAAGCAAGTTTGGGGTAAGGCTAAGTTTTAAGTTTTGACTTGGTGGGTCAAGTTTGGAGAAACGAGCTGTTAGTTCAAGGTAGATTGATGATAATGATCGGTTGTTAGGGTTTTGCTTGCCCTTTTATGGTTTGGTCGGGATATGGTTGTTAGGCATGATGTATTCCTAACAATGGTTTGTGGATATGGTGCAGCGTTTTAGATGTAGATAAAGTCTAAGCTTAGTTATGGTTGATGGATGCTAGTGGAAAGGTTGCTTAACCGAGATAGAATCCTTTAGAAGTGAGTTCCTTAAGTTGATGTTGAATAGCGTGGCTCAAGGTTGGTTAAGTGTCGTTGGTTGCTGAAAAAAAGTCGTGGGAAATCTCAAGAGAAGTGTTGAGAGCGTGTGGTTTTATGCTATGGTTCTGTTTAAGGTAGATTGAGGGAGAACTCTCCTTAATGAAGGTGATGTTGTTTGAATGGTGAGGTGGTTAGATCTATTTTGGTTACATCTTGTTCACCCATCTCAATTTCGAGGACAAAATTTCTAAAAAGAGGGGAGAGTTGTAACGACCCAGATTTTTGAGTCAACAATGGGCATTGACTCGGGTCTTGGACCGACATGTTGGGTCAAATGGTTGGTTTATGTTAGGCCGTGTTGTTGGGCTTTGTAGAACTCCATGTGTTGTTGGGCTTGCTTGGTGGTTTTGGGCTTGGCTTATGATGGGCTTTGAGGAAGGGTAATACGATAAAAGCCATATTTGGAAGACAAAGGCTGATGGAGCCTTAATTTTCTGCTGGAAAAAGGGACAAGGGTGATATAAACTTGCCCCATAAAAGCCATATTTGGAAGACAAAGGCTGATGGAGCCTTAATTTTCTGCTGGAAAAGGGACAAGGGTGATATAAACTTGCCCCCATCTTCATGCTATCTCTTTCTCCCTTCCTCTCTCTTGGTGAGTGTTTGAGTTTGGAGAAATCTTGGATGTTTGAGTGGGAATCTCGTATTGAAGCTTGATGAGAAGTTGTTCAGCATCCAAAGATCTATCTTTCAAGAGGAATATCTTCAGCATTGGTGGAAGTTGGGTTTGAAGCTTGGAGCAAGGAAGAGAGGTGGAAGAAGCTTGATTTCTACCTTAGTTCGTGAATCTTTTGCTAAAGGTCAGTACATTTCTGACTCCTACACTTCATGAGCATCCTAAAATGATTGCTTTGTGTGGTATATGGTTTTGGGTTGTATAGTTGAGGTTTTAGAGCTTTAAACCCCCATTAGTGGTAAATCAAAGATGAGATGTTGATAATGCGTAAAATTGATAAAAAAAAAACCCACCTATTATACTCTAAATAACTTGTAGGGTCGATTTAGGACTTAACCATGGAGGTTAAGGATGGGATTGAGGAAATCCTAAGCTTTAGATTCTAAAATCTGGGCTCACGTACCAATATGGAATGGTAGCGTATCGGTACGCCTTTGTTATAAGGGAGACGATTTGTGAGGGGCGTACCGATACGCCTTCTTGTGTAACGGTACCCCTCGCCTAAGGTAAATTCCAGTAACACTTTGGTGTACCAGTACGCTAGGGGTATATCGGTACGCATTGTTGCATTGCCTAGGAGAAGCTTAGCGTACCGGTACGCGTATATGGGAGTACCGATATGGGGATGGATTGGTACAGGGTGATCCTAGTACCGATAATGCGTACCAGTACAGCACAAAGCGTATCAGTACGGTTTGGGTCTAATTCTTTCTAATCTAATTAGCGTATCGATACTCATGGGGGAGTATCGATACCCAGAGGGCAGTACTGATACTCACCATGGAGTATCGATACTCGCTAGGCAATCTGCCAAGAAAGCTGAGTTCATGTTTGGGGGTTCTATAATTCGAGGTAAAGGGCCCTAGGGATCTATTAGGATGTAAAATGATTACTAAAACCAAGAAATGTAGAGTTAAACCCCATGTGGGAAATTAATGGCTAATGGCTTGGTAATTGTTGAGTGGATCACTTGTTTAATCACCTATAGAGATCCGTGGTGGATCGGTTAGTGCTACGTGGAAGATCGGAGTCCTTGTTGTGTGCTGAAGGGATGCCCATATAGGCTGGTTGCAGCGAATAATACAATAATCTAACGAGAATAGCGTAAATGAATCCTAAAGACATATATTAATTAGTGTAACAAATGAGCCATGCCTTGGGGCATTGGTATTAGTTGGCTGGATACCTTTTATCTCTCGGTGAGATTTATTGATGCTTCGGGGAGCATGTGTTAACGTATGTGTCTTGGTTAGGAATCCGGATGTCCTAGAGTCATTGCAAGGGTACTTAAATAAGGGGATGGGTACTCTTAGCTATGTGATCGAGTACATCCGACGTATCCACGGGCTATGTGATCTAGATGCGGTCTGAAACCTATCCTTGGGCTATGTGATCATGATATGGAAATGCAACTCAAGGGCTGTGTGAGCTCGAGTAACTCGAAGGGCTATGTGATCTTGAGTAACCTGATTGGCTATGTGACCTAAGAAAAAGACTGCTTGTGGCTATTGTGATCCAAGTATGTCTAGGACATATCTATGGCTATAGTGATCCAGATATGATCCTAACCCGACGGCTATGTGATCATGGGTAACCCAACGGCTGTGTGAGCACGAGAAAATAGTAGGCTTTGTTGGCCATTAGGGAATGTATGTTATTTACGTTGTTGTATGGATAATAGATGTTGGCTATTTTACCCTTGAGCTATGTGATCAGGGTACGGTTGTTACTCGATGGGCTGTGTGAGCTCGAGTAACTCGATGGGCTGTGTGATCTCGAGTATGGTTTATATAACCCTAGGGATATGTGATCAGGGTATGGGACGTAACTCGACAGACGGAGTGTCCTTTAGTATGGTAAGCCTGGGATGGCTTGGTAAACTTCTTACATAATATTGGTATCTTGAGACAGTTGTAAGCTCTAGCTAGGATAGGCTAGAAGATGATTCATAGATGTTGAGAAGCCTTTCTGTGCACTCTTAATTATATTATCATGCATGCTTGTTTTATGATATTCATGAATTGCGGTAGAGTAGAAATGTACCACTGAACTTTGTTAGCTCAACGCGCAGAATTGTGGTTTTTTCGTGCGTAGGTTGGTAGGTTGCTTTTTGGTTGAGCACATCAAGGAAGATTTCCCAGCACCGAGCTAGTTTTAGAGTACAATACTTGATGTTTAGTTTGGACTGATTGTATTCATAGGACCTTACCACAGTCGAGTTTGTATCTTATTTTGATTTACTGTTATTTGGTCAAACAATGTATTTTATTTGGAACTTATATTTTGTAAACCCTTTTTACTTTCTTTATCTACGTAGATTTTATGGAAATGGATCGTTTTGAGAATTGTCATCTTGTGGTTTCAAATGAGAAATTTTGATGGGTCGGTTTTGGGTGACCCGAATGTGATGCTCCGGATCCGGGACGAGATCGGGGTGTTACAATTCGGCTCTTCATTTTAAATAAAATTCAATTTGGTCTTTTTTTTCTTTGATTCCAAGTTTAATTTCAATCCAGTACTTTTTTTAAATTTCAATTTTAAATATTATATTTAATGCAATTTAAATTCTATTTGCTTTCATTTTTGTTTAATTAATGCATACAGTGTTCTTTTATGTAACTTTAATCATTTAGATTAGATTTAATTAATGTATTAGAGCCTTAGTGTAAGTTTCCTTAATTATGGTTTTAATTAAATAATTTGATTAGGATTTAGTTAATTATCGCAAATTAATAGATATTGTTTAGAAATTGGGGAGTTCAAATTTGAATGGGATCCTAAAGCAATTGGATATTATTCAACAATAATTTTTAAATTGAACAAACAATATTTATTAGAACCCTAGAAAAATATTAATTAACTTAGATAGATATTATGAAGCCTTTATAGGATTAATTACTTTAATATTCTAATATAATCAATTAGTAGGGAAATATTATTTAGGGTAAACTATATCAGTAGTCACCGAACTATGGTTTCTTTCCTATTTTGGTCATCGAGCTATTTTTTTTGGCAAAAACATCACTAACGTTATGTTTCCTTCCTATTTTGGTCACCGACTGTTAAAAACTTAACAGTTTTGCTGATGTGGAATTTTATTTTATTTTATTTTTCCATGTTATTTCTTCTCTCTCCTCGTAAGCAATATATGTTATTTTATAATATTTTTATTCAAACAAACAAGATGGTGACACGTGTCACTGCCTATTATTAGAATAAAAGGAATAAAAAATCAAGCCCCGTAGGCAGCCAGAGAGATGGTGACATGTGTAACTGCCAATTAGTCGAATCTCTCTTGCTGCATAAGGGGTTTGATTTTTCACTCCTTTTATTCCACTAATAGGCAGTGACATGTGTCATCATCCCATTAGTTTGAATAAAAATATTATAAAATAACATATATTGCTTACGAGGAGAGAGAAGTATTGACATGGAAAATTAAAAAAATAAAATAAAATTCAACGTCAGCAAAACCGTTAAGTTTTTAACAGCCGGTGACCAAAATATGAAGGAAACATAACGTTAGTGATGTTTTTGCCAAAAAAATAGTTCGGTGACCAAAATAGGAAAAAAACCATAGTTCGGTGACTACTGGTGTAGTTTACCCTATTATTTATAATTTTGAAATTCAATTAAGAATGATACCCCAAAGCAATTGGGTATTGTTTTATATGAATTTTGAAATTTAATAATATTCATAGATTTAAAATTAGAGGTTTGAGTTAAAATTAGAGGTTTGACCTGTCAAATCTGTTAATTTAGATGTTTGTTGAATAACGGATTGGAATAGCAGATTGCGGTGAAACCTCTAATTTTAAAAAAGCTACTAATAGGAGCTTTTTAAAATTAGAGATTTTGACATTAGAGTTATAAAAACCTTTTTACCCTTAACAATTATCAAAAATGTCCATATAGCTTAAATTAGCCTTTTTTCTATTTTAATTTTCACTCTCACGTATTTACATTGTGACATTTGTAAACTAATATTTTTTTATTTTTATTTTCATACATTTATATTTGTATTTAAATTTAATAATTAATTAAATTGTATTAAAAATAACTATATAAATAATAAATTAATATATAGATCCTTCAAATAGGCTTAGTAATGTTATATTAAAAAAATTAAAAAAAACCATCAAGTGTTGGGTGCATTGGTAAGGCACATTGCACTCCCAAGGTGAGGACGCGAGTTCAAACCTTGTAGACGACATTGTTGGGAGGGGCAGCCTCGCACCCCGACCATGGACCATAAGATGGACATGCATATTACCAAAAAATTATTTTTTATAATCTAATTAATATTATTAGATACAAAATATTGATAACTAATAAACTATTCAAACAAGTATCAAATATAAGCATGTCCTTATATGTCATTTTACTTGTTTATATAATCAAGCAGCTATTAGTTAATTTTACCAAACATCTTTATACAATCTGCTAGTTAAATCAGCTAATGCAATCAGCTATCCGTTAATTGTCAAATAAGGTCAATATATTTTGTGTATATTGTATATATTGGATCTAAATTTTAGAATAGTAGACATAAATTACATATATTGCATGGATCAATATAGAAAATGGCCAGAAACATGATAACATATATTGAACATAACACAAAATAATTTATCATGGTTATTCATTCAGCTCAATTTTATTTCAAAATATGGCAAACAGGTGCACAATTGTACCTTGTACACCTAATTGAACATAACATAAAAGATGTTGCTAAACAGTTGCTAAAACAACATGCGAACCCAAAATATAACAAGATCATTTTTTTTCTTAAGTTAGCCTCCTTTTTGGGATTAATTTAGGGATTCTATTGTTGGGTTTCCTTGAAGTTGGTGATACTTTAGACATTGTTGTAGGTTGGGTTACTGGTGTAGGGTGAGATAATTCAGATTGTTGATTCAATGTTGTAGTCTGAGATGGAGTTGGAGGTTGAGGCATGGGTGTATATTGCACTTTAGCTCTAGTGCTAGGCCTCATTACCATCATTTGACATGGTCTACCAGGCTACAATATAACAAAATATTAGGATTTAGTAAAAATAAAAAATAACTAAGAGTTAGAAAATAATAAAGAATCTTAGGAAGAATCACTTGCATTTAGGATCTGCATTCCTATTGTCTTATTTGTGTATAATCCAATACCTTCCATAATTATCCTTCATCTTGGTCCAAATGCTCTTGGTGTAGGCTTTGAATGAGATAATAGTCTAGAGTTAATTTGCCTCCTTGGAGTATTCTCAGAGTTGATAGAAATTGAATTGTGTTGTGGTGAATGAGTGACTTCATGTGGTGTTTGATGAGTGACTACAGGTTGTGATGGATGAGTGAATGCAGGTGCAGGCGCAAGTTGTGGTCGATGGCTGTCTGTAGGCGCCGCTAGATGAGTAGATGTAGATGCTACTAGATGAGTGGTTGTAAACTATTGGGTTTGTTGACACTGTGAAATAAAAAAATCATTAAACAAATGAAGTTATTGACCAAATTAAAAGGAAACAAACTCACAGCTTTGTCTTTTGAAGGACAAGTTCTACTATTGTGTCCAAGCACCCTACACGATCTACACATTTGATTGCTTCCTTATTTAGACAGCTTAGTCTCCTTGTTTGTTTTTCCTTCCTCTCTATTTCTCCTTTTTTGGGTCTTTCAAGAAGCTTTCTATATAAAGGAGGATGAATAGGACCTATTTTTTTCCTTCGAGAAAGCCTCACTAGGAATGGTTGGTAGTGTAAAAACATACAACAACTAGTATATTTCTTTTTTATATGTTTCATGAACATACCTCTCAATTGGCTCATAATTAAATAATATCACACATATCAAATGTAAACATGAAATATCTGTCAAATCCCAATATGTACATGTGCACTTATGACATTGTAGATCAACATATGTGTCCCTATTACGGTATACCTTATACCCATTTGGACCATTCGAAGTTACATGACTATATGCAGAAGAGGCTTTATGGTTTACAACTAACTTAGAAACTTTTAGGCATAAAAGACCTGTAACCCCCTTGACCCGGTCTAGTCGCCAGACTGAGCCAAGAAAGCTATATTGGGTTTGCCGAGACAAACACGGAAGAATTACTTAGAAAAATTCCATTTTTCATTTTATCTCATCTAAATGCATAATTAAGTCCTAAGGTGAACATGCTGGCAGCGGTGGAATTTACAACTCAATCGGGCATCAAATTAACATCCAATTGCACGAGATTGTTTTCTAGGGACCAAACTATAATTATGAGGACTTCTTATAAATTAAAGTTACCAAACCTTAATTAGTCAGGTTTCATGCCTACTGGTCATATTTCAACTTAAAACAATCAGCCAAGCTCATTTAATTGCATGATCAAGAAATAGGGACTAAACTTCAGAAAGCATTTTAACAGAAATAATTGACTGCATATTGGTCCACTAACACTCGGTATCGATATAGGTATAAACTAAAAAGGCATACTGATAAGGTCCTCAAGAGTATCAGTACGGGTGTTCAATATTTGAAATAGGGGATTCTAGTAGCCAAAAGGCATACCGTTAAGGTTGCCCGTGTACCGAAACCAAGCCAAATTTTCAGCTACGCGTACTGATACTGTTACCAGGCGTATCGATATGCCTAGGAATTTTCCCAAATTGAGCCAAGATAGGCCTTCGCGTACCGATCCCTAAGGATTCGTACCGGTACTGTCAGACCTATAATGGCCTCTTGTGTAACACCCCCTTCCCGGTCTGGTAGGAATTCAGGTTGGAAAGTGTTATCGGAGACTAAACGAGGTTTGATACAGTATTTTAGTGGATAAACAGTAAGTCAGTGTTCGAAATGAAACAATGATTAATACATTATTGCGGGTAAATTGATACAATACAATCTTATGCAATTTTGGACTAATTTTAAACTTTTACAAGTTTTAGGGGCCAATCAACACAATATAAAATTTTATTTTAATCTGATAACATTTTTAACACTACGGTTATCAATATGCCATGGGGTCGTATCGATACGCCTCTATGCTGTTCGGAAATTCAGTTACAAATTAAGGGTGGTTGTACCGATACGGGCTCTACCCTATCGATACGCTATGCTTAGTAAAACTTAAGGATTTACAGACTCAAAAGGCCGTATCGATACGGTAGAGCCCATATCGATACGCCTTTGCCAAGACCGTTAAAACGGTTAACTACACTATGCCCGTACCGGTAATGGGTATCAATACGCATCGAATAATTATTTAATATTATTGGGTTTTGATTAAGGCATAATGGTACCGTATCGGTATCGAGCTACAGTAATTTTCTACACTCAAGTTCCCATACCGTTACAGCTCGAACCGTATTGGTAATCCCTTTAATTTAATTCGAAGTATGCAAGCCCGTACCAATACTCCATCACCCGTATCAATACGGCAGGGTATTTAATGTATATTTTTATATGGTTTTATAGCATTTTACCCATCCAAACCATGTCCAAATTTAATGAAATTTTACCAGCAAGTTTATTTAGTCCAATTCATTAAGCATGCAAAGTTTCAAAGCTAAATGAATCCATTTACTACATTTTCCCTCTTTTAGGCCTACTATGCATATTTGGTCATTTTTAACCACTTTTAAAGGGTCAAACTTAGATTTATACACCTACACAAGCCAACCATAATACATAAGTATCAAAAGGGGTAAAATTGACTTGTGCAACACTTATTCCACCATACTAGGAGTCTATAGGGTTGATATACTTTACTTTAACAACAAGGTGACTTGCCAAAAACCTTCTTCAACCACGATCTCGACCTCACAATCTTCTTAACCTGAAATGCATGAAAGATGAATGCATTAGGCACACTTTACCTAGTGAGGTAGTCATAAACAATGAAGTAACTATGTAACACCCTCTTCCTGATCTAGTAGGATTCTGGGTCGAAAAGCGTTACCGATGAACAATATGATGGTCGGTGTACCAAAATCGTTGTCTTAGACTATAAACAGTGAATTAATAACATTTAATCGATGCAATGCTTGACTATAATTAATGCAAACTCATTCAAATTTTAAGGACTAACTTGTAATTCTTGTAAATTTTAAGGACTTATCAGTAATTAGGGTTACCAATGTAAAATTCCTTGCTTGATTATCTTGTATACAAAATTTCAGAGGTTTTGGAACCCATTTGCACATCTAATTAGACCCTACATGAATCAGTGACCATTTTGTAAAATTTCCAAAACCAGTAACTAACTTACATGTATTGGTACTAGTACTTAAGAGGTTGTACCGGTATGCCCCTTAATTAATTTCTTTCGAACATAAATCTCGTATTGGTACGTATCACACAATATCAGTACGAGGATTCAGTGTCTTCATATCGATACATGACTATTTTTGTATCGGTATGCAATCCTTAAATTCCCAAATTAACTCATCAACGACCATCGGTACGACACCACCCGTACTGGTACCCGTGCTATAGTAAAATTCTAGTGTTGATTTGGCGTATCGTTACCATAACATCAGTATTGGTACGCCTTATAGCAATTTTGTATATCTGTAGAGGTACAACACCACTCGTATCTGTACGCCTGGGTCAATATCACCCCAAAATGCCTTGCAATACTGGTACGACACCACCCATATCGGTACGCCTGTACCTATAATGTCATATTTTATCTGGTTTTTATCCAATTTAAGGGTCTTAACCATGTCCAAAGTTTACCAAATTTTATCAGCAAACTTATAACCACTATTTCTATATGTATGTCAAATTTCATGCCAATACGAATCCATTTACCATGTTTTCCCTTATTAGTGCATCTTAGGCCATTATTCCCAATTTGTCAAAAACACTAACATACCATATCTCATGTTTACACCTATTCAGCATAGTAGACCATATATACATACAAAATGGGGCTAAACTAACTTGTCTAGACCCTATGTGACCTTGCTAGGAGTTTGAGGACAAAGTTTACATTAAATGCAACTTGGTGACTTACCTCAAAATGTCCTTGCTCCGATCCTTGATCCGACTAACTTTTAACCTGAAAATGCATGGAAATGAGACGCATTAGGCTTACTTAGCCTATTGAGGTAATGATAACATGTATTTCAATAATATCATGAACATGTATAACAAAGTAAGTGCATCTCAAATCATTCTTTAACAATACTAGCAATACCTGTTTATTTTCCTTGGATCGACATGTAATGTGGATACGCGAATTCCCAACCAACATCGCCAACAATAAATGGTCAATATCCTTCAACATCGCCAAATAGAGCCTTAGCTCAAGGACCGTGGACCACTCCGTACCAATGATCTCATAAATTCTATGGCATGCCAATTGTATCCCATGTCCATTCGTATCTAAGGATTCAATACTTAGGCCAATATCAATAACAATATCGATAACAATAGCATCATCAATGATTCAATGTTTCAATAACAATGTTCAATGATCAATATGGCATTATTCAATGATATCAATGACAATACTATAATTCAATAATTCATATATCAACGCAATAAGCCTACCAATGATACCTCCTACGAGGTTTCGATGTAACCATACCTTAAAATCATTGATGGAAATACAATAAACAATGTTAATGAAATTGTAAATGGCTCCTAGCAAATCCCGCGACTCCGACTACACTCACTAATGCTTCCGAGGCTTTCAAGGCTCCCGGATGACAACTCCTTTATTCTTGAGCTTGGTAGAATTCGAAGGATTTGGTGATTCTTCACCTTGATTTTCTTGAGCTACAAAGAAATAGGAATTACAAGAATTTCAATATCGATTATAGATTCATAGCAACTTATTAGCTATGAAAACAATAACACATAGGCTATGATATCCCTGGAGAATTTCTAGGGTTCCTTGATTCTTAAACTTGGAATTAAATATAGATTTGGTCATAGAATCGATCAAGGGAAATTGCTTACCCGATCGATAACTATAACTTGGAAATGAAAACTTAAAGAAAACACAAAAGCTTTACTAAAGCTTTAATGGAGGTGCTTGCTTAAGGGAAGAAGATGAAGATGGTGAGGTGCTTGCTTGAAGTTAATCGGGTAAGTTCTTTCTCCCTCTTTTCCTTTACTAATTTTAATTGTTTAGCTTTCCTTTGAATAAAGAAAGCTCATCCCAAATGACCACGTAGGTGGTGACTAATATTGAGGAGGGGCTAATCGCAAGGTTAGTCCCTCAACTCTTCCTCTTCTATACTTTTTCCCCCCAAACTTCCAATTTTCTCAATTTAATCACTAAAATAATTTTCAAAGTTTACAATGGGGTCCTTAAACAATATCAATACTTAATTGGGATTCAACAATCCAACAATTGACCACTTGGTCAAAGGTCAACACTTTAATTTGACTTTTCGGTGATAGATTTTCGATTATCAAAATTGAATTCCTATTAGGTCCGGTTTTGGGGTCTTACAACTCTCCCCTGAAGAAAAATTCATCCTCAAATTTTTACCTGAAAGGAAAATATGTGGGTATTGACTCCTCGTGGTCTCTTCTGGTTCCCATGTAGCATCTTCAACCTTGTGACTTCTCCAAAACACTTTAACTAGAGGAACATTCTTGTTTCGAAGTATCTTGACTTCTCTTGCAAATACTTGTACTGGTTCTGCCTCATATGTTAGATTGGGTTGGAGTTCTACTGATGCAGGTTCAATAATATGAGATGGATCAGATATGTACTTACGAAGCTTTGATACATGGAATACATTGTAGATCTTGCCCAACTCCTGAGGCAAGGCTAGTCGATAAGCCACATGACCAATCCTTTCTATCACCTCAAAGGGCCTAATAATCAAGGACTTAGCTTCCCCTTTTTGCCAAAACGAAAAATTTTCTTCCATGGAGAGACTTTTAGAAACACTTTCTCGCCAGCATAAAACTGTATATCTCTCCTCTTGAGATCAACATAGGCTTTTTTCGATCAAAGGTGACCTTTAAACGGTCATGAATGATGAAAACCCATTCTTTAGTTTCTCGAAGTAAGTCAGGGCCCAACATCTTGCCTTCACCGAGTGCAAACCAACATAATGGTATTCTACATCTCCTTCCATACAATGCTTTATATGGTGCCATCCCAATAGACGATTGATGACTATTATTGTAAGCAAACTCGATGAGAGGTAGGGACCACTCCCAAGTCCCTTCAAAATCAATAACACATGCACAAAGCATGTCATCCAGAACTTGAATTACTCTTTCTGATTGGCCATTAGATTGAGGGTGAAAGGTTGTACTGAGATTCACTTGAGTACCTACAGCTCCTTGCAATGCTTTCCAAAATGTTGAAGCAAAACGTGGATCTCGATCAAAGATTATTAACTTAGGTACTCCGTGGAGTCTGATTACTTCCTCGATGTATAAGTCAGTTAAACTTAGGAAGAGCGTAGTCTATCCTGGCAGGTAAGAAATGAGTTGACTTGGTAAAACGGTCAACAATGTGCCAAATAGCGTCATGCTTAGCTAGAGTCAACGATAAACAACTGACAAAATCTGTGGTTATTCTTTCTCACTTCTATTGAGGAAGTTCAACGGATTGCAATAATCCCATGGGAACATGATACTCAGGCTTGAGTCGTTGTCACATAAGACATCTTGACATAAACTCTGTAATAGCTTTCTTCATACCAGACCACCAGTATAATTCTCACACATCTTTATACATCTTTACCGATCCTGGGTGAACTGAAAAATAGCTAAAATGAGCTTTTTTGAGAATATCATCATAGAGAGGTTCATCATTTGGTACAAAAATTCTATCACAGAAACACAAGAGTCCCCCAGAGTTAAATTTGAAGTTAGGATCAAGATTATTTTGAAGTTTATAAATGATGGCTTGCAATTCAGGATCTTGGTCTTGCATTGACTTGATTCTCATCATAATGGTAGACTAAACTTGAAGTTATGCCACTAAAGGTAGGTGTTTTTGTAACTTGAAATAAGCGTTGATAGCTTGAGGAGCTACAATGCAATAACGATATCGTAATTTTCAATACTATTGTCAATACTTGAGATTCAATATCTGATACTGGCACTTACCAGGCGAAGGTTTGCACCTGAGTGCATCAGCTACAATGTTGGCCTTGCCGGAATGATAATCAATAACAAGGTCATAGTCCTTTAGAAGTTCCATCCATCTTCTTTGACGAAGATTAAGCTGCTTCTGTGTCAATAGGTATTTGAGGCTATTTGGTCAGTGTATAAGTAGCATTTTTCCCGTAAAGATAATACCTTCAAATCTTTAAGGCAAAAACAACCGTAGCCAATTCATGATCATGGGTAGGGTAGTTCATTTCATATGGCTTAAGTTTTCTTGATGCATAAGCAACATCCTTTCCCTCTTGCATCAATACACATCCTAACCCTTGATGCGATGCATCACTATATATAGTATAGTCTTTACCAGACTTAGGTTGGGTTAGGACCGTTGTATGAGTCAACACTTGCTTAAGTTAATCAAAACTGCGTTATTGCTTCTCGGTCCACTTAAAAAATATATCCTTTCGTAGAAGTTTGGTTAATGGTGTTGCTATTATATAAAATCTTTTAACAAATCTTCTGTAATGTCCAACAAAACCGAGAAAACTATGAACTTTGCCAACATTCTTCGGTGGCCTCCACTCCACTATAGCTTGGATCTTTTTAAGATCGACTTGAATACCTTCTGCAGATATCACATGTCCTAGAAATGAAACTTGGGTGAGCCAAAACTCACACTTACTGAACTTGGCATATAACAGTTTCTCCCGAAGAGTTTGGAGTACAACGCGGAGATGGTCGCGATGCTCAGCTTGATTTTTGGAATAGATCAATATGTCATATATGAATACTACCACAAACTTGTCAAGGTAGGGTTCAGAAACCTGGTTCATAAAATCCACAAAGGCATCATGTGCGTTGGTTAACCCAAAGGGAATAACCAAGAATTCGTAGTGGCCATACCTTGTACGGAAGGTTGTCTAGGGCACATCACATTCTTTAACTCTTATTTGATAGTACCCATATCTTAGGTCAATCTTAGAAAAGACAGTTGCATCCTTAAGCTGATCAAATAGGTCATCGATTCTTGGTAAGGGATATTTATTCTTGATGGTGAGCTTGTTTAACTGTCGATAATCGATGCAAAGACGCATTGACCCGTCTTTCTTCTTTACGAAAAGAATCGGAGCTCTCTAAGGTGAGAAACTTGGTTGGATGAAACCCTTATCTAACAAGTCTTGAATCTAAACTTTAAGCTCGGTGAGTTCAATCGGTGTCATTCGATAAGGTGCAATGTAAACCGGAGTGGTTCCAGGTTGCACTTCAATCCAAAATTCAACTTCACAGATGGGTGGTAAACCAGGAATCTCATCGAAAAGCACATTAGAAAACTCGTGTATGGTATCTATATCTAGTAACTGAGGTTGTCCCTTGCTTGCAGCAGCACCTAGCAAAGATTTCTTACTTCTAGAGTCCATAAGGGTTACACTCTCCTTGCCAAGACCTCTAAGGTATAATTTCTTCTTTGAACAATCCACCCAAGCTTGATGCTCTCCGAGCCAATCAAGCCCCAAAATTACATCGAACTCATGATAGGGAGGGCCATAAGATTGGCAAAAACGGTATCCCTTGTATCATGAGAGGACAATTCTTACATACTAACCCTACTACAACACTATCCTCCTAAAAGATTGGTTACGGTAATTTTGGAGGCTATAGGCTCGAAGGACAACTTAAATCTTTTAATCAACATAGTACTTATAAAGGAATGAGTGGATCCAGGATCAATCAATGCATAAACAAGGTGAGTATACAGTTTAATAGTACTTGCTATAATGTCTGGATCCTCATCCTCCTCCTTGCTCCTCACGTGATAAAATTGAGCTAAAGCTTTAGACTCTTGTCGATTAGGAGCTCTTACAGGGCCACCAAGTCTTTCGAAAGCTCCCAATACAACTTGTTTCTGCCCTTTACCCTTGAAAGACTGAGAAAAAGATGCAAGAATTATCGGTGCAGAAGACTTGGAAGCATTCATTGGACAATCTTTAATGTGGTGACCTTGCTCACCACAAAAGAAACATGCACCGAATCATCTGACATAAATTACAAACAAGGTACTATGACTCTCAGCCCGAACCTCTGGTACTCTCAATAGAGGTCGTTCTCCCAGCAGATTGGGTCATAGCATGTGGCTTAGCAAAATTGCCTGATCAGGAAGATTGTTGATGATATTGTTGCTTGAATCCCTATTGTTTTCCTTTCTTATACGACAAGGGTGGGTGAGAATCATCTCCAGGCCTCTTCTAGATCGAGCCAGCCCACTAAACCTCTATGACCTCTGAGCAGCTTCAGTAGAGATCGCTCGATTCACAAGCTCTTGGAAATTTGTAATTCCCAAGGTAGTGAACAAGGGTCAGAGTTTATCATTTAACCCAACTACAAAGATTCTGCATTTCTCTTCTTCTTTCTTGATATACTCGGCCCCGTACTTGCAATACATATAGAAGTCATGGATGTACTGCTCCACCAGCCTCCCGCTTTGCTTAAGGTGAAGGAAAATATCTTACCTTTCAGCTAGATAGTACTCACTGATGTACTTCTTCCTGAACTCACACAGAAAGAACTTCCAGGTCATGGCTTTATCATGAGCGTTAAGTATAGTGGTTTCCCATCAATGCAAAGCCTCATCTGCCAACAAGGCTAAGGAACACTCGAGCTTATGTTCATCTGAGCACTGTAACTGATTGGTCAGAATATTATCGTGTATCCAGCCAATACTTCGGTACTTCAGGATCCTCACCGGCCTTACCTGTGAAGGTGGTGGCTCGGTGTTGATCTAATTTATCAATAAGGGGCTCATCTTACAGAAGTAGCATCTATAGAGGATTGTGCAAACTGCTCAGACTTAAGAGTAGCCATAAACTATTTGAACATCTCATTCATGTTCTTGTAACACTCGAATTGAGCAGTCTGCTGTACAGGTCCATGATTTAATGGCTCTTGTGAAGGAATTTGTGGATTCGGAAGGCTCTCCCCCTTTTCTCCTCGCCATTTCTCAAGGAGCCAATGGTATGCTCAACTTCTTTATGAGCTTTATCAGAGTCGGACATTATGTACTATAAAAGAAAAAGGATTGGATCAATAGCAAGTCACAATATAGACAAAATAAACTCCTAGGTGGCATAAACAATACACTAACAATACAATAGACTTCAGTTTAGTCCTAGAATCAACTAAACTTTAGCTCTGATACCACAAGTGTAACACCCCATTCCCGGTTTGGTAGGATTCTGAGTCAAAAAGCGTTACCGATGAACAATACGATGATCGGTGTACCAAAATCAATGTCTTAGACTATAAACAATGAATTAATAACATTCAATCGATGCAATGCTTGACTATAATCAATGCAAACTCATTCAAATTTTAATTTGGGGCCAATTAATAACTTGTACAAGTTTAAGGACTAATTGTAATTCTTGTAAATTTAAGGACTTATTAGTAATTAGGGTTACCAATGTGAAATCCCTTGCTTTATTATCTTGCATACAAAATTTTAGAGGTTTTGGAACACATTTGCACATCCAATTAGACCCTACATGAATCAGTGACCATTATGTAAAATTTCCAAAACCAGTAACTAACTTACTTATATCAGTACCAGTACTCAAGAGGTCGTGCCGGCATGCCCCTTAATTAATTTATTTTGAACCTGAATCTTATATCGGTAGGCATCATACAATATCAGTATGAGGATTTAGTGTTTTTGTATCCTTACGGGACCATTGTTGTACCAGCACGCAATCCCTAAATTCCCAAATTGACTCATCAACAGGTACCAGTACGACACCACCTATACTGGTACCCGTGCTATAGTAAAATTCCGGTGTTGATTTGGTATATCAGTACCCTTACATCAGTATCGGTATGCCTTATAGACTTATACCAATTTTGTATATCTGTACCAGTACAACACCATCCATAACCGTACGCCTGGGTTAACATCATCCTAAAATGCCTTGTAGTATCGGTACAACACCACCTGTACCGATACGCCTGTACCTATAATGTCACATTTTATCTAGTTTTTATCCAATTTAAGGGTCTTAACCATGTCTAAATTTTACCAAATTTTACCAGCAAGCTTATAACCACTATTTCTATATATATGTCAAATTTCATGTCAATACGCATCCATTTACCATGTTTTCCCTTATTGGTGCATCATAGGCCATTATTCCCAATTTGTCAAAAACACTAACATGACATATCTCATGTTTAAACCTATTCAACATAGTGGACCATATATACATACAAAATGGGGCTAAACTAACTTGTCTAGACCCTATGCCACCTTGCTAGGAGTTTGAGGATAAAGTTTACATTACATGCAACTTGGTGACTTACTTCAAAACGTCTTTGCTCTGACCCTCGATCTGACTAACTTTTAACCTGAAAATGTATGGAAATGAGATGCATTAGGCTTACTTAGTATAGTGAGGTAGTCAACAATAATAACATGTATTTCAATAAAAACATGAACATGTATAACAATGTAAGTGCATCTCAAATCATGTTTTAACAATACTTGCAATACTTGTTTATTTTCCTTGGATCAACATGTAATGTGGATACGCGAATTCCCAACCAACAACGCCAACAATAAATTCTGAATATCCTCCAACGTTGCTAATAAGACCAACACTAACACATCCCGCCAACATCGATAAATAGAGCCTTAGCTCAAGGACCGTAGTCCACTCCGTACCAATGAGCTCATGAATTCTATGGCATGCCAATTGTATCCCATGTCCATCAATGGTTCAGTGTTTCAATAACAATGTTCAATGATCAATATGGCCTTATTCAATGATTCAATGATATCAATGACAATACATAATTCAATAATTCATATTACAAAGCAATAAGCTAAGAAAAGCTTACCAATGATACCTCTACGAGGTTTCGATGTAACCATACCTTGAAATCATTGATGGAAATGTAATAAAAAATGTTAATGAAATCGAAAATGGCACCTAGCCAATCCCGACTTCGACTACACTCACCAATGCTTTAAAGGTTTTCAAGGCTCCTGGATGACAACTCATTTATTCTTGAGCTTGGTAGAATTAGAAGGATTTGGTGATTCTTCACCTTGATTTTCTTGAGCTACAAAGAAATAGGAATTGCAAGAATTTCAATATCGATTATAGATTCATAGCAACTTATTAGCTATGAAAACAATAACACATAGGCTATGATATCCCTAGAGAATTTCTAGGGTTCTTTGATTCTTAAACTTGGAATTAAATATGGATTTGGTCATGGAATCGAAGAATCGATTAAGGGAAATTGCTTACCCGATCGATAACTATAACTTGGAAATGGAAACTTAAAGAAAAGAAAAGCTTTACTAAATCTTTAATGGAGGTGCTTGCTTAAGGGAAGAAGATGAAGATGGTGAGGTGCTTGCTTGAAGTTAACCGGGTAAGTTCTTTCTCCCTCTTTTCCTTTACTAATTTTAATTTTTTAGCCTTTCTTTGGATAAAGAAAGCTTATCCTAAATGACCACGTAGGTGGTGACTAATATTCATGAGGGGCTAATCGCAAGGTTAGTACCTCAACTCTTCCTCTTCTATACTTTTGCTCTCGAACTTTCAATTTTCTCAATTTAATCACTAAAACACTTTTCAAAGTTTACAATGGGGTCCTTAAAAATATCAATACTTATTTGGGATTCAACAATCCAACAATTGACCACTTGGTCAAAGGTCAACACTATAATTTGACTTTCCGATGCTAGATTTTTGGTTGTCGAAATTGAATTCCAATTAGGCCCAGTTTCGGGGTGGTACAAACCAAAGTATACATTCTAACATGCTTTTGTATTATCAATGAAAATAAGATCATGAACATATATTTCAATGGCAAGTTCACTCAATATCAATGACTAATGCAATAGCAATGTTTAATATTAAATCATATTGCATTGTAATAGGTTTTCTTGGATCGACGTAAGGTATATCGATACACAGATTCCTATGCCGCACCAAAATCAATAGTGTTCTAGTCCCTCTGCCGTACCAATATGACCAAAACACATCATACCTTCGCCGCACCACAATAAAGGTCGTAGCCTAAGGACTGTAGTCCACCCGTACTAATGAGCTCATGAATTCTATGGCATGCCAATTGTACCCAATCCTACTCGAATCCAAGGTTCAATAACAATAGTCCGATAACAATAATTTCAATAGCAATGATTCGGTACAATGAGTCGATAGCATTATTTCCATAACAATGGATCAAAAGCAATATTCAATAGTCATACCTTAAAGCCAATGAGCAATAAGAATAGTTCAATACAATAGTCAATGGCAACATTTCAATTTCAATATTTCACTATCAATATTCAATGCTCAATGGTCAATGATTCTGCATGTCAATGCTTCAATGATTCCGGTGACAAAAACAATGATGTTACGAACAATGAATCGATGAAGTACTTAACAATACTTACCAATATAGCCATCAACAATGTTTTTATGGAATATCCTTAATACACAAGGTTAGCAATGCAATAATCAATATTCAAAGGTTCGGGAAAGGCACCTAGCCTACTACCGAGACTCTGACTACACTCACCTTAACTTCCGAAGCTCTCAAGGCTCTCAGATAACGATTCCCTTGTCCCTAGCTTTTGAAGGAGATGGTGGACCTTCCTTCTCCAATTACCGAGCTATGTAAATAATAGAGAAATGTTAGATTCCATATAACAATATCAATACCAATTATTCAAACTCGGAATAGCTTTTAGCTACTAGATTTCCATGGATTGAAGCCTTAAAGGATATGGGCTCAATTTAAGTGTTTAATACTTCAACTTGAAATTACTCCACAGCTATCCACGGAATCAACGAATTGTTTGGGGGCTTTTACTTACCAAATCAATGGCTATTCAATAGTGTAGAGAAATCAAGGAAAACTTGCACAAACAAGAGAGGTGCTTGCTTGAGCTAGAGGTAGGGGATGACAATGGAGGTGGTTGCTTGATTTTAGAAAAGATGAGAACATGGGGAGATAGAGTCTCGGTGGTGAGATATGTTATAGGAAAGCGTTTTAAACACTTAACGATATCCCAAAGGTTATCCAATAGTTTTCCTTCTCTAAGAGGAAACCTTAATTAAAAATATACATATATTTTTTTCTTGCTTTTTACTTCTTTTAGACACAATGATAACTATCATTTCATCATACTTCACAAGGATTTCACGTGAAGATGTCTCAAGCAAGTAGGTGAATCACCCTTAATGTGGGATAATTAAGAGGTTAGTCCCTCTACTTTCCATTCTTTATATTTTTGCCCCCAAACTTTAATTTTTATTCCAATTTAGTCACTAAATTGTTTTCAAGGAGTTCAATTAGGCCCAAAGTCTATAAATTGGACTCAATTAGAGTCCAATATGGTATATTTGACTACACAATTTAAAGTTAATGCAAAATTTGGACCCTCCAATATAGATTTTTTTATCACCAGAACCTAGTCCCTACTATACCGATTTTTGGGGTGTTACATCTTGGTCGAACATATGCCACTTTGGCTCAATATAACATACTTTAAACACTACCTAAGCATCATATAACACCTCAAGCATTAATTCCACAACCATATAAGCATGGTAGAGGATCATACACATCATAGCATAACCAAATCATATTCCTATAGACATGATCTCTACCTAAGCATGCAAAATGAATCCCAACCCCTTAAAACAAGATATAAAGCACCATACAAGTCCAAAACATCAAATACAACTTGTACAAACTAAGGAGTAACCAAATAACCCTCCAAATTACAACTTGGTCACATTGCCTCTTATTACTACAAAGTATTTGTAAAACCATACTTGAAAATACTTCACCCCATGGATCTCCTCTTGCTTATTTGTTGTCCAAAAGTGATTATTTCTCTGCATTGATGAGAAAGGAGAGTGTAAGTGTAACACCCCAGTTTTTAGCTTAGATGTTTTAAGGTTGGTTGGAGGTCTGGTGGACCGGTATTAGAGTTTCGGGTCAGTTTTGGGATTTAATTGGTTTAAATATTTTTGAAGGTGATAAAATGGAAGAATAATATTCTAAAATCTTTATTAATTATATTAAGAATAATGTTTCAATAAATTTTGGAAAATAAGATTTGGAAATTGGACATTTTGGCTGGTGACCAAAATGCAAGTTTTGAAAACTGTTTTTAAAGGTGACTAAAATGAAAAGGGTCAAATTCTTAGAATCTTTAAGGTGCTATTTTACCAAGTTTTTTTATGATTTCTCCCTTAATTAAAGATATTTTAACATGTGTTTTAACGTTAATTAAAAAGGAATTTTAGTTAAAAAGTTAGTTAAGTTCTTTAAAGAAAGTTCACGTAACTTTTCTCTCAACTTTTTTTCTCCATTCTCTCCTCAGCCAAACACTCAAGTTTTCATCAAAATCCAGAGTGAGAAGTCTTTTAACTTGTTTTTATGATTGTTAACTGATTAATTAATATTGTTTTTACAAAATCTCATCTAAATCTTGTGTTTTCTTAGCTTTTATCAAACCAATTGAGGGAGAAATCTCACACTAGGGGTAAGGTTCATGATCTCCTCTATTGTATGGTTCTTTACTGAAATTCCCAAGTATTTGATCGTTGATTTATTGATTGTAAATTGATTTTAATGATATATCAATGTTTGATTGAGTAAATTGGGAAAATTGATGTAACAAGGTAATTTTCAAAGTGGATCTAATTTCCAGTGTTTAAGATTGACTTAAAACATATTTTGGATTTATTATGTTGTTGATAAGTTGTTTTTATCAATAGAATCCCGAAACTCTTGGATCTCTAATTGTTTAGGTTGTTAGATTTGAGTTTTTGTGATGATATTCGAGTTTAATCTTTGTTGGAAGTAAAAGAAAGTTGGGAAAGGGTTTTTGGATGTTAATTGATGGGTTGAATTGTTGTTTTATGGCTGGTTTAAGTTTCAAAAACGTTTGATGATGATTTCGGTTTGTTTCGGATGGTTTCTAAGTGGGCAACTTGAGAGTTGCGGGGTTTTGCTTTGAGGCAGTGGTTTGAATGCATAATGATGAATTTATCCTCTAGTTTTATGTGTTTAAAATAGGGGATAATCAAGGCGACAAAGCTTGACGATGTTTTGTTACTTGCCAGAAGCTTGTATCGCATTGGCAAGGAAGACAAAGCGTATCGGTGAGTGGAAATTGGTTTTAAATGCTTTACAAAGGTTTTTAAAGGTTGTTGGGAGTTTAGGGTAAGCATGAGGCACTTACCTAAGCTTGGAAGTAAGTTTCCCTTATTTTGATCTTGAATATCGGCTTGGATATGAGCATGTTGTTTGCATGTTTTGGTGAAAAACATGGTATGAATTACTTACTGGAAATGCATGATTTTGAGTACATATGTAGGGGTTTAAAAGTATATTAAATGCTAGTGAGCATTGGTTTTCATTTCGATTGAGAATGGTGAGATTTGCATATGTGATGTTTTGTATAATGCATTGTAAAGCTGTAAGTAAATGATTTGTAAATTGTATATTGGCTATGTGACATGGTGAGAAAACAATCGGATATAGTTGGCATGCCATAGGATTAAAAGTGCACTATAAAATATGAACAAAGTCAATCGTGACCATGGGTCCTTTATGTATGACAGTTTAACAAGGCCACTCGGACTGTTGGGGACCTCATTTAGGGCACGCAGTTTAACTAGGCAGCCCAAATTGATGGTGATCTTGCGGTTTAACTAGGCAAGGTCGGTACTTACAGTTTAACTAGGCAAGGGTGAAATCTTGCGGTTTAACTAGGAGAGGGTGTCAAATCTTGCGGTTTAACTAGGCAAGGCTTGGGATATCATATGGTTTAGCTAGGCATGGTAATGACAGATTCGTCTAACCGATATGTATAGGATAGAGGTAGTCTATCCGGGTCACAATAAATGCCAATATATGAGAAAGTTCATGTGATGAACCTATTTTAAATGCTTTAGGATTTAAGCATGGTTTATGATGTAATGCTTTGGAGATTTAAGCATGAAATGTACACGGTGTTGCATAATGGTTATTATGTGTTGATTCGGTTGGAATCATGGAGAAATGCTTCGGTTGTAAGCATGTTTTTGGAAAACAAACATTTGGTTTTCAATTGGTTTTAAATGCATCATTGTTGTATGAGCATCATCACTAAGCAAGTGTGCTTACGCTCTCTTTTTTCCTAATGATGCAGAACATTAAGGCTCGGGGCAGCAAGAGGCAAGGCTAAGCGATCCAAGGACAATTACAAGTTTGATTATAAACTCAGTTTATGTTTCCGGTTAATAAGGCAATGTGTCTACCATGGTTTTTGGGAGTTGTAATTTTGTTTCCTTATGGATTTTGAGTATGTTTCTATGCTGGATTTTGAGGATGGTTTGATGTTGTTAAGTTTGATGTTAACCCTTGCTTATAATTGTGGATAACTGGTTGCTTAGGTATGCATATAGAGCTTCCTTGATGATTGTCATGTTGTGATGGTTTGAGCAAGTCTATTATGTTGAGTTGGTTGTGTTGACATGCTGCTTATGCTGAGGATAACTTAAATTTGCATTTTGGCATGTTTGGTAAAGTGGGTTAGGAAGCATGCCTCTAGAGTGGGCCTTTGGGAGCTTGAGTTTGATGTGGTTGTTTAACCTTGGTTTGAATGTGAGTTTATATGTTTATGAATGTTGGTATGCATGTATGAAAGTTGTTAGGACCCAAATGCATCTAGATTCGAGTGAAAAACCAGCCAAATTTGACATTACAGGCTCAGGCGTACCGATACGCGGGGGGACCGTATCAGTACGGCTAGGCAATTTTTGGCATGGTGTTTCGGTACAGTATAGGCATTTTGATACGCTTTATTGCTACTGGAAATCAACTTTTTGGAAGGAGCCCGCATACTGAAACACTAGATGATTGTATCGGTACGGTGTATTAAGAAATTAAATAGGATTTTTGTATTTGAAATAGAGTACCGATAAGGTGCTCGATGTACCAAAACGAGTTTGAAATACCATATCGATACGAGCCTTAGTGTATCGATACAGAGTCGGTTATTTCTGTTAAAGTCATGGAAAGCCAGTTTTGGTTTCTTTCGTTTTAGTCCTAGGTCTTGTTTTACCAATTGAATAAGCATGGATGATCGTATTAAGTTTATTTTTGACATATAAGCATGGAATATATTTAATTAAAGGATGGTAAAATAAAATTGGGTAAAGTCCTTGAGTTGTGTTGAAATTGTAGTTTGGTCCCTAAATTGCGAATGAGTTCATTTAGATATCGTTTCGATGCTCGATTGAGACAAGTCCTCACTTGTGAGCAATATGTTCATATAGGAAAGTAATAACGCATCTAGACAAGATAAAAAGATGGCCGCATTTTAGGTTTCATCTTCTCGTTTACTTTGGTAAACCTAATGTAGCTTGCTCAGTTTGGTCTTGCGACTAGGCCAGGTCGAGGGGGTTACATTTGGTGGTATTAGGGCCAGGGTTACAAAAAGTTGAGATGTTGTTATTTGATTAACTGATGTTGTTCAAGTTGTACGGTGATTGTGTATATAATTGGTGATTGTTTAATATCATGTTGGGTATGGATAGGGGACACATTACCTATTACCGAGGTTTTAAAATGCATTTTAAAGTTGTCTTGGATCTTTGCCTGATGTTAGCCTAACTTTAATGTGTTTTGATGTTTTTCATAACATGGCTCGATGTGAGACGCGATCAATGGCTAATACTACTAGGGTAGGGCAGAATAACGAGATAGAAGAGATTCCCTTCATGTTTTACCTCCTCCTCCTCCGATGGTTCCTCTAGTTGATGTTGGGGCGGGTAAAGTACCTCAGGTTCACCAAGTTCCTGTATATGGTGATTTGACTCTGTTAGTTTAGGCAATAATTGGAGCTTTCTTGGCAGCGGTGGCTGGAGTTCAGGCTCAAACACAAGCACCAGCTGTGGTGGCAAATCAAGGGTTACCTTTAGAGCGTTTAAGGAGTTTAGAAGGTGTAGAATTTTAGAGTTTGAGCCTTGAGGCAGTCGGGGGCTGGCTAGAAAAGACGATTTGCATCATGAATCAGATAGGATACAATGAAGAGTGCAAGTTGGGGTGCACCGTGTCTCTGTTACAGGGTGATGCATATCATTGGTGGCTGACCACCATTGCTAGCGTTCCGGAGGCGAATGCCACTTGGGAGTTCTTTCGAAGAGCTTTCAAGAGGAAGTACCTTGGTACCCATTATTTGGATATAAAGAAGCGCGAGTTCATGGCGTTGACGCAGGGTGGCATGTTTGTTGTTGAATACGAGGTGAAGTTTGTTCGCCTGACTTAGTATGCTCTGGAGTTGGTTTCTAATGAGTAGCAGAGATGTGATAGGTTCTGTTATGGTCTTGTTAAGGACATTAAGACATATCTCTTGGCTGTAGACTATACGAATTTTGATGTGTTGGTCAACCGGGCCAAGGATATCGAGCAGTCCTTGGGTGTACCAGTTAAGGCTACGAGTGCGAGTTTGGGTAAGAGAGTGGCTGACTCTAACTATTCTGGGAGGCAGAGTAGGAAGTTCAGAGACAAGAGACATAGGCCAGTTCGTAGGCGTGGTGGCAGAATTGGCCAAGGTGCTCAGGGAGCTTGTGTCGTAGCAGAGTGTGAGCGATGCGGTAGGTGCCACACGGGTATGTGCTAGGGTAATGCTGAAAGTTGTTGGATTTTTGGATCAACATATCACTTGAAGTGTGATTGTCCTCGAGCTGTGAGGGATGCACCAGCACATGTTGCTCACCTGCAAGGGGCTGAGGCCATGGCAGGGGTAATTTTTAGAGGCACGAGGATGGTTAGAGAGGTTTGGCTCATACTGCAGCAGTAAGACTGGAGGGTGGTGGACCAGCTTGGGTTTTTTCTCACCGTGAGGGTCGTAATGACACGAATGTGATCGCAGGTTCCTTTACTATCCTTGTCATTGTTATCTTTGATTGATTTGGGGTCTGCTCATTCATACATCTTGAGTGAACATGCATCATTGTTGAATGTTTCTGTTAAGATCTTTGATGTTGGTATGTTAGTATCTAGTTCTTTTGGGGAGATGGTTACTACTAGAAATCTGTATAGGCGTTGTCCTCTGGTTGTGCAAGGTCATGAGTTTGCCGCAGATCTGATGGAGTTGTCATTCCATAGTTTTGATATCATTTTGAGTATGGATTGGTTGAGTGAGCACAAGTCGATTTGTGGATTGTGAATCCAAGAGGATATCTTTGAGGTTAGCTGACAATTATGAAGTTGTGGCGGTTAGCGAGAATGTAAAGTTCTTGTCCAATATTATTTCGGCTACCCAGGCAGAAAAGATTATGCAAGGAGGTTGCCAAGCTTATTTGGCTATTGTGATGAATCATGAAGCTAAGGGTGTTCGAGTGCAGGACATTGGGGTTGTTTTCAATTTTCTATAGGTTTTTTCTAAAGAGTTACCGGGTTTACCGCCAGATAGAGAGGTGGAGTTCGGTATTGAATTGTTTGCGTGTGCGATACCGGTGTCCACTGCTCCTTATAGGATGGCATCGAAGGAATTGAAGTCACAGCTTCAGGAGTTGTTAGATCATCGGTTCATTCGACTGAGTGTTTCTCCTTGAGGTGCTCATATTCTCTTTGTGAAGAAGAAAGATGGTATGATGCGTATGTGCATTGATTACCGACAGTTGAATAAGTTAACGGTGAAGAAAAAGTATTTGTTGTCACGAATTGATGACTTGTTCGAATAGTTCTGTGGGGCAGTAGTGTTTTCCAAGATAGATTTGAGATCGGGGTATTATCAGCTGAAGGTTAAGGATAAAGATTGCATAAAACCGCATTCAGTACGAGTTATGGGCATTATGAGTTTCTGGTTATGCCTTTTTGTTTGACAAATGCCCCAGCTGTATTCATGGATATGATGAATAGGGTGTTCCATGAATATCTTGATCAGTTTGTTGTGGTGTTCATAGATGATATTCTTGTGTAATCGCGCACTGAGGAGGAACATGATTGGCATTTACGGATTGTGTTGCAAGTGTTAAAGAATAATCAGTTGTATGCTAAGCTGAGCAAGTACGAGTTTTGGCTTAAGGAAGTAATGTTCCTTGGGCATGTGGTTTCTGTGGAGGGTATTCGTGTTGATCCATATAAAATTAAGGCTATTCTAAATTGGAAGCAACCTAAATCTGTATCAGAGGTGCGTAGTTTTCTTAGGTTGGTTGGTTATTATCGCCGTTTTGTTAAGGGGTTTTTGAGAATTGTAGCACTGTTGACAAAGCTGTTGCTAAAGAATGTTCATTATGTGTGGACGGAGAGGCAGCAACATAGTTTTGAGAAGTTGAAGGAGGTTTTGACATATGTTCCTATGTTTATTCAACCAAAATCGGGGAATGAGTTTGTGGTTTATAGTGATGCGTCATATGTTGGATTGGGTTTTGTGCTAATGCAAGATGGTAAGGTTGTGGCCTATGCGTCGAGACAGTTGAAAGTTCATAAGAGCAATTATCTAACTCATGATCTGGAGCTTGCGATTGTGGTTTTTGCTTTGAAATCTGGAGACATTATATCTATGGTAAGAAATGTGTTGTTTTCATGGACCATAAGAGTTTGCAGTATTTGATGTCTCAGAAAGATTTGAATCTTAGGAAACATAGATGGTTGGAGTTGCTTAAGGATTACGACTTGAAAATTGAGTATTATCCTGGTAAAGCCAATGTGGTTGCGGATGCATTGAGTCGTAAGGTTGCGGTTGAGCTTAGAGCTATGTTTGCAAGGTTGAGTGGGACACGGGAAGGTGGTTTGTTGGCCGAACTACAAGTTAAGCCTACAATGTCACAGTTGATCAAAGCTAAACAACCGTATGATGATTCTTTAGTTGAGCATGTTAAAGACATATCGGAGGGTAATCCGACGGATTTTTATTTTGATGATGATGGAGTTTTGTGTTTCAAGGGTCGAATAGTGGTGCCGGATGATCAGGAGTTGAGGCACACTATTTTGATGAAGGTGCATTCTAGTCCTTTGCTATACATCCCGGTAGTGTTAAGATGTATCGTGGGTTGAAGGAGACATACTACTGGGTTGGGTTGAAAAAGGATGTGGTCGAGTTTGTTTCCAAGTGTATTGTGTTTTAGCGAGTCAAGGCTGAACATCAGTTTCCATCGGGGTTGTTGCAACTGCTGAAAAATGGGAGAGAATCACCATGGATTTTGTGACGGGGCTGCTGTTGACACCAGCTAAAAAGGATTCCATTTGGGTGATTGTTAATCGGTTTAATAAGTGTGCACATTTCTTGCCAATGCACACAACGAATACTTTGGACAAACTAGCAAATCTGTATATTGCTGAGATTGTGCGCTTGCGAGGTACCTAAGTCCATTGTGTCTGATAGAGATCCAAGGTTTATGGCAAGGTTCTGTAAAAGTTTACACTAGGCTTTGGGGTCAAGGTTGAGTTTCAGCATAGCGTATCACCCCCAGACGGATGGGCAGTCTGAGCGGGTTATCCAGGTTTTAGAGGATATGCTAAGGTGTTGTATTATTGAGTTTCAAGGAACCTGGGAGAAGCATTTACCTTCAGTTGAGTTTGCATATAACAATAGCTACCAAGCAAGTATACAGATGGCACCATATGAGGCATTGTATGGCCAGAGGTGTCGTACGCCCTTATGTTGGGCTGAGGTAGGGGAAAAGCATGTTACCTTACCGAATGTGTTGAAGGACACGGATGAAAAGGTAAAGGTTGTGTGTGATCGCTTGAAAGCAACTGCGGATTGATAGAAGTCTTACGCGGATTTGAAGCGTAGGGAAATTGAATATGCGGCAAACGATCATGTATTGTTGAAAGTGTCACCATGGAAAAAGGTGATGAGATTTGGACGTAAGGGTAAGCTTAGTCCAAGGTTTATTGGACCGTACAAGGTTATTGAGCGTGTAGGACATGTGGCTTATCGGTTGAGGTTGCCTCTTGAGCTAGAGAAAATACATGATGTGTTCCATGTATCTATGTTAAGGTATCAGTCGGATCCTTCACACGTTATGCCGGTGGAACATATAGAGTTGAGGCCAAATTTGTCTTACAATGAGGAAGTAGTGGAGATCCTTGATTCCAGTAGTAAATTTCTTCGTGGTAAGACGATTGAGCTTGTGAAGGTCTTGTGGCGACAACGAAGAGTTGAGAAAGCCACTTGGGAAAGCAAGGCGGATATGATGGAGCAATTTTCGCATCTGTTTCCTCCAAGTAATTTTGAGGATGAAATTTCTTAAGTGGGGGAGAGTTGTAACACCCCGGTTTTGGGCTTAGATGTTTTAAGGTTGGTTTGAAGGTCCGGCGGACCGGTATTAGAGTTTCGGGTCAGTTTTGGGATTTAATTGGTTTAAATATTTTTGAAGGTGATAAAATGGAGGAAAATATTCAAATCATTATTAATTATATTAAGAATACTGGTTCAATCAATTCTGGAAAATAAGATTTGGAAATCGGACATTTTGGCTGGTGACCAAAATGTAAGTTTTGAAAACTGTTTTTAAAGGTGACTAAAATGAAAAGGGTCAAATTCTTAGAATCTTTAAGGAGCTATTTTACCAAGTCTTTTCTGATTATTTCTCCCTTAATTAAAGATATTTTAACATGTATTTTAAAGTTAATTAAAAAGGAATTTTAGTTAAAAAGTTAGTTAAGTTATTTAAAGAAAATTCACGTAACTTTGCTCTCAACTTTTTCTCTCCATTCTCTCCTCAGCCAAACACTCAAGTTTTCATCAAAATCCAGAGGTGAGAAGTCTTTTAACTTGTTTTTATGATTGGTAATTGATTAATTAATATTGTTTTTACAAAATCTCATCTAAATCTTGTGTTTTCTTAACTTTATAAAACCAATTGAGGGAGAAATCTCACAAAAGAGGTAAGGTTTCGTGATCTCCGCTGTTGTATGGTTCTTTACTAAAATTCCCAAGATTTGATCCTTGATTTATTGATTGTAAATTGATTTTAATGATTTATCAATGTTTGATTGAGTAAATTGGGTAAAATTGATGTAACAAGGTAATTTGCAATGTTTAAGATTGACTTAATACATATTTTGGATGTATTATGTTGTTGATAAGTTGTTTTTAGAATAGGATCCCGAAACTCTTGGATCTCTAATTGTTTAGGTTGTTAGATTTGAGTTTATGTGATGATATTCTAGTTTAATCTTTGCTGGAAGTAAATGGATGTTGGAAAAGGGTTTTTGGATGTTAATTGATGTTGATTGATGGGTTGAATCATTGTTTTATGGCTGGATTAAGTTTCGAAATTGTTTGATGATGATTTCAGTTTGTTTCGAATGGTTTCTAAGTGGGAAACCTGAGAGTTGCGGGGTTTTGCTTTGAGGCAGTGGTTTGAATGCATAATGATGCATTTATCCTTTAGTTTTATGTGTTTAAAATAGGATATAATCAAGGCGACGAAGCATGACATTGTTTTGTTGCTTGCTGGGAGCTTGTATCATGTTGCCAAGGAAGACGAAGCGTATCGGTGAGTGGAAACTGGTTTTAAATGCTTTACAAAGGTTTGTAAAGGTTGCTGGGAGTTTAGGGTAAGCATGAGACACTTACCTAAGCTCGGAAGTAAGTTTCCCTTATTTTGCTCTTGAATATCGGCTTGGATATGAGCATGTTGTTTGCATGTTTTGGTGATAAACATGATATGAATTACTTACTGGAAATGCATGATTTTGAGTACACATGCAGGGGTTTAAAAGTATATTAAATGCTAGTGAACATTAGTTTTCATTTTAGTTGGGAATGGTATTGTTGCATTGGCAATGAGATTTGCATATGTGATGTTTTGTATAATACATTGTAAAACAGTAAGTAAATAGTTTGTAAATGGTATATTGGCTATGTGACATTGTGAGAAAACAATCGGATATAGTTGGAATGCCATAGGATTAAAAGTGCACAATAAAATATGAACAAAATCGATCGTGGCCATGGGTCCTTGAGGTATGGCGGTTTAACAAGGCCACTCGGACTGTTGGGGACCTCATTTGGGGCATGTGGTTTAACTAGGCAAGGTCGGTACACTTGCGGTTTAACTAGGCAAGGGTGAAATCTCGCGGTTTAACTAGGCGAGGGTCTCAAATCTTGCGGTTTAACTAGGCATGGTATGAGAGATCCGTGTATCCGATATGTATAGGATAGAGGTAGTCTATCCAGGTCACTATAAATGCCAATATATGAGAAAGTTCATGTGATGAACCTATTTTAAATGCTTTGGGATTTAAGCATGGTTTATGATGTAATGCTTTAGGATTTAAGCATGGTTTATGACGTAATGCTTTGGAGATTTAAGCATGGTTTATGACGTAATGCTTTGGAGATTTAAGCATGGAATGTACATGGTGTTGCATAATGGTTATTATGTTTTGATTCGGTTGGAATCATGGAGAAATGCTTTGGTTGTAAGCATGTTTTTGGAAAACAAACATTTGGTTTTCAATTGGTTTTAAATGCATCATTGTTGTATAAGCATCCTCACTAAGCAAGTGTGCTTACACTCTCTTTTTCCTAATGATGCAGAACATTAAGGCTCGGGGCAACAAGAGGCAAGGCTAAGTGATCCAAGGACAATTACAAGTTTGAGTATGAACTCGGTTTATGTTTCTGGTTAATAAGGCAATGTGTCTACTATGGTTTTTGGGAGTTGTAATTATGTTTCCTTATGGATTTTGAGTATGTTTCTATGCTGGATTTTGAGGATGGTTTGATGTTGTTAAGTTTGATGTTAACCCTTGCTTATAATTGTGGATGATTGGCTATTTAGGTATGCATCTAGAGCTTCCTTGTTGATTGCCCTGTTGTGATGGTTTGAGCAAGTCTATTATGCTGAGTTGGTTGTGTTGACATGCTGCTTATGCTGAGGATAACTTAAATTTCCATTTTGGCATGTTTGGTAAAATGGGTTAGGAAGCATGCCTCTAGAGTGGGCCTTTGGAAGATTGAGTTTGATGTGGTTGTTTAACCTTGGTTTGAATGTGAATTTATATATTTATGAATGTTGGTATGCATGTATGCAAGCTGTTAGGACCCAAATGCATCTCGATTCGAGTGAAAAACAGCCAAATTTGACATTACAGGCCCAGCCGTACCGATACGCTGGGGACCGTATCGGTACGGCTAGGCAATTTTTTGCATGGTGTTTCGGTACGGGTATATGCATTTCGATACGCTTTATTGTTACTGGAAATCCACTTTTTAGAACAAGCCCGCGTACTGAAATACTGGATGACCGCATCGGTACGGTGTATTAAGAAATTAAATGGGATTTTTGTATTCGAAATAGAGTACCGGTACGGTGCTCGACATACCGAAATGAGTTTGCAATACAGTATCGATACGGGCCTTAGTGTATCGATACGGAGTCGGTTAATTCTATTAATGTCATGGAAAGGTAGTTTTGGTTTCTTTCATTTTAGTCCCTGGGTCTTGCTTTACCAATTGAATGAGCTTGGATGATCGTATTTAGTTGATTTTTTACATGTAAGCATGGAATATATTTAATTAAAGGATGGTAAGACAAAATTTGGTAAAGTCCTTGAGTTGTGCTGAAATTGATATTTGGTCCCTAAATTGCGATTAAGTCCAATTGGATATCGTTTTGATGCCAAATTGAGACGAATCCTCACCTGTGAGCAGTATGTTTATATAGGAAAGTAGTAACACATCTAGACAAGATAAAGAATGGCCGTGTTTTAGGTTTCATCTTCCCGGTTTACTTCGGTAAACCTAATGTAGCTTGCTCGGTTCGGTCTTGCGACTAGGCTGGGTCGAGGGGGTTACAGTAAGCTATAAGCTTAGTGAGGGAATCTCAAAAACACTCACCAATGCATTTAAAACCATTTTATTTCAAACCAAGTTTATAATGCCCATGCCAAAATTATCTCATGTTTCTATAATCTCTTCAATTATGCACATTTAAATCATTTACAACACATGTATCATGGCTTTCTATCATAAACCTCAATTTAAGCTTCATATGCTAAAATCTCTAAATAGCAAGCTTAAAGAGCATCTCATGTATAAAACGCATTATACAAAAGATAATTCATTTCTCATGATACATTATTTCATATATTGACATTCAAGTGACTCAAAACCAAGTTTCATTCCATTTTACTAAAAACACATCGGATACACGGATTTCCCAAGTGGTTCCTTTGAACACTTCACATACGTCCTTGAATCAGAGCATCCCTTAACGATTATAATGTATAAATATACTAGTGGGAGAAAATGACATAATTAACCCCTCGACCGCAGCAGTTCTCATGGTAGAGAAAACGACACAATTAACCCCCCGACACACATGAGGCAACTTATTATAGTGCAATTTAAACCCTATGGCTAGCCAACTATATCCGATTACATTTTATCTCAGCCACTTGCCAATATACTCAATAAAAATCACATTACCTTACTGGTTTACATATGCATCAATTCAAACCATTTTCCAATACATTAAACCATGTATTCTAGCATTCTCAAAATTGTTTCATAAATCATTCGCCATACTCAAATATCAACATGTATAATCATTTGCAACATCTTTCATTTCTAAAACATGCATATAATAGTAGGTAATCAAAATCATAAACATGTGCATGAGATTGTATTTTGCAAAACCGAAAATGAGAGAGAGATCAACCAATACTTACTTTCGAGCTTAGATAAGTGTTTTAGACTTAATCTAAACTCCCAAAAATCATCTTCAAACCTTTCAAAAGCAGTAAAACACATTTCCACTCACCAACAACCCAAAGCCCTCTTGTCGTTGCGAGAATCAAGCTTCTGAAGCTTCCGCAACCTCACCAAAAGCTAAAGGATCCAAGTCCCCCACTTTACCCAATCAAAAACAGAGGATTAATGCACTTACATGCATCTCTAATTTCCAGCAACCTTCAAACACAACATCGCCTTGCTAAAAACCATCAAACACTTCATTAAAACATCCAAAACCACCACCAAACTCAATCTAAACAAAGCCCACCCAAAACCTAACCAATCTAACATCTTAACAACATCAATTAACATCCAAAACATCTTTATAACGTCCTTATACCCCCATCAACCTTACAACACCAAGATCACTTCAAAATCTAACTATTTACAACCTAGAAAATTAGCAATTCACATAGTTTCGGGATTCCTTTTATTAATCTCTTCTCTTAACATTAAAACATATATTCCAAGTGATCTAAATCAATTAGATTCAATACAAAATAGATCCATAATAGTGTTCAAATTTTCACATCAAAACTCAATTTAAATACCATATTCATGATTTAATAATAATTCCATAACAAAAAGCGGTTGTAAAGGATCAAGAACTTGGGAATTTCAATAAACAACCTTTAATTACAGGAGAGATGAAAATCACCTCTAATTGTTGATTTCTCTCTTAATTGGCAAAGATTGGATGAAAACTTCAAGAATTCCAAGTAGATTTTGATGTAAAAATCAAAGGAATCAAATAGGAATTCAAAATGAAATCAAAAGAGAATGATTCTTGTAAATTTTGAAATGAAATTGATAGTTTGGCTGCTGAGAAAGTTGAGAGAAAAGTTGAGAGCAAAAGTAGTCCGTAAGAAAATGAAATTGGTTAATTAAAATCCTTTTTATCAATCCTATTTTATTTTTAATTAATAACCTTTTAAAAACCATTTAAAATAGCCTAAATTAATGCGAAAATCTGATGGAAAATTTTGGTAAATTAGCTCCTTAAAGATTCTAAGTTTTGACCCTTTTATGATTTAGTCACCAAAATAGTTTTGAAAACTTTACATTTTAGTCACCGTCTAAAATGTCCCAAAATCTGATTTAATTCCTTCAAATTGATTTTACCAAAATCCTTAAAATATTAATTAAGTATTTTCTAGCATTTTTCCATATTTTATTTTAGCCAAAAACGATTTATTAAGATTTAATTCCCGAAACTAGCTCGATTTGCCTAATCCGGTTCTCCCTAACCGTTTTATCGATCTATCTAACATCTAGGCCCAAATTCAAGGCATTACAAGACCTTCCCATTTTTAACATTTTTTTTGTGCAAGGTTTCTATTCATAATATAATGCCTAGTATCCTCAAACATAGATATTATTAATTTGTACCTTGGAATGTGTTGAGAAACAAGCCTTCGACCAATGTTTTGGATTTTTCTTCATTAGACTTGACACTGCAGTGTCCTTCAAAGTTGTCATTCTTGTAGAGTGCTTATGAAAAATTACCTCGGTGGTTGACTTGCAGCATGTCCAATAGAGTTGTTACAAATCACTTTTAGTGTGTGCTCCTTCCTCCAAGAAGCATACATATGTATTGCACTAAATTTATGCAAGACATTGAGAAGATCAGTTGTATCTCATCTAAAAGGCCCTGAAACACTTGACAAAATAAAAATTTTAGAATAAAATAATGAGACTAAAAAATTAAAATAAAAACATTAATTTCATTTCATAATACCTTTTGCATGTTACTGGTTATGGTAAACTTCTCCCCATCTCTTATTTGTAGATTAGCTTGAATGTGTTTCAAGAACCAAGCCCAAGTTTTCCTATTCTCCATCTCTGTTACTGTCCATGCTACAAGGAATATTTGGTTATTTTCATCTCTACCTACAACAGCTAGTATTTCAACCTTAAAGACCCCTTTCAGATAACAACCATCAAGGAACAAAATAGTTTTACAATACTTCTTAAACCCTTCCTTTAAACCACCAAAACATACATACATACATATAACCTTTTGTATATATGATTGTAATCACTCATTTTTTTATGGCCTGTAAATATCATATTAATATATTAGTGTAATGATTAATTGATGTCACTAATGCATGTTTACATATATATGTGTATATACGTGTTATTAATATATATGAAGTGTATGTGTGTGATATGTGTGAGTGCATGTATGTTATGTATGTGTACGTGTTAATATTTATTATGCTTTACGTGTCATATGTATGTTTACATTTTATGTATGCACTGTCTGTATGTGTACATTATGTGTACGATTATATACACATGTGTGTTGTATGCTATGGTAATTAAGAATGTGTTACATATATTAATGTTTGCATGTGTGCCCGTATGTTATATATATGTGTGTGCTAGTGTGTATGTGTACGTATATGTGTTTGCATGTATATATGTTAATTTGCATGTATGTATTATTGAGTATATACGTATGTGTATTATTATTTTTTATTATTAGTATTTGTTATAATATATATAAGCATATATAAAATATTAAAACCCAAATATATTAAAGTCCAATCCATATACAAATATTTTAAAACCCAAAAAAATTGTTACACCAGGCCCGAACCAGCCAGCCCCAAAACCTAATAAGCCCTAATTATATCTGATACAAAAAAACCCTAATTGTTGTATCTTCTTATGCGCAACCCAATCTGGGCCGTTGGATTAAATTTCGATCCAACAAACTAGATCAAAGATGGTGCCCTTCAGTCTCTACGTGTGATACACACGCCAACCGTCTGTATTCTCACTCGTGCGTGCATTGCACGCGCGAGACCATTCAGCCATTCCACGCCACGTGTCATCATCTCCATCAACCACCAAAAGCGATCGTGACCGTTCGTTCCCCAAGTGCTCCCAGCCATTGGATCAGATCTGATCTAACGGCCAGGAGCAAATATGACAAAATGAACCCCTCCACCACGTTGTCGTACAACCACCCTTTGCTGCCGTCTGATTCTTCACTGGCCCTCACCAAACAGGACATGCAAGATCGTAAAAAGTACCAGAGTCAGATTTAATCCTTGTCTTTTAGTTTAAACTTGTAAGAAAAGAAATCAAAGAGAGAGCAACATATATATATCATGTAATCCACCATTATGTACAAGGATCCATAACAAAAAATAAAAAAAGAAACTTTCAGTGGTCATCTTTTCTATCCCTTTTTTTTTCTAAATACATATTCGAATAAAAAAAGAACCATCAAGAACCGAATCTTACCCTTTGTCAACCATCGATTTCCCCTTCGACCGGCGATAATCTGTTGGTTCACCGAGCCGAGCATGGTGAGCCGGTTAAAAGGGGGAGACTAAAGGTTTCGCTTAGTTTCATGATTTTCAAAACAAAAAATAGTTTAAAAAGGGTTTTTTTAGATCTGGAAAGGGGGAGGTTTTATTTTAAAACATGGAGGTCAGATTCAAGTTTAAAAGAGGAAGAGAAATCGTGTGTGTTTTTTTAGGGTTCACCGTCGCCGATAAGTGACGGCCAGCGGTGGCTAGTGGCGGTTTGGGCGGCGGTTTTCTGGAAGCAGAAAAAAGATAGAGCTTTCTCTTTTAAGGTAAAAAATGGAAAAGAAATGAAAGGGGGCTGATAGGTGTTAAATAGAATGAGTTTAATTTTTTTTGGTCAAATAACATCAGAAATCCTTCCTTACTCCCTGTTTTTTCATTTCAAGCCCGCCCCTTGGGTAAATAGCAAGTTCAGTCCCCTTTTTTTGTTTTATTTCAATTTCGTCCCTGAATTAAGTTGATTCAATTTGTAAATGGCAAAATTACACTCTAGGGACCTCCGCATTTTTGTTTTTTCACTTCAAGCTTGCCCCTTGGTAATATTACACGCCTAGTCCTTTAAAGTTTACCTTAGTTTTTAATCAAGTCCCTGAATCATGTTTTTTGTCTTCTAATTTCTCTCTTCCATGTTTTATTTTTGTTTCATCCCGGTCCCTATTTTATGTTTCTTTTTTATCATTTTCTTTTTTTTATTTTATGTCCATTTTAGCATGTTTACATTTGTTCATTATCTTCATATAGGTTTTTTATATATCATATTTGTTCATGTTTTTAGATGTGTCATTTTTATGTTTTAGTTTATTCGTCCTTATGGTATATATGTTCGTTCTAAATGCTATGTCTTGGTTTAGTTTTCATGGTATGATTATTTGTATTAGCATGAGCTTTATGTTTTTTAGGTCATATATTAGTGTGATGCTTTGTTATGTATAATGCCATATTTTTTTAATTTATGTGTAAATGGTGTCACATGTTTAGTATCTAGTTAGTCTTTTTGTGTTAGCATGTATGTCATGTTTTGCTTTCTTTTGCATTATAGATTTGCATATTAGTGTGATATGATTTGTCACATATTAATGTCATGTTTTATTTTCAGTTGTGTCATATGTTAAGTTTTAGTTTTAGCATGTTGCTTAGATTTAATTAGTTTAATACCATGTTATATGTATGTCGTCGATGTGTTATAGTTGTGGTTCATTTTAATGTGTTTAAACATGTTAGAATTAATTAATTTAGTCTTGGGAGCATGATCTTTTTTGCATATTTATATTTATATTTTTGCACTATTATTATGCATGTTATGTTGTTTTTGTTTTTACATTTTATTTTTAAGATTGTTATATTTATGTTTTTATGTTTTTTAGTCCAATGTCAATGTGAATGTATATTTTTAAATTATTTCTTTAAGATTGCATGGTGGAAAAATATTTGTCAATGCGGTGCCCTTTTATTCGAGCGTAAACGTGGTTAGTATCAAGCGCAGTAATGGTGGTCTATCGTTTACTCTCGAATAACGGGGATCTTAAAATATACTCGCACTTGTAACCAAATTTTAATTTGATCATCACTTTAATCTAGAAAATTTGATATTAATAAAGCGGTAATTATTAAAGTATCAATTTTGGGTGGTGTGGGGGTGCTAATCCTTCCCCATCCGTAACCGACTCCTGAACCCGACATTTTCAAAATCTCTGGTTTTATGGTGACCGGCCTACGTTAGTGGCCGGTGGCGACTCCATTTTAAATAAAACATGGTTTTTTCTAAAACCCCACGGAATACATATTTTAAATACTTGAAAGACCCTAAACAATTAAAAACACCGTTTTTAGCTAAAGCCCTCAAAACCTATTTTTTTAGCGAAGAAAAAGGGATATCGCTACAGATGGCGACTCCACTGGGGACACTTTTTTTCGAAAACAAAAGAGAGTCGAGCTTTTTCAAATAATTACCGCTTTATGAAAATTGGAAGTTCCGGATTAAAGTGACTATTAAATTAACATTCGGTTGTAATTGCGAGTTTATTTTAACGCATTTAAAATTTGGCATATAAACCCGTCCTTTTAAGTGGGGGGAAAATGCTAGTGCTTTTGTGAGGATATCGTTCCTCTGTATGGGCCTAGCCAAAGTACCTTTGGGGCTCGAGTACCTTATGATTTCGTGAGGATATCATTCCTTTGTAGGGGCATAAGCGAACGGGTCCCCTGAATTGAACCCGGTTGAAAGGAGCCTATAATGGGTGATGATCGGGGACCTTGCTACCCTTAGTAGGGGACATCAAGGACAATTCGGCTACCTTCTAGCACCAACACTGCATGTAGGGAACATAAAAAGCCCATCCTTTTAGAGCCATGCGGATAACCTAGGTGTTTTAGATGGGATGTAAATAGGGTTGTTTTGTTTGTTTATCATGTTTAATTTTCCCTTTATTTATGTATTTATTGATTTTAACTGGTACGGACTTGTTTTCTTTTTTGTTTTGTTTTTGCATATACCATCGCATTCGCATTACATATGGTATTGATTCTCGAGAGGTTTCTCCCACAATAGAGATTGTTCATGATGGACCAAGGGTTCTTTGACCTGATGATAGGGGTCCGGTTTCGGAGTTCCATCCTGAAGCAAGATCGGGGACAGTAGAAGAAGGATTGTTCAAAAACCTCAGGTTAGATTCGGCAAGCAGTGTCAGTCCTGGTAACGAGCAAGGTGGAGTACAAGAGTTAAAGAAGCAAATGACTGAGATGATGAACCAGATAAATACTATGATGAAAGGTAAGCAACCTGTCGAACTTAGAGAAGAATCGATCAAGGATCAGAATGTAGAGCAGAATGGTCAGAATGTTAAGATAGACAACACCGTTAAATATGATAAGTTGAATCCTTTTGTGTTCAATCTCAAGAAATAGACATGTGGCATATCCGGGGCAGATACCCAGGAAACAAAGGTAGGACTAGGAGAATCCTGAGAATCAAATGATGTAAAGAGGCATTGTCCTATACTTGTGAGATACACCGAGCTGCTTCCGTTGCTCATTGAAAGGAATCTTATCATACCGGTGAAGTCTGTACTGAAGAAGCCACCTTACCTGAAGGGTTACAACAGTCGTATCTGGTGCAGCTACCACATAGGGGATTCGGGTCATCACACTGAGAACTATGGAGCCCTGAAGAATAGAGTTCAAGATCTTATTAGGATGGGAGTTTTGGGTTTCGAAGATGGACAACCCCGATTCTACAATGAGCAAGCCATTGTACGAGGGGCAAAGTCAAAGAAAGGTCAATGCCCAGTCCAAGGTTCGGGTAACACAGAAGTGGGTCACTCAAGCGAGACAAATTCAGGAGCCGAGAGTAAAAGCATCTCAGAAGATGAACTTGCATTTGAGTACGGCCAGCTCAAGCAGGAGAGGTATTATCTGAGCAAATAACCGAAGAGTATACAAGACGAGTACCAGAAGTTGCACATTGAATTCAAGAATGTTGGTCTGGGTGACAACTCTAAAGAATGGGTTAATGGCATGATTTAGCTGAAGAATGATTTGGAACGTTGGAAGCAGAAATACAAGACTAGTAAAAATAAAGCCAGATCATTGTCACAGACGCTGAGAACCAACGCGACATCCTCCAAGGTGAGTTGGAAAGCAATCTGGCTATGGACGAGATCTTGAAAACAAGTCTACAACAGAAAGGGGAGGAATCTCAAGCCCTTCAAACGGAAAACGCAGCACTTAAAGAACATATAGAAAGGCTCAAGACTTTTTTACGCATCAACGAGATTCATGTTGGAGTGTACAAGCAGGCGTCTATAAAAGTTTTAAAGAAGTAACTGCCAAGCTACGAAAGGCCGAGCAGAAAATACAGGAGAAAGACAAGACATGAAGATTGTTATGACTCAAGCATGACAAGTTGCCCAACAGGTAGCAGACTTAGCTGATGTAGCAATGCCGATAAGCCAGAATATGGATCCAACGTTTGACCGCGAAGGAAAACTAACAAGACTATTGCATGAGGACAAGAAATTAGGTGCTAGAGCTCACCGCTATCTGTAAAATCCTAATACCTGATGTAATGAAAGCTTTTGGTCTAAATGAAAGATGTCCTATAGAGACAAATCACTTGCGGCATCAATACCTTGTTACATTCTTGCATTGCATCATGGCATTTGCATCATTATACATGCATTCATCTGTTTTTGTAATAATATTGATAGTGCAAATATTGTGGCAGTGAAATTAAAAGCTAAGCCGCAACCATTCCGCATCCATACTTTACTCGGTTCTAAAGCAAACTAATGGAGGACAGAATAGTCAGTTTGGAAAAGGGGCAAAAAAATTTGGAAGCACGTTTTGATGAAGCTAAACAGTGCCTCAGCGAGCAGATCACCAATAACAAGTTGCGATAGTATCCGAGTTAACCGCATTACTGGGAAAAAGATATGGGAAAGAAAAGGTTAAAGACGAAGTCCCCCAGGAGCTAGAATGTACCGCATCTTACGGCAAGGTTTAACCAAAGACACCAAGTCTTGCTAGGACAGTATACATTGACCTTTCAAGGGTATCTGTTAGTCATCAAGTAGAGGCATCCAAAAGCCAACCCGTAGATACAGAGGCATTCTACGAAGAAGAGGTGCCAGATCTGAACTTGGTAGAGATATTTAGAAATGAAGTGGAAAAGAAATGGGAAGAAAGGTTTCATCTCATGGAGGAAAAATTCAAAGCCATACAGACTGTAGAGGAGCCAGAGAATGATGACAGTGATTCGAGCCTAGTATCCAACCTTGTTTTACCACCGAAGTTCAAGACCCCTGATTTCGATAAGTATGATGGAACTTCGTGTCCTTCCGCACATATTACCATGTGTTGCCAGAAGATGGATGCTTTTGTAAAAGATGAAAAGCTTTTAATCCATTGCTTCCAGGATAGTCTGACTAGGGCAGCCATCTGGTGGTACAATCAATTAAGTCGGGTAGATATCAAGTCCTGGAAGGATCTTTCAAAAGCCTTCATAGAACAGTACAAGCATATAACAGATATGACCCCAAATCGATTCGTGCTGCAAGGTTTAAAGTAGAAGCCTGATGAGATTTTCTGTCAGTATGCTCAACGATGGCGAGATGTGACATCTCAGGTTCAACCCCCTATTCAGGAAAGTGAAATTACTCTCATGATTATGGATACTTTGAAGGGAGTGTTGTATGATCGTCTGGTAAGCCACCATGCCGACAACTTTGTAGACTTAGTCATGGTTGGAGAGCGCATTGAAGATGCAGTTAAGAAGGGGAAGGTAAGAGATCCCTGCAGCACAGTTCCTCAAAAGGAAAAAGATTCTCATGTTCATATGGTGAGTGCACGTCCAATCAGTCAGCCCCAGGGTCGTCCTCGTAATCAGTCTTCACGATATGCAAAACCTATAAACGTATTCCATCTCATTCCTATGACCTACACTGAGTTGCTTCCGATGCTTATCGAAAAGAAGCTGCTAGCCCCTGTCCAATCTAAGCCAAAAGATCCTCCATATCCGGCGGGGTAAGAAATTAATGCGGTATGTGATTACCATTTGGGGAGTACAGGCTACACAACTGAAAGTTGTAGAGCTCTAGAAAATAAGGTCCAAAGTTTGATCGAAGCCGGTCATCTGAAGTTTTAAGGACAATGACAGATATGAATTTTGGGGAGGTGCTAACTTCCCAGTTAGATGTTTAACTAAATTTCATGTTTTTCAAAGGCAATGCAGAGTCAGCTTTACTATTTTAGGCCCAAAAAGTAGTAAAGACATTTTGTAAGGGCATATGTCTTGTAAAATGAAATTTCTTTCGCATATCATTTTTGTGCATGTTTAGCAAGCGATTTTCATTCTTTGATTCGTTAAAACATTTCACTCATTGGTAGGGGCTAGTTTTTGTTTTTCCATGTGCATACTCATATTTTTGCACAGAAAATACATGTATCCGGCTATTGTGTCCCTGTATATCAGTTGCATGAGGGACATTATTTTAACCTAGGTGATTGGTTTTGAGCAACCTGCATCTATTGGAAATCAAAGGCTGTGGAGAAGATGAATTTGTAATTACCTTCTGAGTTATCTTGGTCAATTGTTAATGACCCCACTCAAACATAATTTACTGTACTTTGAAAAAAAACCATATCCCACATTTAAAATGAATGAGAGAAGAAATCCTAAGAAAAAGCACTCCAGTGTTTGAAGCTTGGTAATAGGCATGTTTGAAGTCTCGGATAAAAGTGTGGCAACTTTGGGGCACTCCTCTGAAGCGATAAGATGGCAATGCACCATCTAACAAAGAAAAAAGAAGAGAAAAAGAAGAAGGAAAAAAATAAGAGGAAAAAGAGAGAGAAGAAAAATCGCTTCATGAGTGATGGTAATATTTTCGTCTCATGACAATGTTGAGTAACTCAGGGTATTGTTGTTTGCTCCATCATTATTCTTGAGCCAAAAGGATGTGATGAGTTGAATTCCCCAAACAAAAAGGAAATGAGCCAAAAAAGGGGCCCAAAATAACTCGAAATGTATTTCATAATTTCAAATAACAATTCAGTTTTTAAGGTCCCCTATATACAGGATACGCTTGGGGGCAATCGCCGGTGAGTTGTCTCAATGTCATTTTTGCATTTGATACTCAAGGTTTACGATTTGACGTACCACTACGGTTGTTAAGATTTTCTGATCAAGCATTAGCGAAAAAAAGGAAGAGTGTTTGTTTTTTTTAAAATTTTGCCATTCATTTCAAAATCCAATTTCTTTTCGGAGGATACACGAGCAATTTGTCTCTTTACATTTCCTTTTCTAAAAGGTTTTAAAGCCTAGAGACATAGATTCGGTTCCCCTTAGAGTACTTCATTTAAGTTCAAAGATGGGTTTGGGGGAGTTGGGGCATTTTAGCTCACCTCGATGTTGAGACAGATAGAGACTCTACATGATGGGTCAAAAACAAGAAAGAATTCGAGCCCAAAATCAGTGGGGTACCATTTTCTGTGAAACAACAGAGATAGTTATAAGAATTCAAGTTAGAATAGACCCGAGATGTCAGATGGTTTGAAAATTTTTGATTAATGAAGAAGACAAAAGACTTTCTTGAGTAAATACATGATGTTGACCGAGGTCCTTTGACCTGAAAGATTGAACAAGGAATAAGAAACAAAGTTTTGGGGGTGAAAGCTGTTGGAGCATCAAAATGATTAATGGTTGTAGTCACATGACGAAGCCTACCTAACCAGCAAGTGGTGACTTGAGTATTAAGATGTCTGAGAAGACTGTGACAGGGATTCATACATCATTGTATCCTTATGAGTCTACATGAATAGGTCGCACCTTTGCATCCCCAACAATCGTGAGAATAGCATTTTACATGAACATATGCATCTTTACATCATAAGGTATGCTCATGTATCATCCTTAATGGGAAAACATTCATACAGGAAGACGGACAGATAGTTTCCAAGAAGATGACTTCAGCAAAGACTTTGAGCACCTCTGCATCGATCCAGAAGACACGCGCTTGAGTGTCGCTTTCCCTGAAAAAAATGAAAAAAGAAAACAAAAAAAAGAAAAAAAAAGAGAAGAAAAAAGAAAGATAGAGAAAAGAAAAAAGATCGGTTGACCAGAGAAAATGTAAACATTTTTGAGCCGCCACTCTAACGAATTTCTAGATGGATAAAACCAAGGTATCACTTAAGGTTTTTCTTAAAAAACCAAATATTTTAATGACATCCTTTCATAAGGATGCTTTTCTTAAAATCAACTTCTTTAGTTGGATCCTTGCTTAAAGATGATGTTCTTAAAATTGACTTCTTTAGTTGGATCCTTTCATAAGGACGTTTACCCCAGAAAGAAGAAGAAAAGCCAAGAAAGAAAAATAGAAGAAAAGTAGAAGAAAAAAAGAAAGAAGAAAAAAATAGAAGAAGAAAAGCCAAGAAAGCAAAAAAGAACACAAAAAGGAAAAAAGAAAAAAGAGAGAATAAAAAGAGAAAAAAAAAAGAAAAAACAAAAAGGAGAAAGAAGAAGAAGGAAAGAAGAAGAAAGATTGATCAGAGAAAAATGTCACTAGATTTTTGAACTGTCACCTTTGATGGATTCCTCGTGATGTCTAGATGGTTTTTCTTAAAATCAAATTTCTTAATTCAATCCTTTCTTAAGGATATTTTTCTAAAAATTAATTCCTTAATTTATCTTTCCACAAGGATGTTTTTCTTAAAATCAAGTTTCTTAATTCAATCCTTTCTTAAGGATATTTTTCTAAAAATTAATTCCTTAATTTATCCTTCTATAAGGATGTTTTTTCTTAAAAGCAGATTTCTTAATTCAATCCTTTCTTAAGGATATTTTTCTAAAAGTTAATTCTTTAATTTGTCCTTCCATAAGGATGTTTTTCTTAAAATCAAATTTCTTAATTCAATCCTTTCTTAAGGATATTTTTCTAAAAATCAATTCATTAATTTATCCTTCCATAAGGATATTTTCCTTAAAATCAACTTCTTAGTTTAATCCTTTCCTAAGGATCGACTTTCTTAAGATCAAGATTTCTAAATTCAGGTCCATACCGCTCAAGGATCCGGCAAAAAAAAGTATAGAGTTCCAGAAGAACACGCAATTCTGAAGCTAAAAACATGGAAGTCGGATAAAAATGAGTGCTTATGATCTTTGCTTTGTTCCCGTTCCACGAGAACAAGCAAAGAAGGGCAACTGTAATCACTCATTTTTATCTGGTCTGTAAATCTCATATTAATATATTAGTGTAATGATTAATTGATGTCACTAATGCATGTTTACATATATATGTGTATGTACGCGTTATTAACATATATGAAGTGTATGTGTATGATATGTGTGAGTGCATGTATGTTATGTATGTATACGTGTTAATATTTATTATGGTCTATGTCTATGTATGTTTACATTTTATGTATGCATTGTTTGTATGTGTACATTATGTGTACGATTATATGCACATGTGTGTTTTATGCTATGGTAATTAAAAATGTGTTACATATATTAATGTTTGCATGAGTGCCCGTATGTTATATATATGTGTGTTCTAGTGTGTATGTGTACGTATATGTGTTTGCATGTATGTATTATTGAGTATATATGTAGGTGTACTATTATTTTTATTATTAGTATTGGTTATAATATATATAAGTAGATATAAAATATTAAAACCCAAATATATTAAAGTCCAGTCCATATACAAATATTTTAAAACCCAAAAAAATTGTTTCACCAGGCCCAAATCGGCCATCCCCAAAACCTAATAAGTCTTAATTATATCTGATACAAAAAAACCCTAATTGTTGAATCTTCTTATGCGCAGCCCAATATGGGCCGTTGGAATAAATTTCGATCCAACGGTCCAGATCAAAGATGGTGCCCCTTCAGTCTCCACGTGTGATACACGCGCCATCCGTCTGTATTCTCACTCGCGCGTGCATTGCACTAGCGAGACCATTCAACCACGCCACGTGTCATCATCTCCATCAACCACCAGAAGCGATCATGACCGTTCGTGCCCAAAGTGCTCCCAGCCGTTGGATAAGATCTGATCCAACGGCCAGGCTCAAATCTGACAAAATGAACCCCTCCACCACGTCGTCGTACAACCACCCTCTGCCACCGTACGATTCTTCACCAGCCCTCACCAAACAGGACATGCAAGATCGGAAAAAGTACCAGAGTCAGATTTAATCCTTGTCTTTTAGATTAAACTTGTAAGAAAAGAAATCAAAGAGAGAACAACAAATATATATCATGTAATCCACCATTATGTACAAGGATCCAGAACAAAAAATAAAAAAATAAACTTCCAGTGGTAATCTTTTTTATCCCTTTTCTTTTTTTCTACATGCATATTCGAATAAAAAAAGAACCACCAAGAACCGAATCTTACCCTTTGTCAACCGTCGATTTCCCCTTCGACCGGCGACAATTCGTTGGTTCACCGAGCCGAGCATGGTGAGCCGGTTAAAAGGGGGAGACTAAATGTTTCGCTTAGTTTCATGATTTTCAAAACAAAAAATTGTTTAAAAGGGGTTTTTTTAGATCTGTAAAGGATGAGGTTTTATTTTAAAACATGGAGGTCAGATTGAAGTTTAAAAGGGGAAGAGAAATCGTGTGTGTTTTTTAGGGTTCACCATCGCTGGTAAGCGACGGCCGGCGGTGGCTAGTGGCGGTTTGGGCGGAGGTTTTCTGGAAGCAGAAAAAGGAGAGAGCTTTTTCTCTTAGGGTAAAAAAATGGAAAAGAAATGAATGGGGGCTGATAGGTGTTAAATAGAATGAGTTTAATTTGTTTTTGGTCAAATAACATCATAAATCCTCCCTTACTCCCTATTTTTTCATTTCAAGCCCCCCTTGGGTATATAGCAAGTTCAATCCCCCTTTTTTTGTTTATTTCAATTTCGTCCCTGAATTAAGCTGATTCAATTTGTAAATGGAAAAATTACGCCCTAGGGACCTCCGCGTTTTTGTTTTTTTCACTTCAAGCTTGCCCCTTGGTAATATTACACGCCTAGTCCTTTAAAGTTTACCTCGGTTTTTAATCAAGTCCCTGAATCATGTTTTTTGTCTTCTAGTTTCTCTCTTCCCTGTTTTATTTTTGTTTCATCCTGATCCCTTTTTTATGTTTCTTTTTTACCATTTGCTTTTTTTTATTTTATGTCCATTTTAGCATGTTTACATTTGTTCATTATCTCAATATAGGTTTTTTATATATCACATTTGTCCATGTTTTTAGATGTGTCGTTTTTTATGTTTTATTTTATTTGTCCTTATGGTATATGTGTTCGTTCTAAATGCTATGTCTTGGTTTAGTTTTCATGGTATGATTATTTGTATTAGCATGAGCTTTATGTTTTTTTAGGTCATATATTAGTGTGATGCTTTGTTATGTACAATGCCATGTTTTTTTTAATTTATGTGTAAATGGTGTCACATGTTTAGTATCTAGTTAGTCTTTTTGTGTTAGCATGTATGTCATTATAGATTTGCATATTAGTGTGATATGATTTGTCACATATTAATGTCCTGTTTTATTTTCAGTTGTGTCATATGTTAAGTTTTAGGTTTAGCATGTTGCTTAGATTTAATTAGTTTAATATCATGTTATACGTATGTCGCCGATGTGTTATAGTTGTGGTTCATTTTAATGTGTTTAAACATGTTAGAATTAATTAATTTAGTCTTGGGAGCATGATCTTTTTTGCATATTTATATTTATATTTTTGCTCTATTATTATGACATGTTATGTTGTGTTTGCTTTTACATTTTATTTTTAAGATTGTTATATTTATGTTTTTATGTTTTTTAGTCACATGTCAATGTGAATGTATATTTTTAAATTATTTCTTTAAGATTGCATGGTGGAATAATATTTGTCAATGCGGTGCCCTTTTATTCGAGCGTAAACGTGGCCAGTATCAAGTGCAGTGATGGTGGTCTATCGGTTTACTCTCGAATAACGGGGCCCTTAAAATATACTCGTACTTGTAACCAAATTTTAATTTGATAGTCACTTTAATTCGGAAAATTTGATATTAATAAACCGGTAATTATTAAAGTACCAATTTTGGACGGTGTGGGGGTGCTAATCCTTCCCCATCCATAACCGACTCTCGAACCCGACATTTTCAAAATCTCTGGTTTTATGGTGATTGGCCTACCTTAGTGGCCGGTGGCGACTCCATTTTTAAATAAAACATGGTTTTTTCTGAAACCCCACGGAATACATATTTCAAATACCCGAAAGACCCCAAACAATTAAAAACACCGCTTTTAGCAAAAGCCCTCAAAACCCATTTTTTAGCGAAGAAAAAGGGATATCGCTACAATGATTAGCAGAAGGAGCAGGTTTCTCAACAAAGAGAATGAATGTACCATCAGAATATACTTCTATCAATGCAAAAACATAATCAAACAACTTATTAAACTCATCCTCTAACCTACCCCTAATTTTTTGAGTTGCCAAAATTCTAACTCTCTAACAAACATTTTTGTTCATCTCTAGTGTCAGCTCCTCCTTAGCAAGCCTCATCATGTCCCTCAAAATTCTTAGATACATATATCATGAAAGGATACCCTACCCCCTTGCAATTTGTTCTAATCATGTCAATTTCATTTCTACTGTACTTATTATCAAATATATTTGCAACAGCATAAGTAACTAGGGGTGAGGTCGAGTCGAGTCAAAAGAATTTGAGTTATTCGAGTTGACGTCATAATTTACAACTCAAACTTTATTTGAAATTCTTTTGATTCGAGTCGAGTTTTTGAATTCCTATACAAATTTAACTATAATTATTTATCATGTTATAGTATAGTCTGATTCTAATTTAACTAACTTTCTCAAATCATATAAGGTATGCTTATATATTTCTTCATTTTTCATATATGGCATATATTTCTTCATTTTATATCAGTATATATATCATGAAAAATTGAGGAACTTACTCAAACTTATAAATCAGTCCACTAATTACTAAAAATTTTGAGTTATTCGAATTTCTGTTTTATTACTTAAACTTTTTTTGAAATTTTTTCAAGTCAAGTCGAGTTTTGCTCACCCCCTATAAACAACCAATGCTTCCTTAAACTATTTTGTGATCTCAAATATCATACCCAATTCAAACCTAGAAACATCACCATTCTCATTAAAGAAATTATTCTTACCTTTCTTATAAAAAAAGCTCTCCTAAAGAATCAGTTTCATAGTTGTCAACATCATCTGATGATATGTAATCTGTGTTACTGTTGTCATGCTTTATAGTTGCTTATTTCTCTTGAGCACCACTATAGTTGGCCTTTTTCTCTTGCTCTCCATCCCCCATATTTCTGTTGTTAAATCTTTTTTGTTCTCGAAATTTGAGTTATCTCTTTATCATCTTCATTAGTCAGCCATCCTTCAGCCTTAAATCTTCTAGCTCATTGTTTGTTGATTCACTATCGATTAACTTGGTAGCTTTCTCATTAATATCTTCATTTATAATTGTACCCATCTTCTCACTATCTACATTAAATTTGTCTTCCCTATCATGTACTGTTTCTCTTTGTATCTCATTATCCTTTTGTAAACCATTAGGCCCAACATCATTATTTTCTTTCGCAACAGGCCCAGTAGCATAATTTTCTTCCACAACAAGCTCAGCAACATCATTTTCTTCCACAGCATGCCCATTGCCAATATTCTCCTTTACACCATGCCCAACACCATCATACTCTTCGGATGCAGGTCCAAAAGCATTATTCTCTTACGCAGCATGCTCATCTTTTTCTTCATATGAATCATTAAGTTCATCTTCATAAATATCTGTATCATTCACATGCAAACTGTGTTCTCATATATGTGTATGATTCCTTTACTTGTCAATTGGTTAATCAATTTCAAGAAATATGCATTCTCATATCCTAATATCCTCAAACCTCCCTCTAAATTATAATCAGGTTCTAAATAGGCTAAATAAGCAATTTCGGAATAGGGAATTCCTGGTTCCTCAATAAATGCAACAATAGTAGGGTAATATATGTAGTCAGGATCAATCTTCTTTTCTATTTGTTTGCCCCCAATATAATCAAACTTAGGAACATTACTAAACCTACCCCAAAATGTATCACAAGAGAATACTCATCCCATGTCATTTTCCCTACAAAATATCCAAAAACAAAGATTCAATACAAGCAAATAAAACCAGTGTGTCTTAGTGCATCAGTCATTGAAGTATTTTAATATATTAATCAAATGTCCATCACTCATTAAAATATTCATGATAAAGAGTAAAACAAGGGTGTCTTAGTGCTATCAAACCAATGAACATTGTCAATTTAATCTAATAAATCATTAAACAAATTAATAAACAGTAACCACTATTAATTTATTCAAATTTATTCTAATCCAGGATGTGGTTCTGTAAAATGATAGTAGTACCTTTTCTTACCTTTTAAATTATATTGTTAGAGATTATTTATTCGAATTTAAAGAAGTTAAATTCGTATTCTTGTGATAGAATATTTTATTTGTTTTATTATTTTTCAAAAATAATATAAATAAATAATATTATTAAATAATCTCATTATCTAGATTTGATTGGATTTAAATTCCTTATCAAATAAGGAATCTATTTAATAATATATTATTTATTTACTTTAAATAAATAATATTACTAAATAAATCACATTATCTAGTTTTAGTTGGATTTGAATTCCTTATCAAATATAGGGATTTATTTTTAATTATAATTTACTTAAAAAAGTTTTAGTTAAACTATAATAGTGAACTCAACTTAACCCTAATCAAGTCATGTATGTATGTATGTATGTATGTATGTATGTATGTATGTATGTATGTATGTATGTATGTATGTATGTATGTATGTATGTATGTATGTATGTATGTATGTATGTATGTATGTATGTATGTATGTATGTATGTATGTATGTATGTATGTATGTATGTATGTATGTATGTATGTATGTATGTATGTATGTATGCTAAGGGCTTTTTCGACTAAACTTGAGTTTTTCGACTAGCCACCAAAAAACACAAAAATCTCTATTTTCGAAATCTAAGAGGAACTAACATTTCGATAGCTGTTCGTCGTTCATTCGCGTGTGGATACTTGTAGAGGGCGAATCTTTCAGAAAGGCAGCGCCTCAGCACAATAGAATTATTAAATCAAAGATTAAGGTAACCCTTTGATTTTCTCTGTCGTACATTAATATGATTGCATGAGATCCTAAAATTTTTCATAGGACATTTTTTCCTCTGCGTTAATAAGCATGATTAGATTAGTTTTATTTCCTATGAAACTCAACACCTCATGTTCAAACAAGGTTCATTAAAAGGAAATCAACCAACTTTTCCATAACGGTTTAATTGCATCATAAATCTATATATTCTTTCCCTTATAACGCAAAGACCCTCACTTTAGCCTATACGATCCAAATCTCATCTTTCATGGCCCAACTTGGCCCGTTGGATCCAATCACCTTACTAAACTATAAATCTCAAGGCTCGGATCAACGCTTATCATTTGTCTCAAAAATTTGGATTGTTACATTTTATTAAACGTGACATGTTCTAATTGAAACACATAACTTTTTTAAATGGTACTCATAAATGGGGTGAAGTGATAACACAATGATAATACAAAGGTCAAGCTAAAAAATAACACATTTATCTAACTAAAAATTTAGGTAAAATACATGAGCCAAAAAAGCTATTAAGCCTATATAATATAATGATAAATTTATTCTATTATTGATATAGAGGAGAAAATATAATAAAATTAATTAAAAATTAAGTTATCTTATAAATTGTTGTGACTCAAAAATAAGCATGTATACACGTTGTTTTTTGGTTTCCCAAAGTATCAATTGGAATGAGTCCAATTACTAATTCTTCATGTTCTATTGGCTTATAATAGGGTAGACATTAACCATAAATTTTAAAGCTTGTTCTTATAAAAGAGCAAAAAAAAAATTAAGCACATATAAATTTATTCTATTTTTGATCTAGTGGAAGAAAAAACTAATATTAATGTAATACCCTTAACGTATACTTGTAGGCCGAATATACATTAAAGATGTTACAAAATCGTTGGAAGAAATCTTAACTTGTACAAAAAATTATATCAAAATTTAGCTTGTAGTTTAACCCTTTCTCAGTTTTAAATTAAAAACTACGTCGTCTAGATGCAGCTAGTTTTGACCCTGAATTGGTTTACAAAACTTATAATTGAGTTATTAAAATAAAAATGTAACTCAGAGTAAAAACTATGTGGGCTGCCTAAACTTTTTCTTAATTATAAAATTTCTACACGATTAGGGTTAAACTATATTTAATTGTACCAAAGTTCAATGCTACTATTAAAAACCTATACTTCTAAACTTATTCATCATAAAAGCATATATTTAAGTTGTAAACTTATACTTTAAACAGCTCAACTTAAAAATATTTACATGCCCGCTAGATATCAAATTACGATAAAGATGTACTTATTGTATCTTATTATAGTAACTTGACTTTCCAAAAGAACAGTTTCTTCTTGTTAATCTACTTCGGAGAACCTACATGTGAAATAAAACACACGCTAAGTACGAACTTAGTGAGGCATTTAACACATTTATCATAACATGAAGAGATGCATTACAGTGTGTTATATAAAAGTGCATTACAATTTCTGTAAGATGACAAGCATTTCACAATATAATAGTATCATGTATCATGACTATCTTAAGAATCATGTCATCTATCAATTTTGTCGTAGAATCATGATATCAATGGTTCATGATCATCAAGTAGTTATGCTTTCATCACGTAATCATTTGCATATCATATTTTGAAACATGGTCATACTTTCATCATGCAATTATTTGCATATCATATCCTTTAACATAGCCCAAAGTATATTATATGAGACCAAGGTACGCGAGTCATATTGATAAGACACTGTAGTGTCTACGACGCCGTAGCATCCGCATCGCCGAAGCGACTGAGATGAGTACATACTCGAGGACGCTCTTTGCTCCTCATATAATCAATGACGCTCTTTGCTCCTTATAATTGCACATTTTGTGCTAACAACACCGAAGTGTCTGAACAACGTTGTGGCTTCTAAGACGACACAGAAGTGTCTGAGCATCACCGTAGTGACTGAAATGCACCGTAGTGCTAGGATGCAGCTGCTAGGACTCTATGGATATCCAACTATACCAAAGACTTCTCAATAGTACTTGGGCAAAATCAACATTTCATGTTTAAAGCATTTTATGAATTATTGCCCAAAGTACAATTTCATGTGAATCCTATGGTATACGAGCCATTATAACGACACCGTAGTGTCTGCAAAGCCATAGCGTCTGATGGTGAGTACGTAGTCGGGGATGCCCTTTGCTCCTCGTTATCGCACCTTTTGTGCTAGTCGACACTGAAGTGTCTAAACATCACTGAAGTGACTGTAATGTCGTAGCGTCTGATGTCAACACCGAAGTGTCTGGATCGTACTGTAGTGCTGGAATGCAACTGCTAAGTCTCTATGGATATCCAACTATACCCTGAACTCTCATACATAAATACTTGGGCATTTCATCTTATTGTCAATCAATTATCATTATTCATGTAAGCATGCAACTTGTTACCATATTTCATCAATAAATATAATTCATCATCATTTATGCAAACAATAGTTCATACCTTGTACTCCGTCAAGCTTCCTATATCGAGTCATGCATCAGATCATTTATGTTAAAAAGTAATGCAATGTTATTTCTAAATTTGGGTTGACTTTTCACAAGTCTTCCCCTTTTTAATATAATACACATATAGAAATGCACTCACCTGGGACATTTATTAGCATGCCTCACTAAATTCTACTCGATCATTTCCTTCATAGTACCTCAAATCTTCTTTTTATTCGGATTTGACTTCATTAACCACATGAATATAAACAAACATTTGTTATATTCACTTCTAACAATATTTCAATCAAGCTATCTAATCATTTAACATAATTTTTTTCCATAATTTCCCTTCCTTCCTTATACTGTCCAAAAATTCATTTTGGTCCTTAATGACCATTTTGAACTTCTAATAATTCTTCTGAGCTTGTTATCAAACATTTAGATACAAAATACATCAAATTCTATTTTCTGGCAACTTGTCCTACCCTCAGAGTTTTACTTCTAAAGATCAGAATACACATTGGATCTTAATATCCTTCATACTGTAAGAACTAGATTCGATAACGATTCTAACGGTATAAGCCACATAAATTAATAAAATCTACAAAAATTATGAAAATCTTTCAAACTCCCTTTACAGAGCTTTCCTAACAGAAATAGCTCTGTAAATTTTTTGACCTTCATTCGATTAAAAATTCACATCTTTTAACTCGGAACTCGAAATCAGTTTTCGTTTGTTGGAAACGAAACTAGATGAACAAATCTTTACATCGATATAAAATTCATCATCTAAACATTTTTGTAGAATTTATGGTGAATTTTTGAAGTTACTGCCCAAAATTCAATCTTCTACATAGCTTTCCATAATTAACTTCTAATTTATACTAACCTCTTCTTATTTTTCTACTTGTCAATTTAGTCCCGTCACTTGCTTCAAACCACCAATTCATCATCTTCTTCATCAAATAATTATTCAAAATAATTCCCTCTAATTTTCTTTCTTTTCCAAAATAGTCACTAAATTGCAAAAGTAAGGATTCAAACTTCTTAACTTTGCAATTTAGTCCTCAAATCAACATTACTACCTTAATTATATTATTTTAACTAAAAAATCAGATTTAATCCCCATCCAAGAATTCATTTCCTATTTAGTCACTTGATTTTGACAAATTGTCAAAATAGTCACTAATTCGATTCAACATCGGTTTAGCATTCTAACATCAATTTCACATCTCCAACATCATTAATTACATAAATACAATCCAATTTCATAAAATTCAGCTTCGGTCCCCTTAACTTTGAAGCTTGCCAAATTGGTCCCTATATATTTAACTTAGGGTTTTGCTTCCAAACAACAAATCAAGCTTACTAGATCATTAATCCAACATCACAAACCCTAAGTTAGACTTAAATCCATAAACCCCAATCTTCTCCATACAAACCAAAATATGTAGGGTTTAAATCCTAACTCAATAACATAATTTTAACATCATATAAGCTTGATTCCAACTTAAATTCAACCATGGAATCATATAATTTCAGAAGCCCCAATTTTGTTCATAAACCCTAATTTCCTTCTCATGTAAAATTTTCATCAATCAAGCATGTATTCCATGAATTAATTACATCAAAAGATAGAGCTTGAAGAGTATAACAACTTTGCAGTTTGGAAGATTACCTGAAAATCGAGTTTCGGGGCTTTAATGGAGCTTGGAAAATTTTCTCCCTTTTCCCCCTAAATTTTCAAAATTTTGAAAGATGAAGAAGGCTTCATCTTTTGGCCTTTTAATTTTTAAATTGCTCCAATTATGCCACTTGTATTATGTAAATAAATTTTAAATTCATTCAAATAGGGAAATTACAAAATTGCCATTTTATCCAACGGTTGAAATTGATTTTATCATCAATCAAGGGCCAAGATTTAAATCTTAAATTTTCTTCTTCAAAAAATGACCCTTGTAACTTCAAATATTTCAAAATTGTCACCCCTGCCAAATGACTAATTTGCCCTCCAACTATTATTTATTTACTAGTTTGCCATTCTTGTAAAAATTCAACTAAGTCTAGTTGGAATCCAACCAACTACAATAAAATACTCATAAAATAGTATTTTATGAATTTTTCATAACTTTTGGAACTGTCCTTAAAATTCCAATTCGATCCGATGTACCGATAATTACCAGAAATTTTATTGGATACAATCCCTCTTGGAAATTTTATAACAATAATCATTACAAATATTATTTACTGGCGCTGAATCCTTTTTATTAGTCAAAAATACTAACATGGAACTTTCCCAGTAGGTCACCCATCCTTATGCTACTCTGGTCTGAGCACGTTTAACAATTTTTCATTCGATCCAACTACGATTTCAAATTTCTGAACTTTATCGCTTTATAACCATTAATATAAGCTTCATACGAAAAATCCGGGTAACACGGAAATGTCACTCTTGGGGGTAAACTATTCATTTACGGGGTCAAAATATATAACTTTTGAAAATTACACTTCGGTCCTTGAACTCTTTCAAAATTTACACTTTAACCCCTAAACTATCAAAATTTACATTTTGGTCACTAATAAAAATTTGGGACATTACAATTAATCTTTAAGATTAATTTATCTTGTAAATTGTTATCCCGAAAATAAACATGTATACACGTTATTTCTTTGGTTTCTAAAATATCCATTGGAATGAGTAGTGACATCATTGAGTTCTATTGTCTCTTAATGGGGATAGACTTTGGCCACAAGCTTTAAAGTTTCTACCTACCCAAGATGAGGATCAACCCCTCAACCACTGATTAAGGTATGAGACCTACATGTTTTCAACGATTCATCTTAGCCAAGTAGTCCACGACCTCATTCTAATCTCTTATGATCTAGATAATGTGTACCACTCCATCCATGTTAATCTTCACTCACTGTGATGCTGTTCATTTTCTTCTTGACATTGGACGATAGAAGCGAATGAGGGGGATGTGATTTGAATCTGAGCTAACGGTATAGAAAGCTATTGCTCTAGCCATTGGGCCAAATCCTTCAATTTGTTAAGTAATATTAGTCATGTTTGGAAATTAGTGGATAGCTGATAGCAGATTACATTAGTTGATAGCGAATAACATTAGCTGATTTAACTAGCGGATTGCATTAGCTGATTGTATAAAAGTGTTTGGTAAATTAATTGATAGTTGATAGTTGTTTGATTATTTGAACAAGCAAAATGACATATAATATATTCAATACTTATTTGAATAATTTATTAGTTATTAATATTTTGTATCTATTAATATTAATTGGATTATAAAAATTATTATTTTTAAATATCATTACAAGCATATATGAAGGATGCATATATTAATTTTTTATTTGTGAAATTATCTTTTTAATATAATTTTAATAATTATTAAATTTAGATGTATATATTAATTTCTTATTTATGAAATTATATTTTGAATATACTTTTATTAATTATTAAATTTAGATGTATATATTAAATTATATATTAATTTCTTATTTATGAAATTGTCTTTTTAATTTTATTAGTTATTCAAATTTATATTATTTAGAGAAAATTTTTGTAATTGTCAAGGACAAAAGAGTTTTTACAATTCCTTTATCCAAATCTCTATCTCAAAAATTCTTAAAAGGAGTTTTTCATATTAAGAGGTTTCACCACAATCTGTTGTTACAATTTTCTATTTACCAAACATCTAAATTAGCGCATTTAATTTGTCAAACCTCCAAAAATGGTTCAAACCTGCAATTTTAACTCAAAAATTGTTTACAAAATATGACCATTATTAATATATATTTATTAATATTATTTACTATTTTCTATAATATTTATTATATATGGGAGAAGAAAAATATTATATTTGAAATAATGAGAGCCTTGGAAGTGGCTTTGAAGTTAGATGTGGATAAATGACAAAGGAGATCGGACTTGGCTAATGCTAACTACCTATCAAATGGGTAACAAAAGATGGAAGTTCTACAAGATTCTATTTGAAGAGGATATACAGCTTTATTTAGATAGATAATCTCATGTAAATTGAAAAGAGTTGAAAAAAAAGAATAGAGCTCAAATTCCAACCAGGCATTCACAGACAACAAATCATTGCAATATTAACTATAGCTTTAATAAAAATGGACAAACACAACATTGTTGTAATATTATATTATATCATATTATATTATATACTGTGTGTTGTCTCAAGTCTAGTCAACTCAACTTATTAACAAACGGAGGGGGCCTTCTTCACGTGATAATCACATGGGACAGATTGAAATAAGAGAGGGTCCCATTGATATGATTGTTGGATAGTGAAAATACAGTCCATGGATGGTAATTTGACTTGAATGATTTGGATTATATATATATATATATATATATCACTTTTATATATATATATAATTTGACTTGAATGACTTGAATGATTTGGATTATATATATATATATATAATTTGACTTGAATGACTTGAATGATTTGGATTATATATATATATATATATATATATCACTTTTATACTAAAAAAAACTCACATGTATAGGTTGGTCAATTTGTTTTTTTAATAAAATGAAATTATAAATGTGTTGTTTTAGGGAAATACTAATTAGCATATAATAGTGTTGAAGAAAGTAAACATTGTACTCTAATCTGAATTCTCATTACGGAGGTAATGAACATTTAATTAGCTTGAATCAACTTATGTTGGTATTAATGTATTATTTTTAATTAGATGAAAATAGTGTGTTCATTATTTTTTATTTGTTTTAAGCATGCTTTAATATTAAAAACGTATTTTGAAATCCATTAATTGGTCTAATGGTCAATGATAAGGGTAAGCGTTTGATTGAGTCGAGTAAAAAAAAGTTGAGTTATTATAGTTGACACATCATATTTTACAATTCGAACTTTATTTAAAATTTTTTTGATTCGAGTCGAGTTTTTGAGTTCTCATATAAATTTAATTATAATTATTTATCATGTTATAGTATAATTTGGTTTCAATTTAAATGACTTTCTCTAATCATAAAAGATATACATATATGTTTCTTCATATTATTTTTCACATGTATAAATAAGATTTGCAATGTTATTTAATAAAAAATATCATCTAAAATATTATTTTGAAATTAGAAACTTTTGAGGATAAAGTATTGATAGAAGTATAAAAGAGTCAATGAATTCATGTGAAGAAAAATTTTACAATAAAATTCAGTTATATGATCAAATTGAATAGAATTTAAAGTTTTTTTTTTAAAAAAAAACTTTCAGAGAAAGAATAAATCTTGAGAGAACCTATGAAGAGAGTATTACTAGCAAGTAAATTCCATCATACCTGCGTAATTCTTGATCGAAGTAACCGACAAATGCAAAAGGTATAAAAAAGGGACACAAAATTTACGTGGAAAATCCCTTAAAATAAGGGGGGAAACCACGGGACCGAAGTCCACCGAAAATATTTCACTATGTAAAAGGGACTGGTTATACAAAATTTATAGTGTTAGTGAATCGTGCAGTTTTTTGTCAAAAAAAAAATTAAAAAAGAAAAATTGAAGAAATAAGAAACATACAAAGTTGAAAGATTAAATTAAAAAAATATAAAATTTATTTTAAAATATAAATTAAAGTTAAATAGGTATTCTAGTTTGATTTAGTAATATGTGGTTTAAATTTGGTCAAAATGAATTTAAGATGAAAGAGAAATTGAAACCAGATACTAAATTGTAAAACTGTACAATTTGTTTTTTTCGGTTTTAAGTTGGACAAATTTTAAATAAAGTTTAACTCGAAATTAAAAAAATTAATTTTTTGTTGCCCCTAGTAAAAATGTTTACATTATCTTATTTTATATAAGTTTAAAGGTCAACAATAATTTTGAAAATATTTTTTTAATAAAAAATACTTATATTTTATGAAAAGAAACGAATACTTAAAAAAGGAAAGGAAAATAAATGAAGGAAACGAAGGGCTAAAAACAAGGGTAAAGAGAGAGGGACCATTTCACGTTCAAGACACGTGGTTAAATAAGCCTCGTACTGGCAAAGGGACTAGAATTAATTGAGAGAGAAGAATGGGTGTTGTCGGGACGACCATTATTAGGAGTTGAGGATACGCGGGGACACCCACAATCGTCACCCCGACACCATGTCCCACTTTCAGTTCCAATAATTTTAATCACCCATCACTCCTTTTTGTTCATTTTCAGCCGTATGATTCATTTCAATGATCTGATGGACGGTTTTGATTCAATATGAGTGTGTTAAGTTTGGCTCCGTTAGTTAAGAATTCGAGCCAAATTCAGGTTCGAGCTTGAGTTAAACTTAATCAAGTCGAATATTAATCAAACTTTAATTAAGTCGTACTTAAGTAACTTGCAATCTGTCTCTTTTATTTACAACCCTAATAATAATAATATTGATCAAATTGTATTATGAGTAAAACTTTGATACACAAGTATAAAAACCCAAATACTAAATTTCTAACCATAACCTAAAAAACTAAACCCCACACTCTAAACCCTATAAACCCTAAATTCTAAACAGTAACCTTAAACTCTAAACCCTACAACCTAAACCCTTAAACCTTAAACCCTAAACTAAAACCTTAACTCCTAGAACTAAAAGGCACGTGCAAACTAAAATTTACACGGCCTATGTATCAAAGTTTTTTCCTTGTATTATTCCATTATAAATAGAATCATACAAAATAAATATTTCTATGTACCTCATTAAAAGCTGCCTTAATTTTAGTCGAAAGAAAAGAATACACATGAAAATATACAGAAAGTTACAGTAAAAATTAAAAGAACATGACAACCAAAACCACACAATCTACATTTTAGTTTACTCTAATTTTAAAAATTTAAAAATAATATATTATATTTTTCGAGTCGAGTATTAAGTAGCTCGATTTAACTCTTTAAGAACTCAAACTAAATTCGAGCTAAAACCGAGTTTAATTGAATCAAATTTTAATTAAACTTTGACTGAATGGAACTTGTACTAGATTTCGGATGTTACAATCAGTAGTTGAAAGAACCAAACTGAGTTTGCTGATATCAGTTCCATTTAGGATACGGTTGTTTGTCCCAACTCACACCAATAATTGATTATTTTAAAGGAGTTTTTCAATTCCTTTATCATCATATAAAAAAATCAATTCCACATTTGATTTTTATGTTTTATGACTTGTCAAATCTTTTTATAAGCAGATGCAATATCTATAGGCACTTAGACAGTCCATAACTATAGTTTAAACTCAGAATCATCTCAAATATTTAAAAGATAATATATATAAATTATTAAAATAATAATTTTAATTTATTTTATAATTTAAAAAATATATTTTTGTCAACAATATCTACAACAAGTGGTTAAAAGTTCTTAATTGATATTTTTTCTTCTCCTAAGTTGTAGATTTTGAATTCAGTAAGAGCAAATTTCCCCTTCCCTCTTTCTCTAAGTAGAAATTATTTAAAAAATATTTTTTTTATAAAAATAGAAATATTTTTTTATTTATAAAAACTGACATAATTTCGCCCGCTCCCTAGAATGTGCTTCTTAATTAGTCAACCAAAGTGATTTATAGTGAAGAGAATGCAAGAAACAAATGATGAGCCGATCTTACCAAAGATCTTCTGTTAAAGACTAGGAACAAAGTGTTAGATAAAGAGCGTTAATCCAAGAGAATAATAAATCAATAAAAACAAAAAATTTAATTGAAATATTAAATCGAACAGTACAAAATTAAGGACGATACAACATGATTAAATCAAACCGATTTGAAACGTGTTGAGGCCTGCACAAACGCAGTTTCCTTAAGACAGATTTCGACCACTCCTTAATGCTTGAGTTCTTTGGCTGTCAGTCTCCCAGGATACAACAACAGATGATCTTCGACAATAGCACTTTTGAAGAGATCATGAACTATGCCCTTGCCTTCTCCTATCACCAAAAAAACTACTTTTCAAAACAACAGAGAAAAAACCATAGAAAAAACCTCTGTGTTTTTTTTGGTTGTGTAAAACCTAGGAAGTTTACTCCCTGTTTATAGGAGTGTCACGAGCGTATAAGTGGAAATTTTGACCTATAGGAGCATTTAATATTGAGAATCAATCGATTTTTTTACAGAGCAATTTCCAAACTTACTACTGAATTAAAGGTAACTTCCAAATAGAATTTGGCAACTATATACTCTTATTTTGAGGAAAATTATTTCAAATTTGGGTCAAATATCCGCAGGTCCACGAAGGACCAATCCAGTTCAGAAATTTACGTTACCCACGTCGTGCACGACTGCACATTTACGAACCCACAATTGGTTCCACATTTTCCTCAACAACGTTTGGATTAATTTCTCATTCAAAGCTCCAAAATTATCAAATTTTTTCAACAAATCCCCCACATAAATGAAATTAATCATTTAATCAAACATTTTGACTCGATGTGGTGATAGAATCTACGACCGATAGCTGTATAGGATAGGTAGGTTTCCTCCTTTGAACCTTCCCTTGTGAAAGTATATTTACTTTACTAGCTGACCAGTAGACGTGATGTCATTGAACTATGCTGTCGTTTGTGTAAACGATGATATGCTTCACACAACTACCTCTTTGACAAGAGTATTAGTCCTCATGGGTATGTCCATATGCCCTTGGACATCGCCTGGTTCTACAAGAGTTTGAAAGAACTATCTCCAATAGTCTCCTTGAAGCGGCCCCATTTCACTCTCACATAGGTGACTTATGTTGCTCGGCTCACCGAAGCACAGAATGGACATTAAAAGCTTTTGCTTAGCCTATCCTATTTTTGTCATTGTTTGCATCATAGGAATGGACTTAAGAGAAGAACCCCCATAGTGACCACACAGGTTTATGCAATTAGGTTATCTCTTTGAACCTAGATCTTGGGATCTCCAGTCAACTAGGTAAGGTTTTCCTTCACATAGCACCTTTATTTTTCCCTGGGCTTTAGTCTCATTCCTTTAGATGTTTTCTCAACTTGATCTCGACTTAACCCTTTGGTTAGCGTATCCGCAATGTTATCCTTTGATCTTACATAACCAATAAAGATAACTCTATTTGAGATCAGTTGTCTAACGGTATTATGTCGACGATGCATATGTCTCAACTTACCGTTGTACATGCAATTCTGTGCTCTAGCAATGGTTGCTTGATTGTCACGGTATATGTATACTGTAGGCATAGGTTTCGGCCATTCAGGAATATCTTCAAAAATTGCTTGAGCCTTTCGGCTTTCTCTCCAAATTTGTCTAGAGTAACAAACTCAGATTCTATTGTAGATCTAGTTATAATCGTTTGTCTTGAGGATTTCCATGACACAACTCCTCATCCCAAAGTGAAGACATATCCACTTGTGCCTTTGGTATCTTGAATATCAGATATCCAACTTGCATCGGAGTATCCTTCTAAAATAGTAGAATCTTTGGAATAATGCAATTTATAGTCTCGAGTATATATGAGATATCTCAGTACCCTCACAATTGCTTTCCAGTGGTTTCTACCCGGATTGCTAGTGAATCTGCTTAAACTGCTCATAGTAAAGGCAATATTTGGTCTAATGCAACTCATGAGGTACATTAGACTACCTATAACCCTTGCATAATCCACTTGGTCAAAACTTCGACCTTTGTTCTTTGACAAATGTTGGCATGTGTCTATTGGAGTTTTGGCTATACCAAAATCATCCTTGCCAAATTTCCCAAGAATCTTGTCCATATAGTGTAACTGAGTTAATATGAGACCTTCAGTTGACTGTTTGATTTAGATGCCTAAATCATATCGGCTAGTCCCATATCCTTCATGTCAAATCTTGAATTTAACATGTCTTTGGTACGTTTTACCATTTCATTGTTGCTTCCAACAATGAGTGGGTCATCAACATACAAACATAGAATGATATATCCAGTATTTGTAGTTCTGACATATACACATTTGTCACACTCATTTATCTTGAAGCCGTTTGTCATCATGACATTATCGAACTTCTCATGCCATTGTTTTAGTGCTTGTTTAAGTCCCTACAAGGATTTCACCAATCTATATACTTTCATTTCTTGACCTGAAACTACATGACCCTCAAATTGTTTCATGTATATTTCTTCATCAAGATCTCCATTAAGAAAAGCCGTTTTAACATCCATTTGATGTACTTTTAGATTCTGCAAAACGAAAATTGCAAGTATTATCCTTATAGAGGTTATCCTTGATACATGGGAGTATGTATCGAAATAGTCAAGGCCTTTCTTTTGTCGATAACCTTTTATTACTAATTTGGCCTTGTACTTATCAATTGTTCCACCTGCTTTCATTTTCCGTTTGAAAATCCATTTAGAACTTAGTGGTTCGATTCCCGGAGGGAGATCTACTAATTCCCACGTATGGTTTTTCATGATGGAATCAATTTCACTCGTAATGGCATCCTTACATAAGGTGCCTTCAGATGAACGTATAGCATCATTATACGTTTGAGGTTCAGCCTCTAGCATAAATGTTAGAAAATCTGATCCAAAATATTTTTCTACCCTTGCTCGTTTACTTCTCCTAGGCTCTATTTCAATATCAATCCCTTGTTGATCATCTGTGCTATCTTCATCGATAGTCTCTAAAGTTCGCTTCATTGAACTTCGATCAACTTCTCTAGCTTTACAAGGGAATATATTTTCAATGCAAGAGGCATTCTTTGATTCCATTATTGTATTCTTGTGAATCTCAGGATTCTTTGATTCATACACAAGAAACCTATAAACATTGCTATGTTATGTATAACCAATGAAAATATAATCCACAGTTTTTGGACCTATTTTCATTTGTTTTGATAATTGGGTCATTACCTTGGCAAGATACCCCCACGTTTTTAAGTGTTGGTAGAAAGGTTTCCGACCTTTCCATAAATCATATGGTGTCTTATCCTTGTTCTTTCGGCGAACCTTATTTAAAAGGTAATTAGCTGAAAGGACAGGTTCCCCCCACATATTCTGTGATAGCCTAGAGCTTCCTAACATAGCATTCATCATTTCTTTTAGAGTCTAATTTTTCCGTTCAGCTACTCCATTAGATTGAGGAGAATACGGTGGTGTTACTTCGTGAATAATACCATGTTGTGAGCAATATTCACTAAATGGATTAACATATTTGCCACCATGATCACTACTTACCATCTTAATCATTTTATTAAGTTAGTTTTTGATTTCCTGCTTATAGAGTATAAATTTCTCTATAGGGTCTTTGCTTTTAAGCAAATACACATAGCAATATTTTGTGCTATCGTCCATGAAGGTAATAAAAAAATTATTTCCTTCGCTCGTTTGAACGAATTTCAAATCACAAACATTGCTATGAATTAGATCAAGTGGTTCCGTCCTTCTTTCAATAGTTTGAAATGAAGACCTTGTTAATTTTGCTTCAACGCATGTTTCACATTTATTATTATAGTCAATATGAAACGAAGGGATGTGTTCCAAGTTAATTAATCTCCGTAGAGTATCATAATTAACATGTCTGAGTCTACCATGCCATAAATTTAAAGACTCAAGCATATAAACTGAAGAAGAAGCAACATTCTTATTCATGCTCTTTGATTTTACAGAGATAGCATTGAGTTTCCACATTACCTTCAATACATATCCTCTGTCTACAAACATCCCCCCTTTAGACAGAATTAATTTTTTAGATTCAAAATCCATTCTAAAACCATGGACACTTAAGAGTGTTCCAGATACAAGGTTTTCACGTATGTCAGGTACACACAGCACATTCTGCAGCTTAAGTTCTTTACCAGAGGTCATCTTCAAGACTACAGTTCCCTCCCCCTTGATCTTGGAAGTCACAGCATTTCCATGAAATTTTGCTTCTTGAACACACCGCCTTTTGGTCTCATAAGACCTTTTCTACGGTTTGTTTTTCTTGAAGTCCTTGTTGACTTCCACTACATTTGCCATGGCAATATTTGTCACAACAATATTTGCCTTAGTAACATTTGAATGTGGTAACATTATTTACATTATCCTCTCTAATCATAAGAGGATCATCCTTCAGATATTTGACCAGGTTTATCATGGTCAAATATGCAACATTTTTCGTTGCCATGTTTTGAAATTCTTTCCAATGAATTTCACTGATTTTTCCATTGTGTCACATAGTCACAATCCAAAACCAAAGTATTATGAATATGTTAAATGTCAGGAATTTAGTCAAAGACTAAAACCAGAAACAAAAATATTGTAACAGACCTTTCTCGACTCCGATCATCAGAGTCAAGTCAGAAATGTCACAAAACAAATACAATGTTGACAATGACATTTTTCAAAAATACTATAAATTTAAAACCATAAAAAATATTTATACTAACTTAAAACATAAAATCAGAGCTCATTTACCTTTCAAAAATAACAAAATAGCTATTCAATAAATAATAGACTCTGAACTGAAATAGAACATTTTATTACATTTATACATGCCACTAAAATTAATTAAAAACCTCAAGTAGGATGTTATTACTGTGGTACCTTGATGAAATTCTCTGAACTTGATGCAACGCCTTGCTTACTCCAATATCTCGAACCACCTACGTGTGTACAATCAAACACACGCTATGTATGAAATTAGTGAGGCAATAAACGAAGTTAATAACAATAATTTAAACTTATTCGACTTCATGACGACGTTTATATAACATGATCTATGCAAATGCATCAATTTTCACATTGCATTAGTAATGATTTACTGTATGTCAATGTCATAAGACTTTCATGCTTGTGCATTTGTCATAATATGCCATATACGCATAAATGCATCATGATCACTAGATATGTATTACCATCATGTTAATCATATATTAACATAATATAAACCGGATATAAATTTCTTACCAATATACTTACCATTTATTCCAAGAGCTCATAAGCTTATTCACCTGTTTATCTTTTATTAACCAATAAACCATAGCCCAAATATATAAGTCTGTGAGGACCCTGGGTACATGAGTCAAATATGCACCAAAGTGATAATACACATAAGGTTGTGCCCACCATAATACACATAAGATCGTGCCCACCATATGCACTAAGTGTCCTTTATATACACTATAGTGCTAAACCGAGTATACAACGTGTTGCTGGACTCTATAGCATGCCAACTATACCCTGTCCCTCAATGACATACTTAGGCATATATTCTATATTTGTTTCATCCATGGCAATGTATATCAACATAATTTAACATCGGACAACTCATACCCGAAATAACATTTATAATATAACATCATATATAACTATTGATCTATGGATTTATATTCAACTTTTGAAAAATTTAAAATATGTCAATCATATGTTGTATGACATAAATATAATGACAATAAAATTTGGGTAGGCTCATCGCAAGCCATCCCAACGATGTATAGAACATCATTGTGTCATGATATGTATGCAATTGCACTCACCTTAGCCACTTAACACAATGCCTCACTAAGTCCTAGTTCGATCCTTTCTTTCATAGTACCTCGAACCTTCTTTGATTGGGACTTTACTTCATTAATCACATGAATAAAATAAAATATTTGTTAGATTCAAATCTAACAATACCTTAAACATGTTGTCTAATATAATCATTCGAATAAAAAATTTCCAAATATTTTCCTTTCTTCCTTGTACTGTTCAAAAACTCATTATAGTCCTTAGTGACCAATTTGAACTTCCATTAATTCTTCTAAGCTTGTTGACTAATATTTAAATAAAAATGTTTCAAATTCCATTTTCTGACAGCTTGCGCTACCTTCAAAGATTTATTTCTATAAAATAATCTACAACTTGGAATTCAATTCTGTTTATTCTGAAAGAAACTAGATTCGATAATGTTTTCAACCATATAAACTAGTAGCCCAAATTTAACTCATGCGATTTATGACGAATTTTGAAAGTCAAATTCCAGTGCTGAATTTCAGACCAGACTGCTATTCTGTTTTCTGACCTTTCATCACTTAAAAATTCATATCTTTTGATATACAAATCGAAATCAGTCTCCATTTGTTCCAAACAAAACTAGAGTGAACCATGAATACAATGATATAAAGATCACTTTCTAATTAGTTTTGTAGAATTTATGGTGAATTTCCAAACTCACTGTCAATTACTAATATTCTGGGCAAATTCCTAATTCACATCTTTAGCATCCTTTAACTATTCCAACGCCTCAAATTAACCTTCAATTACATAATCAAGCATAAAGGACATCATTCAAACTATTTCCTTCTCTAAAATAATTTTTACAATATTTCCCCCTAAATTTCTCTATATAATCGAATGGTCCCTATACCATATACCATAGGATTTTCATCACTTTAAGCATTGAAACAACATCACAACAACATTTCCAACATGATTGAACCTTAAAACATAAAATTCCAACATGTTTTTCATCAACCCTAATCACCATCTTCAACTTAGAAGTAAGAAAACCATGTGAAAATTATATCAAATGAAAGAGAATTTAAAGGAGAACAATTTTGCATCTAATGAACTAACCTTGAATCCAACTCTAAATGCTTGAAATCAAGCTTGAAAATTTCTTTTCTTCTCGCCAAATATCCCACGACAGTAAAATGGTAGAAAGACTAGATTTTCTTTCTTTATTTTGCTTTTATTTTATACCAAATGTCATAATTTTCACTTATTTAACTTAAAATATCTCTTAAATAGCAAAATGACCATTTTACCCTCTTGATCCAAGGCTCCAAAGCTTGACACTTATCAAAGTATTCATTCAATGGTTAAAAATAAACCAATAACTTAGTAGTTACCAACTTTGCCCTTATGATTTTCCAAAATTACAATCTTGCCATTTTTCATCCAACGGCTCATATTTAACATGGAAAATCAACTTAAATCCAAGGGTTCATATTCTTCCAACACAAATAAAATATCTTAGACATGTAAAATGACATAATTAACCTTGCCTTATCATCCTTCAAAATATCCTGGATATTCAATTCGATTCGATTATTCGAATATTTTTTCTGAACTTTATCGCTTTATAGACATTAATACAAACTCCGTACAAAAATTTCGGATAACACGAAAACGCCATTCTTGGGGATAAACTATTCATTTACGGGGTTAAAATACATAGCTTTTGAAAATTATACTTTGGTCCCTGAACTTTTCCAAAGTTTATACTTTAGCCACAAAAATTTCAAAATTTACATTTTGGTCACTAGACAAAAATTCAAATATTACAAATATAATCTCCAACTTTTTTAGACAATATGATTTTAGTCAACTAGAACCCTAAAACAAAGTTCTCACGGTCTTAATGAAAAGAACAATAATGAACAGTGCACCAAGTAGGTAACTTATGAAAAGAGAGGTGGTGCACTAGGCACGCTTAAATACCAAGTCTTTCAAAGAACCAATCCTAATCATGCACTTTCAAAATGTCTTTCAATCACTGCTTATGGATTCATTCTCTTATGCTTAAGGAAGTTCTTTTTACCGCAATGTTAGAATCATACAAGATTCTCACGAAAATAAATTCAATTATTTATTTTCCTTTTCCAAGATGGAATCATACAAGATTCTTAAGAAAATAAATTCAACGATTTATTTCATTTTTTAACAAAATTGAATCAGATTCTCACGAAAATAACTCAACAATTTATTTCCCTTATAGAGCTAGAATCATACAAGATTCCCTCGAAAATAAATTCAACAATTTATTTTCCTTAACAAGTTAGAATCAACGCAAGATTCTAATATAGAAATAAATTCAATGATTTATTTCCTTTGTTATATCTTCTGTTAAACGTTGGGATTAGTAGCACTAAAACCCAAAACAGAGATATCAAGGCAGCCTGTTCAAAAGGAAATAATCCTTCGATTTAATTTTGTTGATTCTTGTTTGGAAGGTCAAGTAAACCCGTTTAAAACGGCAGGAATTAATTCCCGAAATGAATTATTTATGAGATCTTTGTTACAAAAAATAAATCACAATTTTGCCTCAATATCCTGTTTGTCACTATAAAATTTTTCAAAAGGAAAATATTAGTAAGGAATAAAATCCACAGAATTTCTAAAAATGCGAGAAAACACATTTAAGGCCAAACTTAATTAAGAGATAATTAAATATTACCTTAAAATACATGTCATAAAAATATCATAATATTATTATCAAATAATATCATAAATCACGATATTTAATGAAAATACCATATTTATAATTTCAATATTACCATAACCTCCAATCGATTTCATTATATGAAAACATATATGAAACTAATATTCCATAAAAGATGCACAAGTTTATTATGGGAAAACATACCCATTAAACGTCTCTGGAAAACATGGCAAATGCGGCAATTGCTATAAGCTTTCGCTAGCCTTCCGATTGATGTCGTATATGACTGATTTCGAGGCCGACGAGATTTTTGGAAGAGCGGGATACTTTCTATTACATGGTATCTCGATTCACCATGGTAAGACATATCTATCGTAATAATCTATTCGTCTTGTATTAAAACTCAAGAAATCTGTCTTAAGATTATTAGATAAAGAGCGTTAATCTAAGAGAATAATAAATCAATAAAACATAAAATTTAATTGAAATATTAAATCGAACAGTACAAAATTAAGGACGATGCAACATGATTAAATCAAACCGATTGAAACGTGTTGAGGCCTGCACAAACGCAGTTTCCTTAAGACAGTTTCGACCACTCCTTAGTGCTTGAGTTCTTTGGTCGTCAGTTTCCCAATATACAACAACAGATGATCTTCGACAATAGCACTTCTGATGAGATCACGAACTCTGCCCTTGCTTTTTTCTATCACCAAAAAAACTACTTTTGAAAACCACAGAGAAAAAATTATAGAAAAAACCTCTGTGTTTTTTTTTGGTTGTGTAAAACCTAGAAAGTTAACTCTCTATTTATAGGAGTGTCACAAGGGTATAAGTGGAAATTTTGACCTATTAGAGCATTTAATATTGAGAATCAATCGATTCTTTTATAGAGAAATTTTCAAACTTACTATCTGAATAAAATGTAACTTCTAATGTTTACCATTTTAATTGCAAATAGAATTTGGCAACTATATACTCTTATTTTGAGGAAAATTATTTCAAATTTGGGTCAAATATCCGCAGGTTCACAGAGGACCAAACCGGTTCGAAAATTTGCATTACCCACATCGTATACGTGTGCACATTTACAAACCCACAATTGGTCCATATTTTCCTCAACAACGTTTGGGTTAATTTCTCATTCAAAGCTCTAAAATCATCGAATTTTTCCAACACAGAGCTCCCATCAATTGAACGTCTCTCAGCGAGTCTCAATAGTACATGAGCTGCAAGTAAATGATGTCGCTTCAAGACATAATATCGTGCCAAAAGATTAAAGTATTTGGCTTGATTACAATGTTGGGAACGCTCGATTGCAGAACTGGATGCGAGAAAGAAAACAAGGCTTAAACTTGGGGTGTGGTTGAAGAAAAAGGGAAGGGTTTGTGGTTTATGGATTGAGATTATAATTTGGAAATTGGAGTTTAGGGTTTGGGATATAATTTTTATTTTAAATTATTTTTATTTAATAATAAAATATAATTTTATTGTAAATTATTTTTATATGTAATAATAATAATAAATGTTCTGTCATAGAAAAAAATAAAATAAGGGTAAAGTACACTAGTGGTCACTGAGCTTTTAAGGCGCGTTCATTTTGGTCATCGAACTTTTACAACTTTTATTGAGGTCAATCAACTTTTAGTCTTCTTTTATTTTGACCACTCTCGTTACCTTCCTTCAAAAAATACTGACATGGTCGTTAGTTTTCCTTTTCTTCAATAAAACAATATACTTTGTGGGTTTCACTGCTGATTAAACCACTTGAACTTCTTTTTTTTTTCTTCTCCAAACCTATGCAACTTTTTAATGGCCTCAGAATTATAGCAGCTATATGACTCATTCTATGGCAAAAGGTTACCATGTAGGGAAATTTTGTTTCGTCCATATGAAGATATTTTGGGTATAGAGTACTCCATGGGGTGGTCTAATATTCTCATTCCGAGATCTAAGGAACCCAATTTCGATTCTTGGGTGGCAAAGCCATTTGAAACATCTAAACAGAGGCGAGAGAAGACAGTTCACTCTCTACTTGAAAAGCTTCCCCCTGAAACAATAATGTTGGATCCGACCAAGGTCGATACTGTGAGAGCACCACAAAAGAAAGAGAAGCCAACAAAGAAGGATATAGAAACTGAAATGAAAGTGCCATTGAAAATGTAAAGGATACAGAGCAAGGCAAGTAAGAGAGCAAAAGAAGAGAAGAGAGATGATCGATAGAGCCAAGAGACTGTTCTTGGAGCAACAAACGCAGGAACACGAAACGTCCAGAAAAAAAGCAAAAAACCAATCTGAAAAACTAAAATGCCAAAAAGTTTGCAGTGGTTTGTTCGTCAAAAGGCAACTTGATTATCTTCGATCCATTCTAAAAGGTTAATTGTTCTCATTTTCCCCATAATTTTGAGCTCATTTGACCTAAACAAGTATTTGAACCAGGTAGAGGTGGACACCATGGATGTGTATTCTCACCTCACTAGTCTATACATATAGAGATGGAAGTTAGATTTTGTAAATTATTGGTTCAATGGCTTATTTTTTGTTGTGCTTAGTATGTAGCTTATACTTTGTAGCATGAATGCCAGAAAACTTGTTTTACCTTTTCAAAAAAAATAAAAAGTTGTAAAGGTTTAGAGAAAAAGAAGAAAGAAAAGATTTAAGGAGTTTAATCAGCAGTGGAACCGCAAAGTATATTATTTTATTGAAGAAAAATAAAACTAACGGTCACATCAATTTTTTTGATGGAAGGTAACGGGAGTGACCAAAATGAAAGCAGACTAAAAGTTGGATGACCCCAATGAAAGTTTTAAAAGTTCGGTGACCAAAATAAACGCGCCCTAAAAATTCAGTGACCACTGGTGTACTTTACCCATAAAATAATTCATAGTGACTAAAATAAGAATAATCAGAAAGTTCAGTTAGTAAATTAAAAATTTTGAAAGTTGAATGACTAAAATAAGAGTGAGAAGATAGTTGAGTGATGAACGGTATAATTTATCTTATTATTTATTTATTCTAACACCCAAACAAATTTTTTTTTGAATTTAACACTTATTTGTAGGAACGCGTCTGGCTAGTGGCGAGTTCCATTAAAAAATGAAAACACATGAAACTTTCCATGCTCGTATGACGAGTTTCATGAGTTTTTATTTTTTAATCGAACTCTTCATATCAGTAAGATAAGTTACAGTTGTAGCGACCTTTTCGTCTGGGCTTTCCTGGAAACCCATTTTCGGAGTGGGGCTTCTTGTTTTAGATAAAAAAATGGTAAAAAAATAGAGTCGCCACCGTTCATTTGGATAAGGTAGACCAAACACCGAAAAGTCAACCAGATATGGGTTTGGGAGTTGGTTATGAGTGGGGAAGGATTAGCACCCCCACTACGCCCAAAATTGGTACCTACAGGTTCGCATCATATTTATTAAGGAAAATAAAAATTCGATTTGATTTAATAATTAATTTCCAAAATGCATGCATGCACAACAGTTTAAATCTGCCTTGGTATTCATGATGTGCAAAGGAGATGACACCCGGAGGCTGGGATGACACTCCCAATAGAAATATCGAAACAATAAGGCTTAAAACTATATACAACAATTATTATATATAAATAAATAAATAAACAACAAAATAAAATGAAATAAGAAAAGGAAGTAAAAATATGAAAAATATAAACATAGATAATTAAATACATCCGATAACTTTAAAACTTGTCTTGGTATCCACGATACGAAAAGATGACACCCGGAGGCCGGGATGACACTCCCAATAGAAATATCGAAACAATGGGGGCCAAATACTATATACGATATTTTTGTGAATAATATAAAAAAATAAAAATACTCTATAACATACAATGCACTATATACATATTAATATATACATGTAAACATAAATAAATATTTTATACATATCTTATATATATATACATATTATACAAATACTATATAAAGAAAATATTATACTATATACATATATTATAAGTATATCATATATTACACATATTATATAAATGTATATATATACATATACATTATACATATCATATATACCAATAATATACTACATATTATATACATAAATTACACAAAATATATACACAAATAAAATAAGAATAAAATGCATCAAATATAAAAAGTAAGGGACTGAAAATAAAGAAAATAAAAAAGATAGTGCAAAAAGAAATTAAAATTTAGGGCCAGAATTAAAATAATTACTAGAGTCAGGGACTAAAAGCGCAATTATCCCATTAAAGACTAATTAAATCTGCCTTGAGGACCGAATTGCAAAGCACTGAAAACTTCCAGCGACTTCTAAAATAATTTTACCATGCAGAAGACCCTATCTGCAATTATTTTATAGGGCGGAGGGATCAAATATGTAATTTACCCCTTTTAAATCCGATTTAATTAGGATTAGTGACTAGATTGCAAAACCATAGAAACATACAGGGACCCCTCGACGTATTTATCTATGTAGAAGGACTGGCATAATGATTTCCCTTTTTATTTTTTGTATGTGGATCCTCCATCCGGGTCTGGTTGTTATCCGGGTATAGCTAGAAATGACATCATTTTGGGCCGAACTCAGACGCCCCAAAACGACGTCGTTTAGTGTTCCTATATATATATATGTTTAACCCTAAAAAAACCATTTTAATAGTTTTATAAAAAATACTCCATATGCTCTCAACTCTACCATCGGCCGGACTGGACGCCGACTTGCTGTCCACTGTGAGCCGTCGTGGTCTGACGGCTGAACGCCGCCTCTGCCGACGGTCGAAAATACCTAAAACGTCCCTGAGGTATGTTTTTTTACCCGAATCTATATACTTTGTCTGTTTTCCCGAAATCTTTTCTAAAATTTGTAGATCTAGGTTTATTTTGAATAGTTTATATATATATATATACTTTTTACACAAATTAAAACGAGATAGTTATACTTCTCCCTTTTGCGTGAATGGATCTGGATTGAGACGGCCCGAACAAAACCCTTTTTGTTTCAAACTTGTTTTTTTTTTTGTATCAGATTTTTCAACTTTTATTTATTTTCCAAAAACCTCCATTACAATAAGATTTGGGTAGATTATATACCCGAAAATGTTGAACAAGTTGCACCCTTACATTTAATTTGATTTTTCAGGTTTGAAAAAAAATACTAACTTTTCTTGCTTTTCAGGTCTGATGGCGGCTTGGGCGGTGGCATTGCAGCCGGTGTCAGATCAAGTGGCCAAGGGTGTGTGTGGTGAAGCGCGTGCATCACACGGCGAAGGATGGCCGGCATAGAGGGCTAGGGTTTGATTATTAGGGTAAATTAGGGTTAGGGGTATTTTAGGTATATTAGGTTATTTTTAATTTGGGTTATTTGTTTGTAAATGGGTCTTGGGTTATTTAATTTGGGCTATTGGGTGTTTGTATTGGGCTTATGGGGATATGTAATGGGTATAGGGTTTTGGGTTGGATTGGTTATGTAACTGAGTTTGGGGCCTGGACCAAATGGGTTACAATAGCTGCCCCTTTTTGCTCATTGTTATGTAACAGGGATAGAGCAAAGACAAAATAGTGACCATTTTGGTCCACGTAGGTTGAGGGTTCTTCTCTGAAATCGCCGCTCTCTTGATCTTCAGTTGATCTGTATCGACCACTCTTGGAGGTAAAATCCTCAAACTGGAGTGCTCTGCTGAGAAGACAAAATCTTGGAGTTGGGAGCCTTTCTAGTGGCACGAGTCTTATCTTCTTCGTAGGAGGTTGAAGACCGAAAAATTTAAAGATCATACCCCGATTTTTTATCATCATAGGTATGGTACCTTGCTGCCGGAAGATTTTCACTATTTCCCAGAATGCTGAGGACTAGAAAATTGTAAGATCATGCCCCAATTTCTGATCGCCATAGGCATGAAAGGGTATCTCACTACATGATTACCAGAAGATTTTTGATGCTTCCATGAAAGCTGAAGACTGGAAAATTGAAAGATCATACCCCGATATATGATCGTCATAGGCATGAAATGATATCTTGTTACAACACGACTAGAAGATTTCTGCTACTTCCCTAAAATCTGAAGTTTGAAAAATCTATAGATGGTTCGTAGGCACAAAAGAGTTAACCGCTTTGAGACTGCCATATGATTTTCAATGCTTCCTTGAAAGCTGAAGGCTGGAAAATTTTAAGATCATGCCCCGATTTCTGATCGTCATAGGCATGAAAAGGTATCTTGCTACAAGACTACCAGATGGTTTTCGCTACTTCCATAAAAGTTGAAGACTGGAAAACCTTGAAGGATGCCCCAGTTTCTGATCGTCATAGGCATGAAATGGTATCTTGTTACAAAACGACTAGAAGATTTCTGTTGCTCCCCTGAAAGCTGAAGTCTGAAAAATCTCTAGATGGTACCCCAGTTTCTGACTGTCATAGGCACAAAAGGGTTACTCGCTTTGAGACTGCCATATGATTTTCGCTGCTTCCTTGAAAGCTGAAGACTAGAAAATTTTAACATCATGCCCCGATTTCTGATCGTTATAGGCATGAAAGGGTATCTCGCTACAAGACTACCGAATGGTTTTCGCTACTTCTATGAAAGCTGAAGACTGGAAAACCTTGAAGGATGCCCCAGTTTCTGACCGTCATAGGCACGAAATGGCATCTTGTTACAAAATAACTAGAATATTTTTGCTACTCCCCTAAAAGCTGAAGTTTAAAAAATCTCTAGATGGTGCCCCAGTTTTTGACCATCATAGGCACGGAAGAGTTACTCGCTTTGAGACTGCCATATGATTTTCGCTACTTCCTTGAAAGCTAAAGACTGTAAAATTTTAAGATCATGCCCCAATTTCTGATCGTCATATACATGAAAGGGTATCTCGCTACAAGACTACCGAAAGATTTTCGCTGCTTCTATGAAAGTTGAAGACTGGAAAATTGAAAGATCATACCCCGATTTATGATCGTCATAGGCATGAAATGGTATATTTTTACAAGAAGACTAGAAGATTTTTGCTACTTCCTTGAAAGCTTAAGTTTGAAAAATCTCTAGATGGTGTGCCCCGGTTTCTGACTGCCATAGGCACAAAAGAGTTACTCGTTTTGAGACTGCCATTTGATTTATGTAGCTTTCTTGAAAGGTGAAGACTGGAAAATTTTAAGACCATACCTCGATTTCTAATCGTCATAGGCATGAAAATGACATCTCGCTATTAAAAAAAATTTGATGCTTCCTTGAAAGCTGAAGACTGGAAAATTGAAAGGATGCTCAGGTTTCTGACCGTCTTGACATCAAAGTGTAACTTGCTTTGAGAGAACCACATGATTTTCACTTAATCCTTGAAAGTTGAAGACTAGAAAATTTTTGGATCATACCCCGATTTCTGATTGTCATCGGCATGAAATGGTATCTTCTAAAGCAAAACAGTCTGGTCTGGGGTAAGGGTTCTTGCTCTGACCACCATTTCTTCCTTGGACTTCACTTGATCTTCTTTGCCGTTCTTGTAAGCAAAATTTAGAGAAAGATTGACTTAGCTGCAACATTGACGCAAAGGGAAAGTCTATTGAAGGTTTGAACATTTGATTCTTCAGTTTGATTTCTTTTGCATTTTCCCAAATGCACATGATCAATGATTTTGAGTTGCCTTTACCGGTAGCCGTTTGCTCCGGGCTAGTTGTACCATTCCCCTGGCTACAATCAGTTTATACCAATCATGACATTGGATTTTCTAAAAGGATTTATTTTCCTTCGATCATTCGTAAAAATAGATTTTTGATGGACATTTGAATTTTCCATTGTCTTAAACTTTACCATGTTTAAGCACGTTGCGCCAATATTTCTATTGGACTTGTCAAAATGGCTTTGATCCAGCCGCCATACTAACAAAGAGACAAGATCGAAAGATGAAAGTCTTGATATTTGATCTAGCTACAACACTAACGAAGAAGGATCGAATGAAGGTTTTAAACATTTGATTCTGCTATTAGATTTCTTTTGCAGTTTTCCCAAATGCACAAGGATCAACGGTTTTGGGTTGCCTTTACCGATAGCCGTTTGTTCTGGGCTAGTTGTACCATTACCCTGGGTACAATCAGTTTGTACCAATCATAATATTGGATTTTCTCAAAGGATTTATTTTCTTTCGACCATTCGCAAAAATAGATTTTCAATGGACATTTGAATTATCCATTATCTTAAACTTGGTAATGTTTAAGCACATTGCGCCAAAATTTCTATCGGTCTTGCCAAAATGACTCTGATCTTTTCTACCAAGTCGAGGTCCGGTACTTCTTCCTCATAGGTTGTTTCCAGATTAATTGGTTGCTTGGTGGTCCCTCATTCCTAATGGTTGGCGTATACTATTACCTCTCCAAAAGTACTCTTTTTAATGCCAATCTAATAATGCTTTTGGTTGTTTTTATGTACATTTAGTTGCATAAGTTTGTTAAAATCATGCATTTGCACAAGGAGTTTAGAATTCTGCCCATGCCAGTGTGAATGGTTGTTTTGTTGGCAATTTTACAGGTTTGGCATAGTATTTGGCCCAGAAACGAAACACATGAAAGAATGCCAGAGAGAATGTCGAGTTGCTGTTGGCAGCGATGGACCAGAAGAGAAATGCCAAGCACCATTGGCAATAGGATGCCAGAAGAGTTATTCCAAGAACCTTGGTAATGCCAGCTCGAAAAAATAGGACCAGATCAGGCTGCAAAAAAATAGCATTTGATCAAACTCCAAAAAAATAGGAAGGGAAAAAATAGGATTCCAAGTCTGTCTGGCACAGATGGATCGAACGATGCCAAGCTCGACTACCAAAGGATCGACAGTATATGACGTCAGCCCTAGTGAAAACCTGATCAGCTTATCACTTCAAATATGGATAAGATGATCACATCCCTTATCCCTTGGCTCATTCAAATTTCAAACATGAAGGCTTATCCTAGGGCTTCTTCGCATGCCTATTTAAAGAACGATCAAGCAAACATTTAGAGGACGAATTGGGAGAGGATTTCATTGACAATCAGAAAAGGAAGGCTGCGTGGTTCGACCAACTAGACCAAGGGCTTGGAGCCATTGAAGGTCTGAATCAAGAGACCCGTTTAGTTATTTTTATTTTTTAAAGATGATGTATTTTGAAAATGTTTATGGTTTTTCGGTTAAATCCCTGACCATGAACTAATTCAATAGTTGGTGGGGGATGTTTGTGTTGAAATGCTGTTTTCATGTTTAGTTTTTAATAATAAATCCGCATTGGCAATGTTTTCTCTATTTGGCATACTTTAATGTTTTCTAAATACTATGCCAAGCGAGAGCTGGCACTGTTGGCCTATTGCTCCTCAATATCTTAACAGACTTGGGGTGGCAACGATCAAGTTGTTGAATACTAAGGAGAGAAGCTTCGAGAGAAGTCATTCAAGTAGATGAACTTACTTTGGGAGTGAAATCTACCCCTTAGGAGTATATATTGGATCTTAATCAAATTGGTTTATTTAAAAGCAAGCACTATAGAGATATAGGGGTTTTTACATGATCAATTTAGGGCAATGACCATCGAGAAAGGCTTTGCTAATTTTGAATTTGCTCGGCAAACAATGCCAAGATCGGTTGTTATTAAAGGCTGGCACGACATGAATAGTGTGAAAACCATGCATTCCCTGCCAACGCTCATCATTCATTAAAGCACCTTCCTTGCCAACGTCTTTACTTTACATTTATTTCTTTTCTTTTCAATTATTTCCAAAACAAACTTCAAAACAAATCAACTTTTTCTTAAGGCAAGTAACAATCAAAGCAATTGAATTCCAAGTCAATCTCTTTGGGATCGATACTCAGCTTACCAGCTGTATTACTTGCAGACCTTGTATACTTGCACGCAAAAGACTCATCTTTGCACTGTTTTATACTTTTCCAATACATATTTTCTGCCTCTTTTTCCAACATTTACTTAGAGAGTCTACAAGTTGTTGGCGCCATTGCCGGGGATTGCGACGAAATTTATTGCTTTAATTTTTACTTGTTTTTGTTTTCATTTTACTAACTTTGTTTTTTTTGTTTTGATCGTAAATTTTTTTCTTTTCTTTTTTTTTCAGGAAAGCTATAAAGAAGAGTATGGGCAGCCACATATGGTATGATGATGACTACATTTTTCCCACTTATGACTGCCAATATCCAACTCCAAGAGCGGTCTATGAGCAAAGACGATATGAAATGCATGAAGAGGATGCCTATACACAATCTCGGTACAGATTTCTAAACTGAAAAGCATGATTACATCAATGCAAGTGCCTCACAAGTTCAGCGAACCCTAATCATCTTCATACAAACTAAATTATGTAGGGTTTAAATCTCAACTCAAAAACATGATTTTATCATCATAACAACTTAATTTCAACTTAAATTTCAACATAGAATCATAAAATCTCAAAACCTCTAATTTAGTCCATAAACCCTAATTTCTTTCTCATCAAAATTCTTATCAACCAAGCATGTATTCCATGAATTATTGACATCAAAAGATAGAGCTTGAAGAGTAGAACAACTTTGTAGTTGAAAAGATTACCTGAAAATCGAGTTTCGGGGCTTGAATCGAGTTTGGAAAAATTTCCCTTCCCCCCATTGAGTTTTCAAAAATGGATGAAGAAGATAAAATCTTTATCTTTTGACTCTTTACTTTAGAAAATGTCTAATTATGCGACTTGTACCTTAAAAATGAATTTTAAATTCATTTAAATAGTGAAATTACTAAAATGCCCTTTTAATCTAACGATTGAAATTGATCTTATCATTAGTCATGGACCAAGATTTAATCTTCCATTTTTTTCTTCCAAAATTTTCCTTGTAGCTTTCTAAATATTTCAAAAATGCCATTGGGGCTTAATGACCAATTTGCCCTCCAACTAGTTTTTATTTACTAGCTTATTTCAAAATTGCCATCCCATTACAATCCAACTAAAATAGTTCATTCCCAACTGGTCACTATTCCTTAAATATTATTTTATAACTTTTCCATGGCTTATGGAACAACCCTTGAAATTTTGATTCGATCTCCCGATATTCGTAAAATACTTATACTACGATTTTACCTTTTCTGAACTATCGGATTTATTCAAAAAATTCTATATTTCCATATTCGGAAAATAAACATTATTATCTCATAAAAACTTCCTTTCCTAGAACTTAGATTTAATTTTCCTAACTCTGTCTACTATTCCAATAATTATCGAAAATCTCCATAGAATAAAATTTCTCTTAGAAATCCTTTATCGATAATCTATACGAATTTTCTATACTCTTACTGAGTCCAAAATATCGACCATAAACACTTTTATGGGACCTTCCCGGAGGCCACCCATCCTAACATTTCCCTGGCCTGAGCACGCTTAACAATTTTATTCGGTCCAAGTTCAGTACCTTTTACTGCATCTTAATTCTTAAAATCGATATCAAGGTACTTATTTCGATCCGATTCACTCTTATACTGAATAAAATTACTTATTGGGGAAATTTATACTTTAGTCTCCAAACTTTTCCAAAATTTATACTTTAACCCCAAAACTTTTAAAAATTACATCTTGGTCACTAGCCAAAATTTGAGATATTACAATTCTCCCCTTCTTAAGAAAATCCGTCCTCGAATTTTCAATGTTTACATGTTTCAAATAATTTTGGGTATTACTCCTGCATTCTCCTTTCAATTTCCCATGTGACTTCTTCCACTTTATGGTTTCTCCAAAAGACTTTATCCAGTAGAATTTTCTTGTTCCTTAACTTTTTGACTTTATATGCCAAAATTTTCACTGATCGTTACTCATATATGGGAGTAACGCCATTTGATAAACCACTAGTTCAACTCCTTTTAGGATCCCATATGGCCCAATAATTCCGGGACTAAGCTTTCCATTTTGAATAAAATATAACAACTTCTTCTAAGGTGAAACCTTCAAAAACACTTTGTCCTCAACTTCGTACTTAACATCCTTCTCTTATTGTCTGCATATGCCTTTTTGTTGATATGCGGCAACCTTGAGATTGTATTGAATAATTATTACTTTATCCTCTATTTCACGTGTCAAATCAACCTTCCAACTTTTGGGTTATACCCAACATTTCGATCCTGTAGCTCAAACCAATATTTCTACTAACTCATTCATGTATCAAATCTAATTACATCTCAATTTATTCAAGAGTGACGACATGTATATAATTTAGCCAATGCCCCTAAAACATAAGTACATATACTATAGACTTTTGCTCACTTCTAGAGATAAGACCCATTAATATACTCTTGGGTCCAACTCTTTCACGAATCCTTGAGGTATAATAGTTCTGGAACCAAGTTTTTCCCTTTTTGACCTATACAAATCATCTTTCCTCGAATTGATACTTTTATTCCTTTTCTCTTCTTTTAGCTTTAATTGATAACATCTTGTCCAAAGATCAACTTTCTTTTTACATCATACTTCTACATTTCATATAGATAGCCAATTTATCTTAAAATTGGCTTTAGAATTCTCAGATTAATGGCTTTAGTTTTAGCTTTACTAACAGACAGTTCTTAAAATTTCTTATAATTTTTGTGCTATGCTTCAAATCATTTATTAGCAGTCATACTATAATTCTTCAAATAAAATTATTCCTTGTCATACCGGCTTAACCCACTGATCTCACACTTTTTCTCATAAACAATGTGAGTACTTTATCATAGCTCAGAAATCAATGAAATCATTTTCTTATGAACTAATTACTGACTCCAATTTCTAACACCTTTCTAAGAAGTTTTCCAAACTACTTCCTCTGTATCAATATTACTTATTCATAGGAGTTTTATCATCCTTTATCTTCAAATAAACAATCATAACTTCTCTTTTGCTCTGACATTTAAGGCTCTCAACAGCTTAAACATTTAAACAACCAATGTTTTATTATATACAGATGCTGAAGGTTACAACCTCTTAGGTACTTCTTGTTCTTGTACTTAAGCCCCTTAATGCACCAATAGCTCAATCAAAATAGAAATCGGAACAAGTTCATACTTCATTTCATTATTACTGTTACGGTCATCTTTATAATCCTTGTGATCCAAGACTCTTGTTCTTGTCTATAAACACTTCTAGGGAAATTTCTATTAGTTGAAACAATCCTCAACTAAACACACTTCCTTTGACTTCATTAAGGAACTAATTTCTTTTAAAAAAATTAAATGTTTCTTCTTATAATCACTTCTACCTTGTGCATAGATAACGAACTTATCTTAATTACACTTTAGATTTCCGAGATGATACCTTTATAATACCTTTGTGATCAGTGTAACTAGGACACTTCTTACATTCCAGTGGAATAACTTTTTATGATAGTTGAGTAAGTAGCAGAATAATAATAGATAAATTCTACACAAAACATTTATAATATCCAGCTAATTTCCAAGAAACTCCGAACTTTAGAGACATTTTTCAGTGCCTCCTATTCAAGAATAGATTGTACTTCATTGGAATTCAACTCTTATTCCATCAACCAATACTACAAGTTTAAGGAAAATTACTTTTGATAACCAAAATTCATATTAAAAAACCTTACATAAGACTGCTTATCTCTTAATATTTATAGTACCACTCAAAAATGATAATCATGCTCATCTTCTATCTTTAAGTATACCAGAATATTGTCCATGGAGACTACTACTACAAACTGGTCTAAGTAGTATTGGAATACCCTATTCATCAACTCCATGAATACAACAGGGGCATTTACATGTCCAAATGACATTACCAAAAATTCGTAATGTCCATAACGAGCCCTGAATGTTGTCTTTGATACATCTTCTTCTTTGACCTTGAGTTGATAATAACCCGATCGAAAATCTATCTTTGAGAACACTGTTGCACCTCTAAGCTGATCAAATAGATCTTTAATCCTTAGTAGTGGATACTTGTTCTTAATAGTTACTTTATTCAACTACCGATAATCTATACATAATTGTAGAGAACCCTCTTTCTTCTCTACAAATAATACCGGAGTACCCCATGGTGATACACCCGGTCAAGTGTAATCCAGTCTAGCAGTTCTTGCAATTGAGCTTTCAACTTTCTTAGCTCAATTGACACCATCCTATGTGGTGCTATCGATACCGGTTCAATTCTAAGATAAACATCAATCCCAAATTGTACCTCTCTATATGAAGGTAATCCTAATAACTCATCTGAAAACATATTTGAAAATTTCCCACAATCGGGATATCTTTAATCTTCTTGGGTGACATCTGTATAATCATCACATAAATTTAACACGCCTTATATCCATTTACTTAACAACCTCTGAGTTGTTGTCGTAAAAATCACTGACTCTAAACAGTCAGTTCTTTTTTTCACATTTACTTCAGAACCATCAGGTTCTTGAAGCGCTAACCTTTTTTTACACATCACTTCTGCATCATATGCAGATAGCCAATTCATTCTGTAATCACTCATTTTTATATTTGGAAATTTTTGTGTTAATTTGCAAAAATTATGTAATCATTAATATTTATTATTATCGCATGTATACATATATTGTATTATTGTATTACGAACATGTGTTTTATTAGTATGCATCAATATATGTGTGATGTGTGTAAATGCATGTATAGTGTTATGTGGTATACGTGTGCTATGTGTATATTGTTTGTATATATGTCAATGTGTGCATCGTCATATTAAGTATGTGGTTAAACCAATATATAAGTTAGTATAATATGTAAATTATTTATGGTAAAGATGATATTGTGCATGTGTACGCGTAGGTTATATACACGTGTGTGCTTGTGTGTGTATACGTATGCAGTATTGTTATGATTATTATTGTGAATATTATTAATATTATTATTGGGCTGTGTAAGGATATAATTTAAATAAAATATAACCCAAATTGTATTAAAACCCAAAAATTATTATTAAGTAACTGTCCAAGTTCATTATGAATTACAAAATCCAAAATACATTACAAGGCCTGTTTGGCCCAAAACCCTAAGCCCTATCAGATATCTAACCCTAATTATTGTGGGTGTCTTTGCGCAGCTGATCCAGAACCGTTGGATTAAACATTGATCCAACGGTCATAATTAAAGGGAGAAGCCCGTCCAGATGCCGCGTGAAGGCAACGCTCGTGCCATCCAGCTCCCCACGCGCGCATGTGTCACACGCGCGAGGCTCCTAAGGTTCCCCAGATGCCACGTGGTGTCATCTCGCGAGATCTTCCACTCCAAGATCAGATCAGGGCCCTCCATGCAGCAAAGCATCCTAGCCATTGGATCAGATCTACTCCAACGGCTAGGGACAAGTCTGACAAGATGAACGCCTTCCCTATGTCACCACCATGCCGCCGTACCAACCGCCGCTTAGAGAACGTGCCAAAAAACACCAAAAGACAGTTTGTCAGTACCAAATCTCAGAAAATATGTATTACATGTCTTATTTTCTACCATAAACAATCAGAAAGATTAGGCATATATGTAAACCAACAAAAAAAAATTGTAACATCGATCAGTTTTCTAGAAGAATACAAAAATGTTTTCAGTGGTATTCCTTGCTTCTTTTTCCTTCTTGCATGTTAGTTTCAAAAATATAAAAAAATAAAAAAAGAAGATAGAGGGTTTAGAATTTACCCAACCGCCGGGGAATATCTTCTGGCCGGCAATAAGCCCCCATGGGGTGAGCTGATCAAGAGCCTCATGTCCTTGGCCGGGGTGTTTATTCAAAAAAATGTTTCTTTTGTCTCGGGTTTTCCTAGATCTAGGTTAATAAGGGGTAGATCCTTTAAATCCAAGGTTGGATTCGAGATTAGATGAAAGGGAGGAATCATCTGGTGTGTTTTTTGTAGTCGCCGGCGTCGGTGAGCGACGACCGACGACGATGGACACGGCGGAGAGGTTTTTTTTGAAACCCAAAAATTGTAAATGCTAAAGGGCTGAAAACCGAACCAATTAGGTTATTTTATAGGGTTTTTTTTCTTTTGTAAACGGTATAATTAGTCACTAAATCCCCCTTGCTTTGAGTATTTTTAAATTTGTCTTTCCCTTGGTATAATCACAAACCTGGTCCCTCTCATCTTTTATAATCTTTCAATCTAGTCCCGTAATTGAACCGAATCAGTTTTATAATGGTGAAATCGTACCCTGAGGACCTCCGCATTTTGAAAGTTTTCGCTTGGGGTTTGCCCCTTGGATATTTTACAGCATAGGTCCTTCTAGGTTTCATTGAACTTGCATTCTCATCCCTGAATCTTGTTTTTATTGCTTCGACTTCTTTCCTTTTTGTTTCACTTTATTTCAGTGCAGTCCCCTTGATTATATCTCAATTATTTATTTATCTTGCATTTTTATTTCATGTTCCCAGCATGTTTGCATTTTAGTGTATCCTTTTTACGTCCTCTATGTATGGTCTTTTCATATTACATGTACATTTTTGTTTTATAACACGAGTCTTTGTGATACCATGCCTTCATGTTTTAATTTAGTTTGTTTGTATACATGCCTATTTTATATGTTTAGTTTAATTTGTGGATCATGTATGTATATTAACACGCTCTTTGTTTGTTTCGATTGTTTACGATATCACGATTTCTTTTGTGTTTTATTTCCTTTGTTCATCATGCGTATATATGTATATTTTTGATGGTCGTAGTTTTTTCGCATGTAATATGTTTTCGTATGCTAAAACAAATTCCCATATCCTTTTTAGGTTACATGTTAGTGTGTTCCTACATGATGTATTGTTTTTTTATTTTATTTTGATATGTGCATAAAATATGCCATATATTAAACTTTAACGTATTATCATGACGTTGATATCTCATTAATCTAGCATCATATTTGATGCATTTAGTTAATTTTGAATGTATGTTTTTTATGTTCATGTGCATACTTTGTTTTTATTATTGCAATATACTATGTTCATGCATTTAATTATTTCGTTTAAATTTTGCAATTCACATATTTTATGTTTTAATATCATCTCAATGTAAATTGTATATTTTATATTTTTGCTTTCTAAGATTTCATATAGGAATATAAATTGTCAATGCGGTGCCCTTTTATCCGAGCGTAAACGGGGCCAGTATCATGAGTAGTGATGGTGGTTGGGCGTTTACTATCGGATAATGGGGCTTTTAAAATTTACTCGCACTTATAACCAAATTTCAATTTAATCATCACTTTAATCCAGAAAGTTTAATATTAATAAAGCGGTAATTATTAAAGTACCAATTTTTGGGCGGTGTAGGGGTGCTAATCCTTCCCCATCTGTTACCGACTCCCGAACCCAATATTTTTAAAATCTCTTGTTTTACGGTGTCTGGCCTACCTTGAGTGGCCGGTGGCGACTCCATTTTTTAATAAAATCTGATTTTTCTAAAACCCTACGGAATAAATATTTTAATACCCGAAAGACCCAAACATCTTAAAACCCGAGTTTTTAGCGAAAAAGGATATCGCTACAGATGGCGACTCCCCTGGGGACAGTTTTTGTTTTTTTTTCAAAAACAAAAAGAAAATCAAGCTTTTTTAAAATAATTATCGCTTTAGTAATATTGAAAGTTCCGGATTAAAGTGACTATTAAATTAACATCTGGTTATAATTGCACGTTTATTTTAACGTATTTGAAATTTGGCATATAAACTCGTCCTTTTAAGTGGATGGGGGGGAAACGCTAATGCCTTCGTGAGGATATCGTTCCTCCATGTAGGCCTTGCAAGTACCTTCAGGGCTTGAGTACCTTATGCTTTCGTAAGGATATCATTCCTTCGTGTAGGCAAAAGCGAATGGGTCCCCATAAATTGAACCCAGTTGAAAGGAGCCTATAATGGGTGATGATCGGGGGCCTTGCTACTCTTAGTAGAGGACAACATGGACAATTCGGGTACCTCTTAGCACCAACACTGCATGTAGAGAACACATAGAGACCCACCCCTTTAGAGCCATGCGGATAACCTAGGTGTTTTAGACAAGATGTAAATAGGGTTGTTTTGTGTATTTATCTTATTTAATTCGTCCTTTTATTTATGTATTTATTGATTTTATCTGGTACTGACTTGTTTTCTTTTTTGTTTTTGCTTTTTGCATACATCATTGCATTTGCATTATATAAAGGTACTGGATCAAGTGGTTTGTCCGATCAGAAAATCTTTCATCATGGAAAAAGGGTATCTTAAGAAAGAAGAACTCTATTCAGCCGTCAAGCACTGGTCAGAAGTCAATCAGAGGACCCAAGGTAACAGTCTTCCAAGTGAGCACATAGTGGCAGGTACACCTCTGTGAGTCTCCAACAGAACGACTTATTGGATCTTCAAAAGATTTGGGAAGGATGGGACCGAAGACTACAAGACTTATTCTGTGATAGTTATGGCGACATAGCACAGTTGTTGTATGTCCGAGTCAACCAGCCCTTACTCAGAGCCATCTTCTAGTTTTGGAACCCGACTTTTTGCTGCTTCACATTCAACATGCAGGACGTGATGCCTACGGTAGAGGAGTACACCGCTTTACTTAATCAGAAGAATGTCCAGAAAGATTGTATCTATGCGAAGCCATCAAGGAACCATAATTACACTTCGAAGCTCAAAACCTTTGCCGAGATGAGTGACGATTGGTTTAATGGCCTAATTTGGCTTCGAGAAGACAACTTAGTCTTTGCATGGGAGAGTATCCGAGACATCATACCCGCGTACCCGGATGAGGGAAAAAGGATGGACCTTTTTGCATTGGGAATATATGGCTTAGCCATTCTAACCGAGACTTTTATTTCTTTAAATGCTAGTCGAAAGCACGAAGAGGGACATTTCAGAGGGTGTGCACAATTGTTACAGGTTTGGATTCAGATCCATATGTGGAAGACACTGATGAGGGTTTTACCGGGAATATCATTTCGAGACTTTTCATCATTGCGAGAGTATTTAGCGAAGGAGTGGCGAGAGGACTTGAAAACAAAGAAATGGTCCCATTTCTTTAGGAACATTCAAGACGAAGACATAGTGTAGAGAGTTCTTTGGCTCGGCAGGATTAGTTACTTCCTATACAGCTGCAACAATTATGACTAGCTGATGATGTTAGGGCTGTATGGAGGGATTGCTTGTGCTCCGCTTCTGGTGTCCCGACAATTCGGGTCATGACAGTTTGTTCCTATCACCACCGGTTTAAGCCAAAGTGAGTTTCCTTTCAAAGGCTAATTTAGGGCGAAGATTGAGACTATCATGAGGGCTTGGGATCACTGTTATCGGATCAGGGCAGAGGGAGATACTGAGTCTTTGATCACCCCGGATTATGATATTTGGAGACGCCTTAGGATTAACGACAAGATCTCGGAACCCGATCTAGGGCCAGCCATGTCACTTGAGGAGCTTATGAGAATAGTGCCATTCGAGGCCGACATTTGGCGAAACGAACTCGAGGAGGTTAAGAAGAAGATGTAGGCTTTACAGACTCAGCATGATGATGAGCTCTACAAGGTAAGCTTAGATATTGATGAACGTGATGGGATCATTAGGCAGTTGAAGAAGCTGAACGCAGATTTGAGCGAGAAGAACGCTCTCTACCAAAAAAATACCATCCAACTCCAAGCAAAGGTGCAGAAGGCCGGCCGAAGTCAGTTCCTAGCTGTGGAGAAGGAAAGGATGAACGGTATGCACTTAGTCGAAGAAGAAGGAGAGGAATCAAGCGATCAATTGAGAAGGAGATAGAAAGTTGCAAATTAGCCATCGAGAGTGAAAGACGATCTTTTAGGGATGCCATCAACCAGAGAGAAAGAAAATCTAGGCAAGAGATCGACAAAGGCAAGCAAGAAATAATCGACGAAAGAGAAAATACTGCCCTGTGGAAGAGGAAATCCATGGGGTGCAGGAATAGACTACTAGAGATGCAAAGCCTGTACAATGACACTGTTCAGAGCTTGAACCAGAGTCAAGATCAGAATACCGAGTTAGAAGGGAGGTTGGTAGAGTTGGAGCAGTCCTTTCAGACTTATCGTCAAAGGAATGACTTTGTAGAACTACAAGAAAAGGAGCGTGAAATGGGTATGTTACGAGCCCGCATTGAGTCACTCGAAGCAACTGTTCAGGATTACAGAGAGAGAATCAGTGTATTCGAAGATGCTACATCCAGGGGAGACAACTATTGGAGAAGAAGACTTTGTGATTCTACCCAGATAGTTCAAGACAGAGACCAGTGTTACGCGACCCTGATGGCGGACATACAACGAGTTGCAAGGCATGTGAATGACTTAGCTACTGAAGCCGCGTCTCTTCGACCTTTCATAACCCCGGATATGGAAGAAGCACCGAGGTTTATCAAGCTGCTCAGGGCTATCGATAAGCTAGGAGATAGAGCTAGGGCTTATGTGTAGAACTTAGTTTTGTAATCAGTGCTTTTGTAATAGGGACCCTTTTTGTAATGTGAACCCTTTTGTAATCTGGATTGTAATATCCCATTATTTGATTAGTGACCAAAATGTAAAGAATCAAAAGTTAGTGGTTTTAGTTCAGTAACTAAAACGTAAAGTTTTAAAATTTGGTGACAAAAGTAAAAAGCTGAGAAAAGTTCAAGGACCAACATAGTAATTTTCCCAATAATTATTTTTATTCCATAAATAGATAGATCATCTAAGGGTGTGGGCCGAATATAAAAACTATGGTTTGATCTGATGTTTCTATTATTGGGAAATTACGGTTAAAGTTTAAGTATAATTCGGGTAATCGTATGAGCTCGAAATTTCATGAAAATTTGAAAGAAGTCTTAAAAAGACCCGAACAGCATAGCATCCAAGGTTTGAATCATTTTTAAATCAGTTTAGATTCGATTCTATTCAATATTTTGTATAGGTGGTGGAATGGCATTTTTGAAAATAAATTATTTCATTAATGACATTTTAGACATTTCACCTATACTTTTTAATGAAAATTTATTATGGAAGAGGATAAAATATAGGTGTTGGCTTGTGATTGGTTATAACTAAGGGGTGAAATAGTCATTTGACTATTTTAGAGATTTTTATTATTATATAGCCAAATTAGAAGACATTTGGCATTAAAATTAAAGATAGAAAGACTAGAAATTTGCTCATCTTTCTCCCAAGTAGCCGAGACCCCTAGCAAGGTAAGAGCAAAAATTTTAATTTAATTTTTGGCTTGATTTACGTGGTTTTTGGTTAGAGACATGAAATAAGAAATTGATCTCCTTTGAATTCTCCATCTTTTGACATAAGTTTTACTTAGTTTCCATGTCTCTAAGTTGAGTTTGATGTTTAAGGTGGTTGAAGAGCATGTTAAGATTTCATGTTTTAAGGCTTAATCAAGTTGGAAATGGTGTTGTAGTGTTGTTTAGATGCTTGAAATGATGAAAACTTCTTGATAAACCTTAGGGACCATTTCGGCAAAATGAATAATATTAGGGAAAATTTTGTAAAAATTATTTTGATGATGGATTTGATTAGAATGTTGTTTTCTAAGTTGAATTATGTTGTTGAATTGAAGCAAACATCATTTTAGGACCAATTTGTGAATTGTGTAAATTGGGTGAAATAAGTGAAAAATTGGAAAATATTCAAGAAGCATGGGTATGTTGTTTGCTATGATACAATGATCATTTTGGTATTAATATTTTTGAAAATGGAGATGAAATGTGGAAGTTTCCAAATTTTAGTTTATAAACCATAAGAGAGAGAATTTAGGGTTTAAAGGGAAATTATCAATTTATTGGTTGTAGTGTGTAATTTGAGATGTGATTAAAGTATTGGGAGCATGGTGGTTACAAAGAAGTACTTGGTTGAAAATATTAATTTTTCCATATTGGTATGTACATGTATTAGTAAGGTTTGGACATGTACTTAAGGTTGCTTGTATCATGTATTTAATGTACATACAGATAACAAGCGAGTTCGAGATCAAACGAGTGAAGAAAGAAGATAGAAGTGCAACCAAGCTTAGCGAGGCTAGTATAAAGTTTACTTTTGAAAGTGTCAAGGTGACTGCAATGCATGATCTTTATGTCATTCATCATATAATTGACATGTTAAAAATATGTCAAGAGTTGAAAATACATGCATAGATCACTACTTATTCATGTAATGTTATTTTGGGTAGGAATTGCTTAATATATATATATGTTGCCATGTATGAGATTATGATTGAAATAAAGCCCAAAGTATGAGATAGGAAATTAAAAGTATAGTTGGATATCCATAGAGTCATAAACAACTATATAAACATTTTAGCAATCCCAGTAGAGTGCAATTTTATTATAAGCACTTCAAGTAAAGTGCAAAATAATTAATAACTGTATACTCTGGTAAGTATACAAAAGCACTTCGGTGCTAAGCACTTCCAGTAAAGTGTACATAATATACTATACTCAAGTAAGTATAGGGGGGATGAATCGCGTACAAAAATTTCCTTAATTCAATACTTGGGCTAAATGAATTGAAAAACATGATAAAAAGGCTTGAAAGCTCAATGATGAATATGGCAACGGTATTGGTAAGAATCAAGTTATTACCATGTAATATGTTATTATACTTATATCATGTCGTATATGCTAATATGCATAAAATGGTAGGTGATCATATGCATTGTTATTTTATTATATTGACATCTATGTTAAATTGCATCGAATGAAATGAAGTTGCCTCACTAAGTATATGCTTAGCGTATGATGAATTTCATGCATAGGTTTTAAAGGAGCTTCGAGAGAAGAGTAGCCGAGTATCACTTTCATATTTTGGGAGGTATATCTCCATACTCATAGTAATGTAATGACATCCATCCTTTCTTTTAGAAACGTACTAGATGACATGTATAATCAATGGGGTTGTAATAACTTATTACCAAATATGGTTGTTTAATAGTTGTGATAATATAGATAATGAACCTAGTAAATTCTATTATATCTATAAATGATAATGGATTAAGTTTTATTAAATTTGGGTCTTAAGGTAGAAAGATTAAAAATCTGTCCAAATGTGTATACAAAAGCAGTGAGTTTGAAAAATCAGCATAAATTCTATAATTGGACTTAGATGGTGAATCTTATATGTATGAACTAAAAATTTTGTCTAGTTTCTTACAAAATTAACTGTGACTGATTTCGATTTGTATGTAAAAAGTTATGAATTTTTATTCGACAGAAGGTCAGAAAATAGGGTAGCAGAATTTTTGAAATTCTGGGCTGTGACGTGAATCTAAGGATTTATTTGAATTTTTATGTAATGAATTTAGGCTAATAATTTATATGGTTAGAAAGCTTAATCAATCTAGTTTAATTAGAAAATTTCACAATGAATTTTCGATGTCTATAAATTTTTTTATAAATTTTTAAGTAAAGGCAGTGCAGGCTGCCAATTTTCTATATTAAGAAAATATAAGGGTTTAATCTTTGTTAGTAACATCACTGACTCGTATTTGGTGATAAATACAGAAAAGGGATGTTACATTAATTGGTATCAGAGACTCAGGTTTAGTCAATTCTGAATAGAAATTGAATTTAAAAATGAGTGGGAATTGTATACATGCCACTAGGATGTCATAATTACTAATGATAATGTGCAGATACTCTGATGCTCTATAATTAGTAATGATACTCTATGTTAAGAAACTTGTTGAAAATGTGTTCTATTCAGATGTCGGACCATCAGGGTTCTAGACATGCGTTTGAAAAAGAGGTTCCTAAGGAGAGTGGAAGTAACGAGGTAAATCAGAATGTACCTCAGGAGCAATATCAAGGTCAGGCACCTGCACAAGGACAACAAGACATGCCGGTTCAGGATCGTAGACTGTTCCTGCAGGCATTAGATGATATCTTAAATAGACCGAAACCAGTGTCTGTGCCAAGGGAGTTGAGGAAGTTGAAGGCATCAGAGTTTAAAGGTGATTCTGATGTTGATCCGATGTCTGCGGACTTTTGGCTAAATGATATTAAAATTATGTTGGACTCTATCCGGTGTGATGATCAAGGAAGACTGGAAGGTGTAACATCACTTTTGATGGAGCCTGCTCGAATTTGGTGGACCACCATTACTACTCAGATTCCTCAGGAACGAGTTACTTGGGAATTCTTTTTAAAAGAGTTCCAGAACAAGTACATTGGTGATGTTTTCATCGAGGATATGAGGATTCAGTTTATGAATCTAAAGCAAGTAGGCAGATCGATATATGAGTATGAGTGTGAGTTTAATAAGCTTAGCCGGTTTGCTATAAGCTCATTCCGACTGAGAAGCACAAAGTTAATAAATTTGTGGGAGGCCTAGATCCGGAGTATAAGAAAGTCTTGGTTGCTCTCGATTTGTCTAAATTTCAAGTTGCGGTTAACCGAGCTAAAGGAATAGAGAGAGTGGAACAAGAAGAAGCTTCTGAGAAGAAAGCACAGTCAACTAAGCGGCCTAGAGGTCCCAGTGTCTTACCCTGGTCTAAAAGGGGTAAAGGATTTCAGCAGCAAGGATCAGTTGGGTCGATGTCGTCCGTAAAGAAGAATTCTTCTGCGGGTAAATCCAAAAAAGTCCACAATAAAACTAGTGGAAGTAAAGGTGAAGGATTTTGGAATAGACCTGAATGCAAGACTTGTGGAAGAATACATCCTCGTCAATGTTGGTATGCATCGGAGACAGTGTGTTATCAATGTGGGAAGCCGGGTCATTTCAAATGAGCTTGTCCAAAATTACAAGAGAACCAATCGGTGGCTGCTTCTCAGAGAAATAAAGGGAACCGAGCATGGAATTCCCACCAAGGTGCATCGGAAGTTGCATCAAATCTGAAAGGCAAAGCTCCTGCTCGTGTATATAACATCAAGACCACAAAGAGTAAAGATGATCCTGATGTGATATCAGGTATGCTTGAACTCTTTAATAGACCTATTTTTGCATTAATTGATCCTGGTTCCACTCATTGATATATTAGTTCTAGAATCATAGTAGAAAGACAAATTCTAGTAGAACTAATTATGAGTGAGGTAGTAGCAACCAATCCAATAGGCCAGAGTGCTAAGGTCAAGAGGATTTTCCGTCAGTGTCCTATTAAAATTCAGAGTGTGGATTTCCCCGCTGACCTTATGGAATTACTGTTTTGTGAGTTCGAAATAATATTGGGGATGGCTTGGTTATTTATATATGATGATGTGGTGGAGTGCCGATTAAAAAGATTAATTTTAAAGGCACCAAATGGATCACGAATAATATTCGTGGGCGAGAAGCCGAATCATCGTAGTAATGTTATTTCAGCTGTGGTTGCGAATGAAATGTTGATTGATGGCTGTGAAATAGATCCAACTCCCGAAATTGATACCTTGAAGCAGGGAGTGAATATAGAAGATATACCTACGGTGTGGGAATTTCCAGATATATTCCCAGAAGAATTACCGGGATACCTCCAAATAGAGAGGTAGAATTTGGAATTGATGTTTTACCTGCTACAACACCTATATCAATTGCACCGTATCGTGTGGCACCTGCTGAACTCAGGGAACTCAAATCAAATCTACAAGAATTGCAGAATCGAGGCTTTATACGGCCAAGTATATCAACATAGGGAGCACCTGTATTATTTGTAAAGAAGAAAAATAGATCAATGAGATTGTATATTGATTATCGTCAACAAAATAAAGTGACGATAAAGAATAAATATCTATTACCAAGAATTGATGATCTTTTTTATCAATTAAAGGGGGCAGTAGTGTTCTCTAAGATTAATCTTCGATGGGGCTATCATCAATTAAAGATTGAAGAGCAGGATATTCCAAATACGGCTTTCAGGACTCGATATGGACATTACAAGTTCGTGGTAATGTCGTTTGGATTAACTAATGCCCCAGCAACATTTATGGATTTGATGAACCAAATTTTTCAGCCATACTTGGATCAGTTTGTACTGGTATTCATAGATGATAGCCTGGTTTATTCTAAAACCAAGGAGGAACATGATGTTCATCTTAGAATAGTTCTTCAGATCTTGAGGGAGAAGAAGTTATATGCCAAACTATCTAAATGTGAGTTTTGGCTTTCTGAGGTGACATTTCTTGGATATATAGTATCGACTGAAGGAATTCAGGTCGATCCTCAGAAAAGTCAAGCTATCATGGAGTGGAAACCTCCTAAAAATATCACAAAGGTTAAAAGTTTTCTCAGATTGCCAGGATATTATCGCCGGTTCGTGAAAGAGTTCTTGATGATTGCTGCACCTATTACCAAACTGCTCAGAAAGAATATACCTTTTATATGGACTAAAGAATGTCAAGAATGTTTTGAAAGATTGAAGAAAGTCTTGACAGAAGCTCCGGTGTTAGTTCAACCTGAATCTGGTAAGAATTTTATTGTGTATAGTGATACATCACACAATGGTTTGGGTTGTGTACTTATGCAAGACGGGAAAGTGGTGGCTTATGCTTCTAGGTAGCTTAAAACTCATGAGAGGAACTATCCTACTCACGATTTGGAATTAGCTGCGGTTGTCTTTGCTTTAAAAATTTGCCGCCGCTACTTATATGGTGAAAAATGTTATATATACACGAACCATAAAAGCCTGAAATATCTTTTATTGCAGAAGGAGTTGAATCTAAGACAAAGGTGATGGATCAAGCTAATTAAGGATTATGATGCAATTATTGATTATCAACCGGGAAAGGCTAATGTAGTGGCATATTCACTTAGCTGAAAGATGTTTTCAGCTCTACGGATATCAAACGCTCAATTATCAATATTTGATGATGGTGCTTTACTTGCTGAGCTGAATATCAGGTCTACTTTGATAGACAAAATCAAAGAATCACAAGAAAAAGATGAAAATTGTTTAGAAAAGAAAAAGGAAATTAAAAGGGAAGAATCTTCAAACTTCGAGGTGAAGTCTAATGGATGTTTATATTATAAAGGACGTGCTTATATTCTTGAAGATGAAGAATTGAAAAAGGAAATCCTCACAGAAGCACATTATAGTCCTTTAACGATGCACCCGATAGGAAATAAAAATGTATCAGGATTTGAAAACCCGTTTTTGGTGGCCAGGAATGAAAAGAACTATAACAGAATTCGTGTCTAAATGCTTAACTTGTCCGTAAGTTAAAGCAGAACATCAAGTGCCATCAGGGTTTCTTCAACCAATCGCTATTACAGAATGGAAATGGGAAAAGTGACTATGGACTTTGTAACTGGATTACCATTGACACCAAGTAGGAAAGACACGATTTGGGTGATCGTGGATCGATTAACCAAATCAGCACATTTCTTGCTAGTCAGAACTGATTTCTCTTTGAGTAAATAGGCAGAGTTGTATATTCGAGAGATTGTTAGACTACATGGAGTTCCTATTTCCATTGTGTCTGACAGAGATCCCAGCTTTACTTCTAGATTCTCGAAAGCACTACAGGAAGCGTTGGGTACCCAATTGCAATTTAGTACCGCCTTCCACTCTCAAACTGATGGACAATTAGAAAGAACAATTCAGATTTTGGAAGATATGCTTAGAGCGTGTGTCATTGAGTTTGCAGCTTCGTGGGAAAAGTACTTACCATTGGTCGAATTTGCGTATAACAGCTGTTATCAGTCAAGCATCAAAATGGCACCATATGAAGCTTTATATGGAAGAAAATGCTCAACACCGTTAAATTGGTTTGAGTTGGAAGACCATAAGATTATTGGGCCTGACTTGATTCAAGAAGGTGAAGAAAAAGTAAAGATAATTCGAGATAATCTAAGGGCAGCTTTCGATAGACGAAAGGCTTATTCAGATTTAAAAAGAAAAGATATTGAGTATCAGATAGGAGACAAGGTATTTTTGAAAGTTTCACCATGGAATAAAATAATGAGATTCAGAAGAAAAGGGAAGCTTAGTTCCAGATTCATAGGCCCGTATGAAATCTTGAAAATAGTTGGACCGATGGCGTATAAATTGGCTTTACCACCAGAAATGAGCAAGATTCATGATGTTTTTCATGTATCGATGCTTCGCAAATATAGGTCGGATCCTTCTCATGTCATTTTACCTGCGGAAGTTGAGATGCAACCTGATTTGACATTTGAAGAGAGGTGACCGCTCAGATCCAGCCACCAATTGAGCCAAGTAAATGTCAAATCGTGGAAGGATCTTTCAAAAGCATTCATTGAGCAATACAAACATGTAACAAATATGATTCCTAGTAGGATTATGTTGGAAAACATGGGGCAGAAGTCCAACGAAAGTTTGCGACAGTATGCCCAGAGGTGGCGAGAGGTGACCGCTCAGATCCAGCCACCAATTTTTGAACACGAGATCACACCCCTATTTGTGAATACTCTGAAGGAAACACTGTTCGATCTCCTCATTAATAATACAACTCAGAGTTTTGCTGATTTGATCAGGACTGGGGAGTCTCTTGAATTGGCAATCAAGAGCGGCATGATTGACAGCGGGGAAGGTTCTCGAAAATACAACAAGAAGAATGAGGTAAACACCACGTGTACTTACACTGCTCCGAAGAACGTCACGTTCCCCCAACCACAAGCATCTACGAGGAAGGCTCAAAACTCAAACCAGAGAGAAGAGATAGCCCCAAGAAAGGAAAAAGAGAAACAAGTTTTTACTCCATTGCCAGTTTCATACTCTGAGCTTTACTCTTAGCTGCACAAAGCGGATTTGGTCCATCCGTACTATGTTACTCCGTTCAAACCTCCATTTATGTCCTGGTATGACCCGAATGCACATTGCGATTATCATGGCGGTGCCCCTGGTCATCCCATAGAAAATTGCCTCACATTCAAGAAACTTGTGCAGAGTATGATTAACTCTGGGGTATTGAAATTCGAAGAACCGAATGTGGCTGCTAACCCGTTGCCCAATCACGGGAACCATGGAGTAAATGCTATCGAGGAATACAATGCCAGGAAAACTAAAGCGGATGTGTTAACAATCAAGTCCCCATTACGGTGGGTATTCGAACAATTGTGCATGGCCTGTTTGATTGACAGGGGCATGGTAGTAGTGCGGAGAGGATATGAAACTTATTGTGAGTTCCACGAGGATGGAGGGTATGACATCCAGTGTTGTGAAGAATTCAGGAGATTAGTGCATCAGCTAATGGACAACAAGATGATAGAGTTCTTCGAAGAGCCTGCAGGAAGGAAAGGATCATATGTATGCATGGCAGACATCCCTAGCCTCAAATATGGGAGAGACAGACCTTTTGTCGTCTCCTCCAAGCCAGAAGGAGCAAGTTCGTCCCAAGAAGAAGTTGCAAAGGTGACTCCAAAAATAATCATCTCAGCACCATCCCCATTCCCGTTCAAGGACATACGGCAAACTCCTTGGAATTATGCCACGAATGTAACCATACCAGAGAAACCGAAATCCGGCGAAGAGAAGGAACAAAAGGTAGAAGAAGAGTCTGCACCGAAAGACGAGCAAACCAAGAATGATGAGAATGTTGGCGAAGTAGGCCACTTCACGAGGAGCGGCAGATGCTACTCTTTGGAGGCTTTGAAGACTGCTGAAGTTGCAAAAGGCAAAGAAGAAGGTACATCAACTAGTCCTATCCAGATATTTGGCGAAGAACCCCCTCCAAAAATAAATAAACCGGTAACCAAAGCTCAGATAAAGGAATTTCCGAAGTTCCTAAGGCACAACGAATACAACGTGGTGGAACAACTACGAAAGCAACCAACAAGAATTACGGTGCTAGAATTGCTCTTGAGTTCAGAGAAGCACCGTGAGGCATTATTAAAGGTGCTAAACCAGACGTTTGTACCCAGTGACATCTCTGTATCAAAGCTAGACAGAATAGTGGGGCATATCACTGCATACAACCACATAATGTTTAGTGATGACGAGATCCCAGAGGGAGGTATGGGGTTTACTAAGGCTCTTAACATCACAACCCACTGCAAAAGGTATATTTTGCCCGGGGTTCTGATTGATAATGGGTCGGCACTAAATGTACTACCGATGGTGACTTTGCAAAAGCTACTGGTAGATGATTCCCACATAAAACCTTGTCACAACTCTGTAAGAGCCTTTGATTGTACTCAAAAGGCAGTGCTTAGAAAGATTGAGGTACCTTTATTGATTGGTTGTTGGGGAGACCATGGATTCACTCTGCAGGAGCTGTTCCTTCATCACTCCATCAAAAATTAAAATTTGTGATTAAAGGCAAGTTGGTCACTGTGGAGGCCGAACATGAGATCATCGCCTCAGCTACATAAGATGCCCCCTACATATATAATGATGAAGATGCTGCGGAATGCTCTTTCCTAGCACTAGAACTGGTGATTGCTACATTCATCGCGGAGGGTAATCGGATCCCTTACCCCAGGTTATCTAACTACACCAAGATGACCGTGTCTGAAACTATGGGATGAGGAGCCAAAACCGGAAGGGGGCTAGGGAGAAGATTGCAAGGAAGCCTACGAGCCAAGAGCATCATCACCAAGGAGGATCGTTCTGGGCTTGGCTACAAACCAAGTGTTCAGCAGAGGAGGGAAGAGTATAAGAGGAAAAAAGAACAAAGGAGGGCCAGACTCAAGGGAGAAGACATTCCCTGAAGACCAATGTCTTTCCCTCATGTGAAAAACATTTTGTCTCCGAAAGATTCAGCCGTACATGACAGAAAGTGGAAGAAGCAATTAGAGAAAATGACATACTCAATGAGAAGCAGATGTTTAGTGAATCACTTAAAGGGATGTCATCAACATGATAGCTGAAGGTAACAATGGCAGCAGCGTGTTGACCAGCATCCGCCCTTGCCGCCCTGGGGAAACTCTTGATAACTGGAGCTACGCTGATCTACCTGTAGTCTTTAGGGCCATATCAGAGTAATGCTCCGAATTAACCTTTTTGTTTTTGCCCATAAGCAATGGGGATCTTTTGTATAGGGAATCTATGTTAACTTTTTGTTTGCAATGAAAAGATATCTTCCCCGTTTTCCCAAATGGCAAACATCTCATTTACTTCGTTTATTCATTTTTATTCATATTCATTCACTTCATATAAAATCATTCTCTCCCCAATACATTCATTCTCATTCCATGCAGGGTCCCCATAATTAACTGTATGAATGATGGTGAGTCCAATCCCGAGGTAGATTTCGAACGCCCCGAGATCTTTGCAGAAATTGAAGAGGATGATGATGAGACAGAATGCGAGGTCCCTGTAGAATTGGTAAGGATGATGGCCAATGAAGAAAGTCAAATCATGCCTCATCAAGAAGAAATGTAAATTGTAAACTTGGGGACTGATGAGGAGAGAAAAGAAGTAAAGATCGGGACTACATTTTCCTCAGAAACCAGGCACAAACTGATAGCCCTGCTCCAAAAGTTCAGGGACGTCTTTGCTTGGACCTATCAAGATATGCCAGTGTTGAATACGGACATAGTGGTGCACAAGTTGCCAACAAAGCCAAAATGCAAATCAATCCAGCAAAAGCTCAGAAGAATGAGACCTGCCATGTTGCTAAAAATTAGAGAAAAGGTGAAAAAGCAGTTTGATGTTGGCTTTCTATAAGTGGCCAAATACCCTGAATGGGTTGCAAACATTGTACCAGTGCCGAAGAAGGATGGGAAGGTCCGTATGTGTGTAGATTATAGGGATCTCAACTGGGCAAACCCTAAAGACAACTTCCTTCTACCACATATTGACACGTTGGTTGACAATACTGCGAGACACTCATGGTTCTCATTCATGGATGGTTTCTCAGGATACAACCAGATAAGGATGGACCTAGAAGACATGGAGAAGACTACATTTGTAACCATGTAGGGCACCTTTTGTTACAAGGTGATGCCTTTCGGACTCAAGAACGCATGAGCGACTTATCAAATAGCAATGGTGACTCTTTTCCATGATATGATGCACAAAGAGATAGAAGTATGCGTGGATGATATGATCGCTAAATCCCGAACAGAGGAAGAGCACATTCGAAACTCGAGAAAGTTATTCCAAAGACTACAAAAGTAACAGCTGAAGCTTAACCCGGCCAAATGCACATTCGTAGTCTCTTCTGGAAAACTCTTGGGATTTGTAGCGAGTAGAAAGGGGATTGAGATCGATCCAGAGAAAGTTAAAGCCATCCAGGACTTACCATCGTCTCATACTCAGAAAGAAGTTCGGGGTTTCTTGGGATGTTTAAACGACATTTCCTGTTTCATTTCTACTTAATAGATAAGTGCGACCCTATTTTTAGACTACTCACGAACAATAACCCCGAGGTCTGGGATGAGGAATGTCAGGAAGCTCTAGATAAGATTAATAAGTACTTGACGAATTCTCCAATCTTAGTCGCGTCGGTACCAGGCAGGCCCTTGATCCTTTACTTGACAGTTTTTATAAACACGATGGGTTGTGTGTTGGGGCAACATGATGAGTCTGGGAAGAAGGAAAGAGCTATCTACTATCTAAGCAAGAACTTCAATGATTGTGAAACACGGTACCCACCAATTCAGAAACTATGTTGTACTTTGGTTTAGGCTACCAAAAGGCTTAGGCAGTACATGTTGTACCATACTACCTGGTTGATATCCAAACTGGACCCCTTGAAGTTTCTAATGGAAGTACCGGCATTGACGGGGAGGATAGCCCGCTGACAGATGCTGTTATCCAAGTTTGACATTATATATGTGAGCCAAAAAATTGTGAAAGGAAGCTCCGTAGCGGATTTCTTAGCTAGCCGTGCTTTGGATGATTATGAATCGTTGAACTTCAATTTTCCAGATGAGGACTTGATGTGCATTACAACCGGAGAAAATGTTTTAGATGACAGCTCGTGGAAGCTTTACTTCGATGGAGCCTTCAATTCCCTTGGCCATGGAATAGGAGCTGTGTTAATTTCTTCGGAAGAGGTTTACTATCCCTTCACTAGCAGACTGGAATTCTTCTGCACAAATAACATAGCTGAATATGAAGCCTGTGTCATGGGACTGAACGCAACCATTGAAAGAAAGATTAGAGAACTTTGAGTATTCAGAGATTCGTCCTTAGTGATCTACTAGTTGAGGGGAGAATGGGAAACCAGGGACCCAAAGCTGGTCAAATACTACGAGTTGATCCAAGAGCTCATCAAAGAATTTGAAAGGGTCAGCTTCACTTACCTTCTTAGAGAAGAAAACCAGATGGCAAACGCCTTGGCAACCCTAGCTTCCATGTTCAAAGCAAACATGGGAGCAGAGATGAATCCAATAGAGATGAAGACTTTTGAAAGGCCAGCTCACTGTTGTAATGTGCAAGAAGAAATAGACGACAACCCTTGGTATTATGACATCTTGCAATATATCAAGTTTTAAAAGTATCTCGAAGGGGGAAACGAAAATGACGAAAAACACTAAAAAAGATGGCAACTAGATATGTTCTGGACGAGGAGATTCTGTACAAAAAAAACCATGACCAGACATTGTTGACATGCGTAGATGCCCGGGAGGCGAGAGAAATTTTGGCAGAGGTGCATGATGGTCTGTGTGGGACACACGCCAATGGTTTGTCAATAGCCCAAAAAATTAGGAGATATGGCTATTTTTGGTCGACCATGGAGGAAAAATGCATCGATTACGCCAGGAAATGTCATAAGTGCCAAATACATACCGACGAGATTCACCTTCCCCCTTCACCTTTACACACCATGAACTCACCATGGCCGTTTGCAGCGTGGGCCATGGATGTCATTAGACAGATTAATCCAAAGGCTTCCAACGGGCACCGTTTTATTTTGGTCACCATCGATTACTTCACTAAATGGGTGAAGGCAGCATCCTATGCCAATATCACAAGGACGACGGTGTGCAAATTCCTGAAGAAAGAGATTATTTTCTAATACGGGTTGCCGAAAAGGATTATTACCGACAATGCTTCCAACCTGAACAACAAGTTGATGACTGAGATGTGCAACCAGTTCAAGATAACACAACATAACTCCACGGCCTACCGCCCTAAGATGAATGAGGCAGCGGGAGCAACAAACAAGAACATAAAGAAAATCATCGCAAATACAACAGACACATACAAAGATTGGCATGAAAAGCTGCCATTTGCTCTATTCGCCTACCGGACCTCTGTTCGTACATCAACAGGGGCAACACCCTATTCTCTAGTGTATGGCACAGAGGCGGTATTACCCATTGAAGTTGAGATTCTATCACTTCATATTCTGAATGAAGTAAAGCTGGAGGAATCAGAGTGGGTGCAAGCCAGGTTCGACCAGTTAAATCTCATCGAAGAAAAGAGGCTAAAGGCCATCTGCCATGGTCAAATGTACCAGAAATGAATGATGCGAGCATATGATAAGAAGGTACACCCAAGAGAATTCTAAGAGGGGGATTTGGTGCTTAAGAAGATCCTCCCAATTCAGAAGGATTCTCGAGGGAAATGGATGCCTAACTAGGAAGGGCCATACATCGTCAAGAAGGCCTTCTCGGGAGGAGTGTTGATTTTAACTGAAATGGACATAGAAGAATTGAAGAGTCCCGTGAATTCTGATTCAGTTAAGAAGTACTATATTTGAAAAAAATGAAAAAAGGAAAAAAAGGAAAAAGAAAAAAAATAAGAAAATGAAAAATAAAGAAATGAGGCAAAAACCTAAAAATGGGCGTCTTGAAGCAAAGAAAGGATCCGAGTCAAAAACCCGTTAAGGGCGGCTCAGATAAATTTTGATGTTGGGCCTCCGGCAAGAAGAGTCATCCCTACGGGTACCAGAAAAATGAGCTCCATGAAAAGATTCTACTCCGTTTGATAGGGTCAGGCATCATTCATACTGTGGATACTCGGGGTTTTACATTTCACGTTTTCTTTTCCCTTTTCCTCATGTTTCCCATGACTTCCTTAAAACTGTTCCAAATCCTTAATGTTAATAAAATCACATTTTTAGAAACTTCTATTCCTTGTCTTCCCATTCATCTTCATAAACATCATGCAAACAAGTTAACATAGACTTTTGATAAGCAAAATATTTCTGAGCATTACTATGATCCAACCCTAGAAATGAAGGTGATTAGAAAACATAATTAATTTTGATCTCAAGATTTTACATGATGAGGCACGACAAGTGGAAGACTTCGAGCATCAGGATGAGATAACGAATGTCACATACCACTAATTATTTGTCTAAGAAAGGATTCGAGACGACATAGGAGGTCTATAAGGTGAAAACCTATATGGGCGCCTAAAAAAATCTCTAAAGTGAGAACCCAAAAGGGCACTTTGGGACTTCGAACCAGAAACTCAAAAAAGAAAGGGTGAAATGGCTGAACCTAAAAGTGAGATGGGGGTACCATCACCAGAAGAAGAAAAGGAAGAGGAAGCAAATCAGAGAGTTGAGATTGACGGATCGAAGAAACATGTGCATTGAGATATTGACTCTCATGCATCATGTATAGTTAAACATCCCTAGGATTAGGAGCATGCTAACTCGTTTGCTACAACATATTGGCCATTTTAAACAGGTACTTGTATATTGTTGATGACTTTTGATCTGCGATCTCGTGGTGAAGAAATGATCATTTGAAGAAAGATTATGGCAGCCTTAGTAGCATGAGTCTAGAAAGGTCTGTAGCCGTTTTCAGCGTGAATCCTTAGATGTGAAGGAAGATTTCGGCAGCCTTAGTAGTATGAGTCTAGAAAGATTGGTAGCCATTTTGGCGTGAATCCCAAATGCGAAGATAAAGGTTCTATATAGGAAGGGCCTATATTTTGAGTACTCGCAGCGAGAGGTTCTATATAGGAAGAATCCATAGATTCGAGATTTCAGAAGCTAAAAGTTCTATATAGGAAAGACTTACAGCTCCAGGGTTTAAAGACTAGCAGTTCTATATAGGGAGAACTCCCATTCGAAAGAATCCATCCGTGACGCAGAAGGTTTTATATGGGAGAAACCAGCGTTGAAGGCGAAGAGTTCTATATAGGAAGGACTCTAGGCTTGAATGTCTCAGAGTGAAAATTCCTATATAGGAGGGACTCGTAAGTCAAGACTTCAGAATGAAAGGTTCTATATAGGAAGGACCTGTAGTTCCAAGATCAGAAGGTGAATGAGTTCTATATAGGAAAAACTCCGTGGCATTAGACCACTAAATACGAACATGTTCCCTTAGCAGGATACAACTTCTTCTAAATACTTAGTATATATTCAGTTTAATTCCTCTATAGCATGACTTTAACATCTTTATGCCACAAATTGGCAATTATCAGACCATTATTTCCATTAAATTCAGGAGCTCCAAACTTTTAAGCTCCTTAACAATCGACATCTTTACGGGTGCAGATACCAGGTTGGTGCAGGCACAAGGATCTTAATTCTACTAACCACAACCTTTAAAGCTCATACAAAGGTTTCATATTTTTTTGCTAGAGTTCTCTGCTATACAAGTGGCTCTACTGAGGTAAGAGCCAGAGATGGAACATTCTGTATTTCATTACTTCTAATTTGGACCTACTTTTGGTCTCAATTATCAGATGTCTAACACAGTTCAACAATACTTAACATTACTTTTTTCTACTACAACTTATTCATGTTATTGAGGAGCATAATCAAGTTACACAACAGTACGTCAGTAACATGACATCCTAGGGGCATGTATTTAATATCAAATCATATTAAACTTGATCTAGCCTCCATAATCGGCTAAACCTGTAGCTCTGATACCAATAAATGTAATACCCTTAACGTATACTCATAGACCGAATATACATTAAAGATGTTACAGAATCATTGGAAGAAATCTTGACTTGTAAATATTTTTTTATACAAAAAATTTAATTTGTAGTTTAACCATTTTCTCGGTTTTAAATTTAAAACTATGTCGTCTAGGTGTAGCTAGTTTTGACCCTGAATTTGTTTACAAAATTTATAATTGAATTATTAAAGTAAAAATAATATAATTCAGGGTGAAAACTACGCAAGCTACCTAGACCCTTTCTTGATTTTAAATTTTTTACGCTTTTAGGGCTAAACAACATTTTAACCATACCAAAGATTTTGCTATTGTTAATAATTCATATTTTTAAACTTATCCAACCATAAAAGCATATGAGTACGTTGTAAACTTATGCTGTAGACAGTTCAACTTTAAAATACTTACATGCCCACTAGTCTATCAAATTATGGTAAAGACGTACTTACTAAACTTATTGTAGTAACTTGATTTTCTCAAATTTCTGCTCCTCCTCGATAGACGATTTCCAGAAAACCTACGTGTGACATAAGATACACGCTAAGTACGAACTTTATGAGGCAGGTAAACTTATTTATTTTAAAATATTGAAATAATGTAATACAGTAAGTCAAATATATAAGTGCATTTCGTTTTCTCTATAACATGGCAGGTATATCACAATGTACATATGTCATGTATTCTATCATGGTCATGTTTTCATTATGCAATCATTTGCATATCATGTATTCTATCATGTATCATGTAACATGTCTATCGTATATCAATAACATTTCTATCATGTATGTCATGTATTTCTCTGTCATGTAACATGTAACTTATTTTTCATGTAACATGAAATCATGTACATCTTTTTCATGTATCACGTAATCATGTAACATCTATATCATGTATCATGTAATCATGTAACATCTGTTTCATGTATTATGTAACATCTGTATAATGTATCGTGTAATCATGTAACATCTATATCATGTATTGTGTAATCATGTAACATCTGCATCATGTAACATGTAACATCTTGTTATTATTATCATCGTGTCTAGCTAGAGGCCCATGGAAACCCCGTAGCCTATCTTCACTGTAGTGCCTTGTCGAGTACGTACTCGAGAGGACGCTCTTTGCTCCTCATATAAGGACTTTCTTTGCTCCTTATATTAAACACCTCGTTAGTGCATTTTGCACTATAGGCTTGGATCCCCAGGGTGTATCTTGTTTCATTTTAATCTTGCCATTATCCATATTTCATGTATGCATAATGCATCATCATTTATGCAAACAATAATTCGTACCTGGTATTCCATCAAGCTTGCCATGTCGAGCATTGTATCATATTGACACGGGGCTAGTCTTCTGCTAGACAACCGTGCGGCCTTAGCTGCTTTCTCGGTTGAAAACTAGGCTAAGTCACCTGAAAAACTCCTAAGTATGAATACTTGGAAACCACTGCGAAATAAAAGAAATGCGATGGTAAAAGAACAAGAGAAAGTGAGTGAATACTGAGTTGTATTACTCTGGGTAAAATCTTACAAACAGAAGTAAGTGATGAATGAATGAATGAATGATGAAATGACCTGGGTTGAGCCTCCATTTATAGTGAGAGCTCAGTACAATCAACGGTCAAGATTACAATGGATCAATGGTCCAGATGAGAGCTTATCCTATCTACAACATTTGAATTTCAAATAAGAGATAAAGTGGGAATTATCTTCACAAATAAGCACAAAAATGATAAGTAAGATGCCTTATGGGATTTCACCATGGTAAATACTATGCTTGCTCATTTCACCATGGTAAAAGGCCAGCTTTCTTGGGCCATTTGGCAAGCCCAAAATGCTGTAGAGTTAGGCTTGGGCTGCCATGTTGCACTTGTCTCGGTCGCAGGCTTGCAGTCATATCATGTATTATAAAGAAATGCAATGCCATTTTCAATGTAATGCAAACATTTAGAAATGCACTCACCTGGGCCATGTAATAGTATGCCTCACTAAATTCTACTCGATCCTTTCTTTTATAGTATCTCGAATCCTTTTTGATTCGTATCCAGACTTCATTAATCACATGAATATAAACAACATTTGTTAGATTCAAATCTAACAATTTTTCAAACATGCTATCAAATCTAATCATTCAAATATAAAAATTTCCTCTTTCCTTCCTTATACTGTCCAAAACTCATTTTGGTCCTTAATAATCATTTATAACTTACATTAACCCTTTTCAAGCTTACTAATTAACCTTAGATACAAAATGTATCAATTCTCATTTTTTTGGCAGATTGCACTACCTTCAAATAAATATTTCTATAAAATAATCTACAACTAAAAATTTGATTCCGTTTGTTCTGAAAGAAGATAGATTCAATAAGCTTTTCAACCATATAAATTAATAGCCCAAGTTCAACTTGTACGATTTATGGCGAATTTTCAAAGTCAATTTCCAGTGCTAATTTCGGAACAGACTGCCATACTATTTTCTGACCTTTCACCACTTAAAAATTCATATTTTTTTACTCGGAAATAAAAACCAGTTTCCGTTTGTTGGAGGCGAAACTAGACGAACAAATCTTTACATCAGTATAAAATTCACCTTCTAACCATTTTTTTAGAATTTATGGTGAATTTTTAAACTTGCTGCCAAATCCAGCTTTTCCTACACAACTTCCATAAATAACTTCAAACTTTATACTAATTTCTCCTTACTTTGCTATTTGTGAATTTCGTCCCAACACTTGATTCAAACCATCAACTTATCACCATTTTTCATCAAATAATTATTCATTGACCCCCTTGATTTTTCCTTCTTTCCGAATTAGTCACTAAAATGCAAAGATAAGGATTCAAACTTCTTAAATTTGCAATTTAGTCCTCAAATCAACATTGCCACTTGAATTATATTATTTCAACTAAAAATCAGATTTAATCCTTCTCTAAAACCTTATTTCCAAATTGGTCACTTAACTTTGACAATTTGGCAAAATGGTCACTAATTCAATTCAACATCGGTTTAACATTCTAACTGCAATTTCACATCTCCAAATTCAATAATAACATAAATACACTTCAAAATCATAAAAAATCAGATTAGTCCTCTAACTTCCAAAATTTCTGAAATGGTCCCTATACCTTTAATTTAGGGTTTTGCTTCCAAATAACAAATTCAAGCTTACTAGATCATTTATCCAACATCACAAACCCTAAATCAAACTTGAATCCATAAACCATAATCATCTTCATACAAACTAAAATATGTAGGGCTTAAATCTCAACTCAAAAACATGATTTTATCATCATAACAACTTAATTTCAACATAGAATCATAAAATCTCAAAACCCCCCAATTTAGTGCATAAACCCTAATTTCTTTCTCATTAAAATTCTCATCAATCAAGCATGTATTCCATGAATTATTGATATCAAAAGATAGAGCTTGAAGAGTAGAACAACTTTGTAGTTGAAAAGATTACCTGAAAATCGAGTTTCGGGGCTTGAATCGAGCATAGAAAAATTTCTCTTTCTCCCCCTTGTGCTTTCGAAAATGGATGAAGAAGATGAAGTCTTCATCTTTTGACTCTTTACTTTAAAAAATGTCTAACTATGCCACTTGTACCTTAAAATGAATTCTAAATTCAGTTAAATAGTGAAATTACTAAAATACCCTTTTAATCCAACGGTTGAAATTGATCTTGTCATTAATCAAGGGCCAAGATTTAATCTTCTATTTCCTTCTTCCAAAATTGTCCTTGTAACTTTTTAAATATTTCAAAAATGCGATTGGGGCTTAATATAACACCCTTAACGTATACTCGTAAGCCGAATATACATTAAAGATGTTACAGAGTCATTGAAAGAAATCTTGACTTGTAAATTTTTTTATACCAAAATTCATCTTGCAGTTTAACCCTTTCTTGGTTTTGAATTAAAAACTATGTCAGTCTATTGCAGCTAATTTTAACCCTGAATTGATTTATAAAATTCATAATTGAGTTGTTGAAATAAAAATATAATTCAGGGTGAAAACTATGTATACTGCCTAGACCCTTTCTTGATTTTCAATTTTTTACGCGATCAGGGTTAAACAACATTTGACTACGTCAAAATTCATAGTTATTAATAGAAAACCATTTCTCTAAGTCCGTACTTCCATGACAATGTATAAATACATTATAAACTTAGACTTACAAAACAGTTTACCCACTTAAAATATTACATGCCCACTAGTCTATCAAATTACGTTAAAGATGTACGCACTGTACTTACAGATAGTAACTTGATTTTCGGAGAACCTACGTGTGAAATAAAATACATGCTAAGTATGAACTTAGTGAGGCAATTAATCTTATTTATCTAAACATGAAATAATGCATTACAGTATATCATATGAAAAGTGCAGTACATGTTTTGTAAAATGGCAAGCATGTCCAAATATGATTTCTATCATTAATCTACCTAACATAGAATCATACTATCATTATTTCATAATCATCAAGTATTCATGTGCATGTCATATTCTTTAACATAGTCATATCTTCAACATTCTACATTCAACAAGTAATCATATGCACAACATATTCTTTAACATAGACATGTTTTTAATCATAATTCATGTCATCTATTAGTTTTGTCATAGAAGCATGCAATCAATATTTCATAATCATCAATTAGTCATTTACATATCATAATCTTTATCATAGGCATGCTTTCAACATTCTATTATTATTATGCGAGCTTTTGCATAACATGTCTTTTAACATATTCTTACTTTCATCATGTAATCGTTTACATAACATATACCTTGACATAGTCATGCTTTCATTATGCCATCATTTGTATATCATGTACTTAAACATAGTAGTGCTTTCTTTATGCCATCATTTGCATATCATATTCTTGAACGTAGCCCAAAGTATATTATATGAGATCGAGGTACGCGAGTCATCTTGAAATGACACCGTAGTGTCTAACGTAAATGTAAATATGAGTACGTACTCGGGGATGCTCTTTGCTCCCCATAAACATAAAGCACCTTGACAGTGCACTCGGGCACAATGGGCGTAGATCCCCAGGGTGCATGTGACACAATCATTTTGTCACAATATCTGTTTGATAACATGAACATAAGGGTGCAGCTGCTAAAGACTCTATGGCATGCCAACTATACCATGGACTCTCATACACAATACTTGAGCATTTTCATATACGTAACATAATTTGTTTACATGTCATGATTCATATATGTGACATGATTCATATACATATCTTGATTCATATACATGGCATGTTCCGTATTCATGGCACAGTTCATATACATGACATATTTCATACACATGGCATGGTTCACATACATGGCATAATCCATTTATATAACATGATTCATATACGTGATATCATTCGTATACATGGCATGATTTAATTTCATAACATATTTCATGATAAACATAGATCATCATTTATGCAAACAATAATTCGTACCTGATATTCCATCAAGCTTACCATGTCGAGCAATGTATCATATCATGAATTATAGAGAAATGCAATGCCATTTTCAATGTAATGCAAACATTTTAAAATGCACTCACCTTGGCCATTTATTAATATGCCTCACTAATCTCTATTGATCCTTTCCTTTATAGTACCTCATATCTTCTCTTGATTCGAATCCAACTTCATTTATCACATGAATATAAATAAACATTTGTTAGATTCACTTCTAACAATATTTCACTTAAGCTATTTAATCATTCAACATAAAAAATTTCCAGAAATTTCTTTCCTTCTTTATACTGTCCATGATAAGTGTTCAAAAGTAATATTTTTATTACCCTTTTTACTCATATTATTGTTAGACTTAAGCTCATATTAGTTGCATAATTAGTCATTCATGCATTAATTCATGTTTCTTTCCACCCTTGAACTTGATTACATAACTTGGTGATTTTTGTGGAAAAAGATGCTGCTTTGGTGTGTTCTTGTGTGTGTGCAGAATCACTTTCCTAAACAAGGCTAGAACCAGTTGCCAGGGCAATGCATGAAGGAGATGCCGAGCTAGTTGCCAGGGCAATGCATGAAGGAGACGCCGAGCCAGTTGCCAGGGCAATTGTCAACAAAGAATAAGGTGATATGGTAGTCAAAATTGATGACTAGACAAGCCCAAGATGACGTGGAGCAAAGCTAAATCCCAAAGGAATTTGATTTCCATGAAGAGATTAAAGAAGAATTAAATTCCAAGAAGATAGGAGAAGTTCTAGTAGGAATATAATTATAATAAAGAATTATATTCTTTAAAGATAATTTAATTCCAACTTAACTTCCTCCTCAAAGAAGGACTTTGACCTAGCCCTATAAATAAGAGGCCATATCGTCAACTTGAAAAGTGAGCAAGAAGAGGGAAAATTTCGACAACTCCATAGAGCAAGAAGAAGGAAAATTTCGACAACTCCATAGGGCAAGAGGAGAGAAATTTCGACAAGAGAGCAAGGGGAAGAGAGTTCGATTTCTTTTTCTTCTTTTTTGCTTCCATTAGATTCATGGTTTGGGGATTATTCTTTGTATATCTTTTGAACCCAACCATGAACTAACTTGATTGGTTGGGGTTATTGTGTTTTGTTGTTGTGAGAAACAATTGGGTTTTGTTTAGGTAATAAGAGTTTGCACTTTCCAATTCAAGGTTTACTCATTCTTGGTTCTTATTCTTGTTTGCGAGTGAATTGGGAGAGGATCTCGTAACTTCATCTATTTATCTAATATCGGGAGAGTTAGATTCAAGAAACGAATGAGTATGGTCTTTATTCAATCTATTGATGGTGAAGATTAATCCGGCTCAGGAATAAGTTAAGGATTTCAACGGCTAAGAGGAGCGCAAGATTGATTGTTGTTCACCCTTGATTCACGCAGGGATGTATTATCAAGGCATGCACAAGTAGCTAGAGTTTCGACTTGGGGATAAGAAGAAACCATTGAAGAACGCTCTGCCGAACCTTGAAGTTGCTGCCCAGAAGCCGAAGTAGTTGCCCAGCTAGTCACCCAGGCAACCATCGATTAGTTGCCAAGGCAACCCCGATGTGCAAGTTGCCACGGCAACTGAGTTGCCCTTGCACTCTTTTACCAAGACGATCCAATCGGCTATCACACCTCAACTCACGATAACCTGACCTATTTACTCTATTTTAATTTCATCTATTCTTTTAGTTCATTGCTCTTAGTTTACTCGTTAATTAGAACTCCTATTATCAATAGTGTTTTTACATTTCACAGTGCAGTAACTTAAGCAAAGTGGCCCAAACCAATCCCTGTGGAGACGATACTCGATACTCATATCACTTTATTACTTGCGACGTGTATACTTGCACAATTGCGTAGCACTTATTACACACAACAAGTTTTTGGCGCCGTTGTCGGGGATTGGTAGTTGGTGTTAGTTGTTTTTGTTATTGCATTTTTTTCTTAGTTTTACTAACTTTTCTTTTTGTTTGTTTTATCAAAAAAAATTAGGTGCGCTACAAGTTAAGGGACATCAACATGTCGGGAAATAAAAGCCGATCTATTCGAGAGATGATGTTGGAAGATATGAATCAATCCAATCAAGAGTCTCTTGCACCCTTTGATGATTACCTATACCAACCGAGAAAAGCCCAAAGAACTTATACCATGGAAAAATCTTGTGCTATGTGTGGAGAACATCATCTGTTTGAAAATTGCCCTCACATTTTCGGTGCATATAACTACATGGAGGACCATAGAGGGAACCAACAGCAAAATTCTTCATGGTATGGTCAAAAAGCTCAAATTTTTTTTTACCATAATAATTTTGCCTCAGCAACAGATATGCCATGGCAATGTAGTCCTTTTCAAGAGCATTACAATTCCTTGGAGGAAACGTTACTAGCTTCATTGGCTAGACTTGATGGATCAATTGAAGAGATTCGAGAGCTATCAAAATCTATGGATACAAGGATAGCTTAGTGGGATGCAACCTTAGGGGATTCAGAAGATCAATTGGGGAGATCCACATATGTCATGGATAACATGCACCAACAATTCATTCATAGGGATACTAACATCCCAAGGCAAGAGGATAAGGAGCAATGCAAAGAAATCTCTCCGATGTGTGGGGAACAACTAGAACCTCAAAGTCAAGAGGATGCCAATGAGAGAGACTGCCCAACACATGATGAGCCTGAACAACAAATTGCCTCAGCAATGATTGAGGAGCCTGAACAGAGCAATGCCGCGACAACACTCAGTGATGCTGAGAACAACAATACTACAACAAATTCTGAGGAACCTGATGCCCATAAGGTTACAACGTTGATGTTGAAGCAGGAATCTGTAGATTGCTCTCATCTACAATTGCCGCGGCAATTACACGACCACATGCAAGATCAATGAGATGATATTACTTTGCCAATGGAATATGAGCAGGTAATGGTTGAACCTTTCAAATTCTTTAAAAACTCACATTGTCCATTGCAGGTATGTCTTGAGGAACCGAGGTTGGTAGATTTGAAGCCATCGAAATCTTTACTGATGGAGATATTTGAGAGGCCAAAAGAAAAAGGTGTTTGGACTCGTGAAGCTTTTCAAAAAAATTGGTTCTTCACTTGACTTACAACAAATTTTGGTAACTGATTGCCACGGCAATTGGCTTGAGCAGCAATTGCCACGACAACAAAGGCTACATCCAACCATGATAGAAGTCGACAAGAATGAGGTAATTGAATGGTTGAGAATGGATATAATTTTTCCTATTAATATATTTGTGCCTTCAGGAATAGTAGCAATGTGGAGAGTATACATGGACTACAAGCGAACAAAGAAGAAAGACACCTCCACCATGGTAACGCAAAAGGGAGTAGTGGAAAGCACATTGGCCAAACTCTTTTTGGGCAATATTGTCACCCGATGGAGGGTGCGGATGGACTATAAGAAGTATCGAAAATGACCATCCTCAAGTTTTCTCAGATATGCACTAACATTAGAAGATGCATGATGGCACTCTTTTCAGACATGGTCGAAAACTTCCTTGAGATCTTCATGGATGATTTTTTCGTTTTTGGTAGTGACTTCAATAGTTGCCTCGACAATTTAGAGAATGTGTTGGCAAGATGTGAAGAAACTGATTTAGTCCTTAATTGGGAGAAGTGCCATCTTATGGTAGATGAAGGAATAGTGCTCAGCCACAAGATTTTATCCAAGGGAATTGAAGTAGACAAAGCCAAGGTGGACGTGATCGAGAAGTTACCCCACCAAGATAAAGTCTTCCATTTTGATGATTCTTGCACCCAAGCATTCGAAACCCTAAAGGGAAAGCTTGCCTCGACACCCATTGTCGTTCCACCAGATTGGACGCTACCTTTTGAGCTCATGTGTGATGCAAGTGATTTCGCGGTAGGAGCAGTCCTAAGCCAATGCATAGGAAAGGAACAAAAAATCAAGTGGCCGGTCACTTATCACGTTTAGAACGCAATAGGGAGGAGGACACGGATTTAGAGATATGCGATGCATTCCCGGATGAACAACTTTTAGTTGCCTCAGCAACCATGGATGTGCACGCCTCGGCAACCATGGATGTGCACGCCTCGGCAACCATGGATGCGCATGCCTCGGCAACCCTCGACGCCACAACAGTTCTTGACGCGCACGCCTCGACAACTTCAGATGCGCACGCCTCGGCAACCCTCGATGTCGTAGCAACCCTTGATGCCTCGGCAACCATGGATGCGCATGCCTCAGCAACCCTCGACGCTGTAGGAGCTCTTGATGCGCACGCCTCGGAAACTCTAGACGCGCACGGCTCAGTAACCACTGATACGCACGCCTCGGCAACCATGGACGCGTATGCCTCGGCAACTCTAGACACACACGACTTGGCAATCTTGGGAGCAGTCGCCACGGAAGCACATGCCTCGGTAATACCCTGGTACGCGGATTTAGTTAATTTCCTTGTTTGTGGTATTTTACCTTATGGCCTTACTCACCAAGGGAAGAAGCGGTTCCGCCATGATGCTAAGCATTACTTTTGGGACAAGCCTCTTTTGTTTAAACAATGTGCAGATCAGGTTATACGCTGATGTGTCCCTGAAGAGGAGCAACAGAATGTACTCCAACAATGTCATTCTTCACCCTATAGAGGACATTTTGGAGGAACTCGTACCGCGGCCAAAGTTTTTCAATCTGGTTTGTATTGGCCAACACTGTACAAAGATGCCCAAGAGTTTTACAAGTAATCTGATCGTTGCCAGAGGACAGGCAATATCACCTACAAACCAATGGGCAATCAAGACCGTGAATATGGATTAGGAAAGTGCCGGGCAAAAGCGTTTGTTGTACCTCAATGAGATAGAAGAATTTCGTGCACTCGCCTATAACAATGCACAAATCTACAAGGAGAAAACAAAGCAATGGGACGACAAGAAACTATTGCCGCGACAAATCATGCCAGGGCAACTAGTTCTCTTATTCAATTCTCGACTAAAACTTTTCCCGGGAAAACTAAAATCAAGATGGTCGGGACCATTCGAAGTTGTCAAACCATTCTCCCATGGTACTGTGATAATCAAGTCCATTACCGATGAACATGAATTCAAAGTTAACGGACAGAGATTGAAGCACTACAACGGTGCCCATGTAGAACGAAACAAAGAAGTTGACACCTTAGGAGATGCATGAGCATGTTCTCCTTTCGATACTTTCTTTTTCTTTTTCTTTTTTTTCTTTCGAACTATTTTTTTCTTTCTATTATTTTCGGTTATTTTTTTCTCTCTTTATTTATTTTTGGAATTTTTAGGAGAGATTTTATTTTTTCTTCCTTATCTTTAGTTTCCAGGTTTTTGTTTCCACAACAAGACTCACAACCACCATGGTAAGGAAATTTACTGCCGACTACTTGCCACAGCAACCACAACAGAAACTGGCGATGTCCAGGCAACAACAATGGCTTCGGCAACTACTGATGCCCATGCAAGTGAACCTGCATCGGCAAACATGGATCAAGTCAAAGCAATACTATTCACGCGGTACCAACATTCAACCACCGATTGAAAAATGAATCAAGCAAACGGCACGAAGGAAACTTATCACTCGAGGTGACGACCTCTCCGACTAACTAATTTCATTTAGTTTCTTTTAAATTTTGTTTCACTCTTACATGCATTGAGGACAATGCTTCTCTCGAGTTTGGGGGGGGTGTTGGTTTCTAGTTTGCTTCATGTTTAGTTGCATTCATCTTTAGCAATCACATATAGGTTGCAAATGTTACTTGCCATTCCTTTAATTGGATTTAATTGCTTAAGACTTGTTGAATATCCAATGATGAATTTTTTCCACTGCACTTAATTGAAAGAACCATTAATTTTAGGATTGCATGAAAAGAACTTAGAATTTTACTATGATGCTGAATTTTTTTACACGGTTGTGGGTTGTTGATTGAAAGAAACTTAGTGAACTTAGGTTGCTTAAAATTTGGGTAAATTTAAAGTTGAAAATTAAAAGTTAATTTCTTGCTAGCGGTGCCCAAAACTGGCTCTAGTAGTAAATGCATTTTCTTGCTAGAGGTGCCCAAAACTGGCACTAGTAGTTAATGCACATTAAAGAATCGCTAGAGGTGCCCGAAATTGGCTCTAGTTGACTAAAATAAAATGAGAAATTGCTTACTTTGCTAGAGGTGCCCGAAATTGGCTCTAGTGAAAATAAAAAAATTGCCTCGGTACTTAAATTGATAAAAGCCTATTGTTCACATAGAATCTTGAAAATCAACTTGTACACAACTACGCACACACATTGTCACGAGCATTATAATTTTGTTCCGGGTAATTTTTGTCCTTTCTGAAAAATTAAATGGTGATCATACTTTGTGCCACGGTTCCGAGGTTTGAATTCAAGTTTGAAGCATGTCTTTGATGATTAAAGTCTTGGCAGGTAATTGTTAGTTTGCATTGCTTGAGGACAAGCAATAGTTTGAGTTTGGGGGTGTGATAAGTGTTCAAAAGTACTATTTTTATTACCCTTTTTACTCCTATTATTGTTAGACTTAAGCTCATATTAGTTGCATAATTAGTCATTCATTCATTAATTCATGTTTCTTTCCACCGTTGAGCTTGATTACATAACTTGGTGATTTTTGTGGAAAAAGATGCTGCTTTGGTGTGTTTTTGTGTGTGTGCAGAATCACTTGCCTAAACAAGGCTAGAACCAGTTGCCAGGGCAATGCATGAAGGAGATGCCGAGCTAGTTGCCAGGGCAATGCATGAAGGAGACGCCGAGCCAGTTGCCAGGGCAATTGTCGACAAAGAATAAGGTGATATTGTAGTCAAAATTGATGACTAGACAAGCCCAAGATGACGTGGAGCAAAGTGGCCCAAACCAATCCCTGTGGAGACGATACTCGATACTTATATCACTCTATTACTTGCGACGTGTATACTTGCACAATTGCATAGCCCTTATTACACGCAATAGTCCACAAACTCATTTTTGTCTTTAATAACCATTTAGAACTTCCATTAACCTTTTTTTAAGCTTACTGATTATCCTTAGATACAAATTGTATCAATTCTCATTTTCTGGCAGATTGCACTACCTTCAAAGAAATATTTTTATAAAATAATATACAACACAAAATTCGATTATGTTTGTTCTAAAAGAAACTAGATTCAATAAGCTTTTCAACCATATAAATTAATAGCCCAAATTCAACTTGTACGATTTATGACGAATTTTCAAAGTCAATTTCCAATACTGATTTCGAAACAGACTGCCATACTGTTTTCTGACCTTTCACCACCTAAAAATTCATATGTTTTGACTCGGAACTCGAAATCAATTTTCGTTTGTTGGACACGAAACTAGACGAACAAATATTTACATCTATATGAAATTCACATTCTAACCATTTTTGTAGAATTTATAGTGAATTTTCAAACTTACTGCCAAATCCAGTTTTCTACACTGCTTCCATAAATAACTAAAAACTTTATACTAATTTCTCCTTACTTGGCTACTTGTCAATTTGGTCCCCTTACTTGATTCAAACCACTAATGTATCAATTTCTTCATCAAATAATTATTCAAAAATAATTCCCCCTAATTTTCCTTCTTAACCGAAATAGTCACTAAAATGCAAAGATAAGGATTCAAGCTTCTTAACTTTGCAAATTAGTCCTCAAATCAACATTAATACTTGAATTCTACTATTTCAACTAAAATTAGATTCAGTCACTTAACTTTGACAAATTTTCAAAATGGTCACTATTTCGATTTAACATCGGTTTAACATTCTAACTTTATTTTCATGTCTCTAACATCATTAATAACATAAATTTACATCAATTTCATGAAATTCAGATATGGTCCCTCAACTTTAAAACTTGCCGAAATGGTCCTTAAACTTTTAACTTAGGGTTTTGCTTCCAAATAATAATTCAAGCTTACTAGATCATTAATTCAACATCACAAACCCTAAATTAAACTTGAATCCATAAACCCTAATCATCTTTATACAGACTAAAATAATTAGGGTTTAAATCTCAACTCAAGAACATGATTTTAACATTATACTAGCTTGATTTCAACTGGAATTTCATCATAAAATCATAAAATTCCAAAAGCCCCAAATTTTTTCCATAAACCCTAATTTCTTCTCATGCAAAATTCTCATCAATCAAGCATGTTTTCCATGAATTATTTACACCAAAAGATAGAGCTTGAAGAGTAGAACAACTTTACAGTTGAAAATATTACCTGAAAATCGAGTTTCGGGGCTTGAATCGAACTTGGAAAATTTTTCTCCATTTTTATTTCTTTCTCCCCCTCATATTTGGAACTTTTAGGATGAAGAATGGTCTTCATCTTTTGTTTTTAATCCAATTTAGCCACTTGTCTTGTATAAATGAATTTTAAATTCATTTAGATAGTGAAAATTACTAAAATGCCCTTTTAATCCAATGGTTGAGATTGATCTTATCATCAATCAAGGGCCAAGATTTACTCTTCCATTTCCTTCTTCCAAAATTATCCTTGTAACTTTTTAAATATTTCAAAAATGCCATTGGGGCAAAATGATCAATTTGCCCTCCAACTAGTTTTTATTTACCAGTTTGCCATTCTTGTAAAAATTTAACTAAGTCTAGTTGGAATCCAACCAACAATACTAAAATATTCATAAAATAATATTTTATGACTTTCCCATGGCTTTTGGATCAGTCTCTAAAATTTCAAGTCGATCTGATCTCCTGATATTCGTAAAATGCTTCTACTGCGATTTTACCCTTTCCGAACTATCAGATTTGTTCCAAAAATTCCATATTTCCATCTTCGGTAAATAAACTCTATTATCTCATAAAACTTCCTTTCCCAGAACTTAGACTGAATTTTCCTAACTCGGTCTACTATTATGATAATTATCGAAAATCTCCATAGAATAAAATTTCTCTTAGAAATCCTTTATCAAGAATTAATTCGAATATTCTTTACTCTTACTGAGTCCAAAATATCAATCAGAAACACTTTTATGGGACCTTCCCGAAGGTCACCCATCCTTGTATTTCTCTAGTCAGAGCACGCTTAACAATTTTATTCGATCCAAATTCGGAATCGTTTTCTGCATCTTAATTCTTAAAAATGATATCAAGGTACTTATTCCGATCAGATGCACCCTTATACTAAATAAAATCACTTGTTGGGGAAATTTACACTTTAGTCCCCAAACTTTTCCAAAGTTTATACTTTAACTCCAAAACTTTCAAAATTTACATATTGGTCACTAGCCAGAATTTGGGATATTACACTTAGTGACGAATTTTCCCTCCAACTAGTTTTTATTTACTAGCTTATTTCAAAATTGTCATCCCATTACAATCCAACTAAAATAGTTCATTCCCAACCAGTCATTATTCCTTAAATATTATTTTATAACTTTTCCATGGCTTATGGAACAACCTTTGAAATTTCGATTCGATATGATCTCTCGATATTCGTAAAATACTTCTACTGTGATTTTACCTTTTTTGAACTATCGGATTTATTCCAAAAATTCTATATTTCCATATTCGAAAATAAACATTATTATCTCATAAAAACTTTCTTTCCTAGAACTTAGACTGAATTTTCCTAACTCAGTCTACTATTCTAATAATTATCGAAATCTCCATAGAATAAAATTTCTCTTAGAAATCCCTTATCGATAATCCATACGAATTTTCTCTACTCTTACTGAGTCCAAAATATCGATCAAAAACACATTTATGGGACCTTCCTGGAGGTCACCCATCCTAACATTTCCCTGGCCTGAACACGTTTAATAATTTTATTCGATCCAATTTCAATACCTTTTACTGCATCTTAAAACCAATATTAAGGTACTTATTTTGATCCGATTCACTCTTATACTGAATAAAATTACTTATTGGGGAAATTTATACTTTAGTCCCCAAACTTTTCCAAAATTTATACTTTAACCCCAAAACTTTCAAAAATTACATTTTGGTCACTGGCCAAAATTTGGGATATTACACTGAGTATGTAATGTTCGATACGATGGTCATCCACGATTACTTTCCGTGGTACTTGGCGAATGGGAAGCGAAATCTTTTGACCCCAGATGAGCAGGCGGTCGTTATTGAGCATATGCAATGCAACTGCCCACAGACTGAATGTACGAGGGGATCACGTTCGACTTCTGGCGCTGCTTCGGCATTGAGGAGAAGAAATGCTTCAACCTCCTCAGCACCAACACCATTGCAGGTCACCCAACTGATCCGACCACAGCCTTTTACCCACTCGATGCACTCATCATTTTGGGCTCGGATTTTGCCTCTAGGCTATGTACCTTTCTATCCGTTTCAACCATGGCCGACTGATTTTGGGCCCGGATTTGTTCAGCAAACACCGCCGCAGTCCCTATTCTTCAAAAGTGGGCCAAGTGGAACGAGTGGTACGGTTGGAGATGAAAACGGAAATGAGGATGGTTATGACGACGATGATGATGACGTCTAAGAGCAGCAAGTTTAACCTATTCGTCATCGACGCAATCCCGATCGAGATCGACGTCCACCGGGTTGTGGTACCGGTAGACATAGGCATCATTAGTTTAAATTTTTCTTTTCTAAAGTTGTATTTAATAATTTGAGTTGTAGTTTGTACACAAACATTTATCTAACTTTATAAATTATATTTTGAGTTTTTAGTAGTTCACATTAATTTCTGCGTGGTAGATATTTCTCATTATATTTTTTCGATCGATTTTGTTCAAATAATTATTTATTGAATCGATAACAAACGGGACGGGTAGAAAAATATATATTTTGAGTTTTTAATATTTCACGTAAAATTTGCATGTGAGATATGCACTGTAACGCCCCGATTTTGGGCTTAGAAGTTTTGGGGAACGGTTAGTCGGTTCGGTGGATCGGGATTAGAGATTCGAGTCAAATTCGGGATTTAAATTTGATTAAATATTTTTATTGAAGATAAAAATATGTAAAAATAGTCTAAAATCATTATTAAATATAAATGATTTTGGTAAAAACAATTTTGGAAAATGAAATTCAGAAATGGGACATTTTGGGTTAGTGACCAAAATGCAAGTTTGCAAAACTGTTTTTAGTGACTGTTTTGAAAATGGGTCAAAACTTTGAATCTTTAAGGAGATATTAATTCAAAAGGGTTTCATCATATTTCTCCTTTTAATTAACTATTTTTAATTAAGTTTTAAGAGGTATAAATAAGGAGATAATTAATTAAACACAATGAAGGCTTTTAAAAAAATTTCACGTAACTAATTTTGTAATTTATTTTCTCCCAAATTCTCTCCAGCCAAACATATTTTTCAGCTTCAATTTCTTCAGGTAAAATTAGGATTTCAAAGAGTTTTTGATTTCCAATTGATTTCTAAAGCTTTTAAATCAAATACTTATTATTTCTACCTTGATTTTCATGGTTTATAAAGCAATTAAGGGGAGAAATCAACATTGGAGGCAAGGATTCGTTTTTCTCCTCTAATGAAAGGTTCTTTATTGAAATTTCTAAGTTCTTGATTCATTTTATATGATTTGTATTGGGTTTTGATAAATTAAACTCAGATTTATGGTTTAATTGATGATTTATGATGAAATTTTTTGGAAATTCGTAGTGATCTATTTTTGCTGAGTTAAGGATTGGTTTATACCTTGATTTTGATGTTTAATATGATAATGAAGTGAGTTTTGATGATAGAATCCGGGAATCTATTGAATCTCTAGTTTGTTAGTTTGGTAGTTAAGATATTTTGAGGTGTTGAGGTTAATTTTTGGTTGCTGGAGGTATAAGGTTGTTTTAGGTTGTTGTTTTGATGTTAATTGATGTTATTTGAAGGTTGAGATTCGTAGTTGTGGGCTGGGTTGAGGTTTTTGGTGAATCGATGATGTTTTCGGTTGTTAAGATAGAGTGTTGTGGAGGGCTATAGTTGGGTGCTGTTAATTGTTGTGTTGCTGTGAGTTTGGATGCATTGTAATGATTGGATTGTCTGTTATGATGTGTTTGAAATAGGGGAAAGTTGTTCGGAAGCGAATCTTGGTGTTGAGGAGTTGTCGAAGGCTTGATTTGACATCGGCAAGGAAGACGATTTCTATGTCGGTGAGTGAAACGGATAAGAATGGCTTTTCAAAGATTTGAAAAGGTTTAATGGGAGTCTAGACTAGGCTTGATACGCTGGTCTAAGACTCGAAAGTAAGTAAAGTGGATTTCTCTCTCTCGATTTCGGTTGGCAAATAATTTATGAATGCAGTTGTTAAATGATTGTTTACCTCATGTTTTATGCATAGAATGAGCATGGTTTAATGCTGGAAATTGATATGAAATGATGATAAATGCGTTTGGAAAGTAATGCATGATTTTAAAGAATATTGTGAACATGGTTTATGCAGGGTTTAGTGCATGTTAAAGTGATTTGATTAATGCATAAGAAAACAACGAGGTATGTTTATAAAAGTGAATTATATTGGCAAGTAATGAAATGGAAATGTTATGGAAATATTATCGAATATAATTGGCTGACCATATGATTTAAAGTGCACTATAATAAGTCGCCCATGGTTGTAGAGGTGGTACGAGAGGTACTTACTCCGATCATGTGAACCCCAATGTTGTTGAGGTAGCACTTTGATGGCTTTTACTCCAGCCACGTTGTAGAGGTTGATGCGTCGAATGTGTTTACTTCAAGTTGGAGGATTAGCCTTGGTAGTGTAGAGGTGGTGTATGTGTTGCATGACTCCATGCCATTGAGCTGCAAGAGATTGCGAGATCTCTTGGGAAATCCGTGTATCCGATGTTACCGATGTTAATGATGGTTTTATGGAAATGTTGTTGTTGAGATGGATCACTTGTAAGCCAATATAATGTTTTAAATGTATCATGTTTATGGATTGATTTGGAATAAAGTGTTTACACATGTTTTACTCCTTAAGCTTTGCATATGGGATGTTATGCATGGGAAAGGCTTAAGTAGAGGGAATTGCATATGAGATTATGCTGTGGAATCCATGATACATGTTGCATATGGTTTAATTTGTAAAGATTAAGTGCATGTTTTGAAAGAATGGCATGATTGTTTTGAAATGGATTTTAATTGCATTGGATGATGGTTTGTATTTTGAGCGTTCCTCACTAAGCAATGATTGCTTACACTCTATTTTATCATAAATGAAGATTGATTGAATACAAGTGACCTAGCAAGCAAGGAGGAGATTCCAAGACTTGATTTACCAAAGTATGTTTGGGTTTTAAAGTAGTAATAAAGGCAATATGGCTTAAATGTTGTTTGGAGGGTTTGAGTGGTTACTTTTCTGTTTGAGAAAGTTTATATTGCTGCTTTAGACTTGTGATAAGCTTGGTTTGTTGGATTTTTCACATGGTTCATGCTTTGGTTGCTTGAGTATTAGGAAGCATGGCTATAGTTTACCTTTAAAGCATGATGATTGTTTCTTGATGTTTGGTTTATGTTAGTTGATGGTAAATGACCAATGATGATGTTATTTGATTGTTTGAAGCATGCTTAAGTGTTTTAGAATTCCAAAACGAGGCTAAAAACTAGCAAATTTTGACGTTACAGGTCAGGGCGTATCGATACTCCTATGCCCGTATCAATATAGGTAAGTGTTTCCAGGCATAGCGTATCGATACACGGGGGACCGTATCGATACGGGTAAGCACATTTTTAGGCTTAGCGTATCGGTACACGGGTGACCGTATCGATACGGGTAAGCACATTTTCAGGCTTAGCATATCGGTACACGGGTGACCGTTTCGATACTAGTCTACTATTTTAGGCATAGTGTATCGATAAACGTAGAGGTGTATCGATACGGTTTTGAGCTACTGGAGTTCAAAATTTTGTAAAGGCTCAGGCGTATCGATACACTTGCCCGCGTATCGATACAAGTGGCAGTTAAGTTAGTTGAAAGTATGTTTTAAGGTTTCTGTTTTCTCTCATTTTAGTCCCTGGTATTATACATGCAATTAAATGAGTTTAAATGATCGTTTTGACTTGAAATTTCACCAGTATGCATGTAATTGGTTCAATTGAGGACTGGTAACTTTAATTGCAAAATTGGTCCTTTGAAATAATGGAAATTATAGTTGGGTCCGTGTTATGTATGCAATTGGATGAGTTTAGATGATCATTTTAAGTTGAAATTTGGCATGTATGCTTGTAATCTGACAAATCGAAGATTGGTAAAAAAATTACAAGTTAACCCTTATAGATTTGTAGATTTACGTTTTGGTCCCTATTATTGTAAAGTGACCAATTGGATATCAATTTGATGCCCGATTGGGTTGGGTTTTCACTCGTTGTTTGTATGTACATGTAGGGTAATAACCAACATCTAGATAAGTTCAAAGAGAAAAAATGGTCGCATTTTCAGAGTTATCTTCACGGTTTACTTCGGTAAACTTAATGTAGCTTGTTCGATTCGGTCTTGTGATTAGGCCGGGTCGAGGGGGTTACATGCACAATTATTTGGAGGAACGAATTTGTATATTCGAAACATAAGTAAATTTTTAAAACTTGCTGGAAGTGGAGTAGCTGACTTGTCAAGGAATCAGAACCAAATTCGCATCCTGATGAGCGCGAATTAGATGACATGTCAGTGATTCAGAACCAAATTCTCATTTTACAAAATGCAAAGTTTATCATATAAATAAATGCAGTTCATTCGCTACACGATGTAATAGACAAAATTAAAGTTATCGATATTATTGTAACTACTAATGGCAACAAACCACATATCTGGAAAATATTTTGACCAAAAAAATTCCTGGATATTATGGTTTGTTGGTATTTATAGTTGCATTTATATGATGAGTAGATGTTGATGGGTTACTAGTTCTGGTGAGATAATTGTTCGATGTTTTTGTTACTCAGGAACGACAATAACAAATCACAATATCCGAGAATCCGATGTCTATTTGAATGGCAGACATGGGTCTTGATCTTTTGTTCGAGGTTGCATGCTACTTTTTTTACGCCTCAATATTGGAGGCTAGGTTAAGACCCCCGCTTGTAACCGGAGTCAAAGCCCCTACAATGGTCGTAAAACAAGATAAGTGGGTAGCATTGGCCGTATGACTGGCCTCACGAAATCCATGAAGCATTGTCATCTGCCCACTTCATGAAAGCATGTTTAGGGGGTACAATACTGGGCTCCAATAGACCTTTGAGCTTGAAGAAGACCATTGGTTCTCAACTGTTATGTGGTTGATGAACTGATATACTTTAACAAGGAAGACTACGAGTAAAGCATACCTGAAGCAGTATATAATAATTTTAGTTGTAGTTTGTATAAAAATATTTTTCTATAATAAATTAAATTTTGAGCATTTAATATTTCATATTAAATTCTGCGTGATACATATTTCACATTTAATATTTTCGAACTATTTTGTTCAAATAATTATTTATTGAATTTTTAATAGTTAACATTTAAAAATTTTGCGTATTAAATATTGCAATTTTTTAGCGTAGCTGTATATGCGACTATCTCTGAAACTCGGGACCCTCTAAAACTTGCGTCGTGATGAACAGATCTGGAATTTTTTTAATGTTCCAAAGTCGCGTCCTGTTGAATGCAAGTTTACTGACACGCCATGAATCCTGCACTGATCTCTCTTTCTACCAAACTCGAGTTTATTCGTATAAATAGACTATTATTGCAGTTAACCATTCGCTACGCTTTGTAATGAAAAAAATTAAAGTTTTCAAATTTTTTACAAATAAATTTTACGGCTATTGTGATTTGTCGGTATTTATAGTTGCATGTGTATCATGAGTAGAAGATGGTGGTGGGTGAGTTGTTCTAGTAAGATGATTGTTCAGTATTTTTGTTAAGGAGGAACGACAACAAATCAGAATATCCTGAAATTCAAGGTCTTTTGAATGACAGGCAGGGGCTTTTACCTTTTGCTCGAGGCTAAAAGTTACGTATTTGTACGCCTCCATATTGGAGGCTAATAGTTTTTACCTCTGAGCTTGAAGAAGAACATCGGTTCTCTACTCTACTCTAGTTGATGAATTGGGGTATGTTAACAAGGAAGACTATGAGTAAAGCATTCCCGAAGGATTTATTTAGCTCTAGAAGTAAGCCAATATCAGCCTCAAATACCGGTCTAGGATTGAAGAAGAGTAACTGTGCACTTCACGTGTTGTACTAATCATAGCTTGTATGTTTGTAGAATGTTTGTGGTTCATACAATAATAATCTGCGCGTGTTTCTTTCTTTTATATGCTTCTTTATTAGCATGTTTAGGGGTTCATTACGTCTAAAATAAATGAACGAGCAATTTTTTAAAATAAATACGTTACCAAACACCGGATGGATTTGTACCACTATAAATAGAGCCCTCCGCATCCTAAAAAACTCACACCATTCCATCCCTTTCACTAAATAGGCTCATTATTTCTCTTAGTTAATTTCCTTCGTTCAAGCTCTATAATGGCTGCAAACGTAGATGATGATTTCCTATCTGTTGGGAGACATTCATGTGATGTTTTTGTCGATCGTACTGATGAACTTAAAGTTGGGATGATATTCACGAGTAAGAAAAATGCTGAGGATGCAATTAAGAATTACAACAGACATCGATCAGTTGTTTCGAGAGTGAAAAAAATGAGTTCGGACAACTATATTGCAGAATGTGTCAAAAAAGACCACGGATGTAACTGGACGATCCGTGTATCACGAAGGAAGAGGCTGAACAACGTGTGGCAGATAACAAGATACGGCAGACCTCATACATGCTAGTTGTAACTCCTAATGGCATTGAATAAGAAATAGGTTTTCATCCCCACGTATTTTTTTATTGTTAACTGTTTGAAAATGTAATCGGTTGATTTATACGTTATTTATGATGTGATAAAAAGTATGTGACGTTAGTATGCAATTTAAATAGGTTAGATGTAGAAAATTATATTAACGAAACGTAGTACAAGATTGTTAATTGATAATAAGTACACCAACATTAAATTAATAAGCCTCGTTAAAATCTAAGCAAATGAATCAGATTCGCTGGCGTCGTAGTCGGTACTAATGTCTGATGTTAAGTTTAGTTCCTTAATTATTTTTTCCTTCTCCTGTCGTCTCCAATAATTTCATGTAGAGACTGCGTCCTTGTCTTGAGAACGGGGGACTATTGACACAGTGGTTGATGAACTACACTCTTCATCAAATTCTACACTAAGCTTGATGTTCTACCCCCCGCACATTTGTATTCCCGGAACATCTTGCGCATATCATTATCATTGGATAGTGTTAGCATGTAGTGTTCTTCTGGCCCGGGCTCGTTGACTGGCACTTTGACACACAAGGAAGACATTTTGGAGCATGTTGATTCCTCACTAACTCGTTTTGAAATCAAATCAAACAACTTCACTTTCTCATTCGTGCCTTTCAATACATTAGGCATGGAAAGATGCTTCTCCCCAACTTCAGCCCAACACACGGGCGTACGACACTTCTTACCATACAATGCCTCGTACGGTGCCATCTATATACTAGCCTGATAACTATTATTATAAGCAAACTTTACCTAAGGCAACTATTTTTCCCACGTTCCCTGGAACTCAATGATACAACATCTCAAAATATCATCTAAAACCTGAATCACACGCTCCGACTGACCATCCATCTAGGGATAATATGAAGTGCTGAAATTTAGCCGAGTTCCCAGAGCACGATGCAAGCACAACCAAAACCTTGCTGTGAAACGCGAATATCTATCTGAAACTAAGGACTTGGGCACCCCGTGCAAACGCATAATCTCATAGATGTATAGATCATCCAACCTATCCAAGGTATACGTCGTATGCACTGACACAAAATGCGCACACTTCGTAAACTGATCAACAATCACCCAAATGGAATCCTTTTTTGTCGGCGTCAAAGGCAATCCAGATACAAAATCCATGGTGATCCTTTCCCACTTCCATTTCAGTATCCTCAACTGTTGCAACAACCTGGAAGGAAACTGATGCTCAGCCTTTACCTGCTGACAAACCATGCATCGAGCAACAAAATCAGCCACATCTTTCTTCAGTCCAACCCAGTAGTACTATTCCTTCAAACCATGATACATCTTAGTACTACCGAGATGCATAGCAAAAGGACTGGCATGCGCTTCAGTTAGAATGGTATGGCTCAACTTTTCATCTTCGGGCACAAAAATTCGACCTTTAAAGCACAACACTCCATCATCATTGAAATGAAAATCCATAGGATCCCCATCCATGATATCCTTCACATGAGGCACCAAACTCTCATAATGCGGTTGACTCTCCTTAATCAACTGTGACAATGACGGTTTCACTTGCAACTCAGCTATCAACCCACCGTCACACATCACACTCAACCAAGCGAACATAGCTCTCAACTCCACAGCAGCCTTCCTATTCAAAACATCCGCCACAATGTTAGATTTACCCGAATGGTACTCTATGGTCAAATCATAATCCTTAAGCTACTCTAACCACCTCCATTGCCTAAGATTCAGATCCTTCCGGGACATCAGATACTTCAGACTTTTATGATCCTTATAAACCACACATTTCTCACCATAAAGGTAATGCCTCCAGATTTTCAAGGCAAACACAACTGCGGCAAGCTCAAGATCATGAGTAGGGTAATTACGTTCATGCACCTTCAACTGTCTAGATGCATACGCAACTACCTTACCCTCCTGCATCAACACGCAACCAAGCCAACATAAGACGCGTCACTATAAACAACGTCCTCTTTTCCTGATCAGGTTGAACCAAGACTGGAGCTCGTGTCAATGCTTCCTTCAATCTTTCAAAAGTCTACTGCCTATCATCCGCCCACTCAAAACGAACATTCTTCTGCAACAACTTCATTAAAGGAGCAGCTAAACTGGAGAACCCCTCAATAAACCTACGATAATAACCCGCCAAACCAAGGAAACTCTAAACTTCCGATACAGATTTAGGCACCTTCCAACTCACCACAGCTTCAATCTTGTGCGGATCAACACAAATTCCCTCGGACAACACAACATGCCCAAGGAAAACAACCTCCAAAAGCCAAAACTCATATTTGCTTAACTTGGCATACAACTGATTAGCCAGCAACGTCTCAAGCACAATCCGCAAATGTCTATCATGATCCTCCTCGGTACGAGAGTACACAAGGATATCGTCTATAAACACAACCATAAACTGGTCCGAAAACTCATGGAACACACGATTCATATGTCCATGAAAGCATCTGGTGCATTGGTCAAACCAAACGGCATCACCAAAAACAACCTTCACTTTCAAGTGATAGTACCCAGACCTCAAATCTATCTTTAAAAACACCGAAGCACCCCTAAACTAATCAAATAGACCATCTATCAGTGGCAAATAATACTTATTCTTTATCGTCAACTTATTCAGTTGCGGACAGTCTATACACATCCGCAACGTACCATCTTTCTTCTTTACAAACAACACCTGTGCACCACACGATGAAATACTAGGTCTAATAAAACCTCGATCAAGCAACTCTTGTAGTTGCGTCTTCAACTCCTTTAACTGTTTTAGGGCCATGCGATACGGAGCAATAGACACTGGTGCCGTATCCACTAAGACCTCGATGCCAAAATCAACCTCACGATCTGTGGCAACCCCAACAACTCTTCTGGAAAAACACCAAAAAACTCATATACGGTGCGAATATCTTACACCTTCAACTACTTTGAACCACGATTCATAACATAGGCCAAGAAAGCCTGACATCCAGGATCCATCATTCCACTCACTTCTAAAGCTGAAACAATATTAGACAAGAACTTAGCATTCTAACCAACAACTACCACCTCAAAATCATCAGATAACCTCAAGGATATCTGTTTGGTCTCAAAATCCACCACAGCCCTGTGTTCGGTTAACCAATCCATACCCAAAATCACACCAAAACCATGGAATGGCAACTCTATCAAGTCTACGGCAAACTCATATCCCTAAACCATCAACGGACACCTACGATACAACCTCCTAACCACGACTATCTCCCCAAGAGAACTAGTCACTCTAACACCCACATTAAGAATTTCAACAGACATATCAAGCAATTGTGCATGCTCACTCAAGATGTATGAATGTGTAGAATCATAATCAACCAACGAATACAATAGCAAAGACTGTAAAGAGAATGTACCTACAATCACATCAGGGTCATTGCAACCCTCTCGGTGCGTATACACCCTAGCCAATCCACCTCCCTCACCCTGGATAGCAACGGTATGAGCCACAGTCCTCTACCCACCATCTCTACGCTGAAATGGTCCATGACCACGACCTTTATGCGGAGCAAAAACAGGTGCAACACCCTACCCACCTTTAGCCAACAAAGGACAATCACATCTCAGATGATCGCCAGACCCACAACTCCAACAAGCATTGGCCACAACAGGTGCAGGTGCCTGACCCTCCCTGGCCAAACGCGGACAATCTCGCCTCAGATGATCTCAGGATCCACAAACCAAATAGGTGTTAAACGGAGCTCTAACCTGGGTACCCTTCCCCTGGGCTCCACGTCCAACAACACCTCCGCCATACCTCAGCTCTGGGCAAAACCTCTGATCACAATGTCTCTTGGCCTGACCACTACAAAAATTAGAATCAGCCACTCTCTTACCAGAGCTAAAGCCCCGAGACCCAGAAGTCACACCCAGATTCTGCTCAACATCCTTAGCTTGCGAAACCAACACATCAAAATCTGTGTAATTAACAACGAGCATGTATGTCTTGACCTCTTACACGAGCCCATAGCGGAAACAATCACATCGCGTACGCTCATGTAAGAGGTCCCAGGTTACATCCTCGATCACCATACCAGATATCGTCTTAGTCCACCACGTATAAGCATCACCCTGTAACAGAGACACAGCACAACCCAGCTTACGGACATCAGAGCAACCCATATGTCCTAGTATCCTCTCAGTACCGGCCAACCATCCCTCATAAGCCTCAGGTGACAAACCTCGGAACTCAACTCTGCCCAAACTGCAAAGACGCTCTAGCGGTAAACCCTGGCTAGCTACTAGTGGTGCCCGTACATGAACACCCACAACTGCTACCTAAAAAGCATCAGTAAAGGCCTGTATCAACGACGCCATATCACCTATTCTTGGTCCAACTAGTGTAGGTGGTACTTGCTCCACTACCTCAGGTTGAATAGGTGGGGGCGGTGGCAACACTCTAGGAGGTATAACATTCTCCTCAATTTCCTGCCCAGTGGTAGCAGCAATCATACTAGATCGTAACTCTCTCCTCAGTCCCATCGTGTAATAATATATCTAAGGCATGATAATCATTCAAATACAAAACAATTAGGCCGGCTTCAAGCAAGGATCCAAGACTTCCATTTCAAAATCATAACATTTCATACTATATTAATAAGGTAAGTGTTTAAAGGTGTTCAATCCAGTTTCCACTCACCAATACGCCTTTATTAAACTCCCAACAACCTTTATTAAACCTTTTAAAGGTGTTCAATCCAGTTTCCACTCACCAATACGCCTTGCATTGCTCGCCAACGCGAATCTAGCTCCCAACGAGCAACAATCAACGTCCAACTTCGTCGCCCTAACTATCCCCTATTTTAATCACATAAAACCAAAAGAGAAATGCATCATTATGCATTCAAACCATTGCCTAAGCAATTACCTGCAACTCTCACGTTGCCTACTGAAAACTTATCCAAAACATACCGAAATCAACCTCAAACACTTCTCACCTTAACCCAACCACAATATAACGATTCAATACATCACACATCATCAATTAACAACAAGAAACCCTTTTACAACATCCTTTTACTTCCAGCAATGATTAAACACCAAAGTCATCTCAAAAACCTTTATCTAACAACCTTAAATATTAGAGATTCAACTAGTTTTGGGATTACAATGTTAAATCCAAACTTTTAACATCAATAAACATCTAAACCATGATCTAATCTGATCAAGAACCCAGCAAAACAGATCCACTTCGAAAATAAACCCATTACATCAATCAAAACACAATTAAGCCAATTTTTCCTTAATTAAAATATCAAAACACATTAGAAAAAAAATTGTAAAGGATCAAGAACTTGGGAGTTTCAGTAAAGAACCTTTCATTAGAGGAGAAGAATGAATCCTTACCTCCAATGCTGATTTCTCCCCTTAATTGCTTAGTAAAACATGAAAGCCAAAAGAATAACAATAAGTATTTGATGAAAAAGCATTAGGAAATCAAAACCTTTGATTTTTACCTGAAGAAATTGAAATTGGAAATATGTTTTGTAACCCCCTTGTCCCCCGGCCTAGACGCCCAACCGAACCAAGAAGGCCACATTAGGTTTTCCGTAGCAAACCAAAGAGATACAACAAAACCCTGTCCATTTTTTTGTTTTTATCTTATCTAGATGGAAATTCATAATCCTACATGTTCATACAGACATCAGGTGTAACCCCAACTCAATCGGGCATCAATTTGACATCTAATTGATCATACTTATCATTCAGGGACCAAATTGTAATTTGACAAAGTTATAGGTCAAAATCCCTCTTTTAAGTTACCAACCTTTAATTAGTCAGGTTCCATGCATATGTCCCAAAATCCATATGCTAAAACTCATACCGAAACACCCATACCTGTATCGGTACGCCTGGCCAAATTTGCCTAGGAGAATCAAAACGCACAAGGCCTGTACCGATTCCACAAGCCTGAATTTGCCAAGCCGTACCGATACGTTCCCCCGCATATCAGTACGTCTGGCCTGTAATGTCACATTTTGGCTGGTTTTTCATCCCAAAGGCATACTCTAATCAATCCAACATGCCAAACATATCACAAGTCAACTAAAATCTCAACTCTAGCAACATAACAAGGCTCCATGCATCAAATGGAAATCTATAGGCATGCTTCCTAATTTTGCATCCAAGTACACACCAAAAGACAAACCAGCACCAACATTAGTCCTTAAAGGTCATTTACAAAGCAAGAGAAACTAAAGAAACATGCTCAAACAGGGAGTTCCACAAAATATCTCCCAAAACACAATAAGTACCCCATTGCCCTTATTCATTATAGTCTAGTCTCTAACATACTTTGGAAACAAGTCTTGCCAAGATCCCCCTTGCTTCTTGCTGCCTCCCGAGACTTTAATTCTCTACATTGATGGACAAAGAGAGCGTAAGCACACATGGCTTAGTGAGGAATGCTCGAAAAAACACACCATCAATGCATTTAGACCATTTTCTTTACATCATCCTTGAAAACATCATGCCCTTTAAAACATGCACTTTACCTCCTTAAAACCAGCATATTAAACCATATGCCACATGTATCATTAATCAATAGCAAGTCACATTGCTAACCCTCTACTTAAGCCTTCCCATGCATTACTACCAAATGCAAAGCTCAAGGAGAAACATCTATAAATCACATTATACAACGTAAAAACATTTCAATGATACATTAACAATTATATTGGCTTACAAGTGATCATTAAACAAGTCTAATAACAAAAGAGTTTATCGGATACACAGATTCAACAAGTGTTAGCCCAACACTTCAAGCCATCTCAGTCGGAATAACGATACAACCACAATCACGGTACATTACCAACTGGGTACACTTTCAACCCACAGGGACACGAACCCCTTCCATCGGTTAGATGCTTAACCCAATAACGGGAGTTTTCGGTACTGTTTAACCCCTCTAACGTTAGAGTACTCAGATGGAGTATTCAGTACGCCGTATAAACCCCTTTACAGTGCACTATATCCGATAACAATTTTAAAACCACATCACTTTCCATTATAATTAACCAAATAACATTTACCTCACTTGTTTTCAGCAAGCATTAAACCATGCCATTTCCAAAGCAACAACCATGCTTTAAACCACCAGTATAAACCATACTTACAAGGATCACTTACCATGTGCATTCTTCAGCAAAACATGCTTAAAAACAGTATATCGATTACTTTAAATCATGCTTAAACAGTAGGTAACATGTAATCAAAACAAGTGCATAAAACCATTCGAACAAGCATGACCGAGAGAGTAAAACCACTTTATACTTACTTTCGAATCTAGGTAAGCGTTTCAATCTCTACCTTAACTCCCAAAACTCTATTCCCAAAACATCAAAACGCTTTAAACCATGTTTTCACTCACCGATACGTGAAACCTCGATTTGCTAACGCGAAATAAAGTATCCAAAACCTCCAACGCTTCTCCAAACACTTTCAGATCAACCTCCCCTGTTTTTACCACAAAACAACAGATGATTTATGCATCATAATGCATTCTAAACACAACATCTACAATCCTTCTCGGATTTCCACAAAACATTCACAATTAACCCTGCACAACAACCAAAAACATAAACAAAACACTTCGATTCATAACCCAGCCAACATCTATCAATCTAACATCACTTTCAACATCAAAACACATCTAAAAACATATCCAAATCAACCTACCACCTCCAGCAACCTTACAACCATAGAAACACCACAAAACTTCAAAACTAACAACCTAAACAAATAGAGATTCTTAAGTTTCAGGATTCCATTGATAAAAATCACTTAACAACATTATTAAACATCCAAAATATAAATCAAAGCATCCTTATTACTGAAAATTAGATCCAATCCGTGAATTAACTCATTTTCCCCAAATAGCTCAATTAAACATTGGAAAATCATCAAAATCAGATTAGAAACAAAAAATCAAGGATCAAATGCTTGGGAATTTCAATAAAGAACCATACAATAGAGGAGATCTTGGACCTTACCCCTATTGTGAAGTTTCCCCCTCAATTGATTTGTGAAAAGCTAAGAAAACATAAGATTTCAATAAGATTTTGCAAAACAAAGTTAAAGAATCAAGTTAAAATATATAATCTGAGTGAAAAGAATCTCTCACCTTTGGATTTTGATGAAATTCTGATTGTTTGGCAGAAAAGAAGTTGAGAGAAAAGGTTTAGGAAAAAGTTACGTAAATTTTGTTAAAAGGTAATAACTAACTTAGATATTTTAATCTCTCTTAAACCACCTTTAAAACACATGTTTAAAATGATTTAATTGAATCGAGAAACCTCCAGCAAAAACTTGGTAATTTAGCTCCTTAAGGATTCTAAGAATTTGACCCTTTCCATTTTAGTCACTTTAAAATAGTTTTCAAAAATTGCATTTCGGTCACTAACCAAAATGTCACATTTCCAAATTCCATTTTCCAAAATTTATTCCACCAAAAATCAACATATACTAAAAGATGATTTTAAACTATTTTTCCACATTTTTATCTTACCAAAAAATGTACGGTCCTAAAATCGGCTCGAATCCCTACTCCGGTCCGCCGGACCTTCTAATAAACCACCTAACCGCTAAGCCCTAAAACCGGGGCGTTAAACTCTCCCCTACTTAAGAAATTTTGTCCTCAAAATTTACCTAGAGGAAACAGGTGCGGATAGTGTTTCAACATATCTGACTTGCGTTCCCACGTGGTCCCCTCAACACCGCGGTGCCTCCACATCACCTTAACAAGCTCAATCATCTTGCCACGCAGCACCTTACTGCTGGTATCAAGAACCTATACCAGTTCCTCATCGTAAGATAGGTCCGGTCTCAACTCAATCTCCTCCACCGGCATGACATGCGATGGATTCGACCTATACCTCCGCAACACCGAAATGTGGAACACATCATGAATCTTTCCCAACTCCGGAGGTAGCCTCAAACGATATGCAACAAGACCCACACACTCAATAACCTCGTAAGGTCTAATGAACCTTGGGCTAAGCTTCCCTTTCTGCCCAAACCGTAACACCTTTTTCCAGGGCGACACTTTCAAAAACACTTTATCACCCACAACATACTCTATATCTCTACGCTTCAAATCCGTATAGGATTTCTAGCGATCTACAGTTGCTTTTAAGTGCTCACATATCAACTTTTCCTTTTCGATTGTGCCTTTCAAAACATTGGGCATCGACACAAACTTTTCCCTCGCTTCTGCCCAACACACGGGCGTACGACATTTCCTGCCATACAACGCCTCATAAGGTGCCATCTGTATGCTAGCATGATAACTGTTATTGTAAGCAAACTCCACCAATGGCAACTATTTCTCCCACGTACCCTGGTACTCAATAATACAACACCTCAGCATATCCTCGAGAACCTGAATCACGTGCTCCGACTGGCCATCCGTCTGAGGATGATACGAGGTACTAAAATTCAATCGGGTTGCCAAAGCACGATGTAAACTCACCCAAAACCTTGCGGTGAACTGCGGATCCATATCGAAACTATAGATTTGGGCACTCCGTGCAAACGCACAATCTTAGAGATGTACAGTTCAGCCAACTTGTCCAAGGTATACGTAGTATGCACTATCACAAAATACGCACACTTCGTAAACCGATCCACGATCGCCCAAATGGAATCCTTTTTGGTCGGCATCAAAGGCAGCCCAGACACGAAATCCATGGTGATTCTTTCCCACTTCCATTTCGGTATTCTCAACGGTTGCAACAACCCGAAAGGAAACTGATGTTCAGCCTTTACCCACTGACAAACCATACACCGAGCAACGAAATCAGCTACATTCTTCTTCAGTCCAACCTAATAGTACTCCTCTTTCAACCCTCTATACATCTTAGTACTATCGGGATGCATAGCAAAAGGACTAGAATGTGCCTCAGTCAAAATAGTTCAACCCAATAGTACTCGAGTCCCTCTCAATTTGATTACATTTTCTATATATGTTGTTTTTTATTTTTGTTTTGGATACATGATTAAGCAAAATTAAATGCTTTAACTGTGGATTTGATGATGATTCTAACGATTTCCCCATTTTATGTTTTTGGCCATGCTAGTGGGTGAGCCGATGAGTGGTGGTGTACGGCGGTAGTGGGCGGAGCGGCCACGTGGCTCGGTTGGTGGAGAGCAATCGGCCAAATTCATTCCTGACCGTTGGATCAGATCTAATCCAACGACCAAGATTACTTGAAGACCAAACGGCTTAGATCGCTTCTGGAGAGCTGACGTGGTTGCACGGGATGATTACACATGGCACGATGATCTGAAGAGCCTAGAGCATGCACGTCACGCGTGCGTAGGAGTTTAACAGTCCGTGCGTGGCCTTCGCATGGCCAGCTGGAGGGGCATTCTCCTTTCATCTGGACTGTTGAATCAAAACGTGATCCAACAGCTCTGAGTTGGCTGCGCAAGGAAGATAATTAGGGTTAGCCAGTTATTAGGCTTAAATTTTAGGGCTTTTTGGGTTAGATTGGGTCTGGCCGGATGGGCCCTTTGTAAATATTTGTGGTTTGTTTTTATACATGGACTAGACACTTTATATATATATATGGGTTTCTAATATTCAAACCTGTTTTAATTTATATATATTATATATATAGCCCATTAATAATAATAACGAATAAATACATAATAACATATACATACACACTTACGTACACATACATACAATAGTAATAAAATACATACACATCTGGAGGGGCATTCTACTTTCATCTGGACTGTTGAATCAAAATGTGATCCAACAGCTCTGAGTTGGCTGCGCAAGGAAGATAATTAGGGTTAGCCAGTTATTAGGCTTAAATTTTAGGGCTTTTTGGGTTAGATTGGGTCTGGCCGGATGGGCCCTTTGTAAATATTTGTGGTTTGTTTTTATACATGGACTAGACGCTATATATATATATGGGTTTCTAATATTCAAATATGTTTTAATTTATATATTATATATAGCCCATTAATAATAATAACGAATAAATACATAATAACATATACATACACACTTACGTACACATACATACAATAGTAATAAAATACATACACACACATAAATACACACATAATAATAATATCATAATAATACATATAATTCATGCAATATACGTACGTATACATTCAATAATAACAAGGAGATTAATAATATATACATGCAAACATATATATATATACTCATAAATACACATATACCAACATATATTATATGACACATATAACATAAATACAACCATATCACATACATATTACCACACGTATATTCATGTTACACGCATATTTCAAACAAACATTAATATATGTATACTACCATACGCATATTACTCTAATTAATAAATATTATTATAATACTTTTCTATCATCAGCTCTTGAATCATGAGCTCTACTGAAACTTTCTGCTCTTCCTCGACCATATCTTCAAGCTTCGATCTCTTCAATGCCCCGATTTGTACTCGTATCGACATTCAAAAAGAAAGCTTGACATCATGGCTGAAGGTCTTATTGATGGCCCGAAGCTCTTAACAGTGGCCCGAAGGACTTATCATCATGCCTGAAGTACTTAAGATCCAGATTCACGCTGAAAATGGCTACCAATCTCCCTTAAAATCTGGATTCACACCGAAAATGGCTACAAGAATCCCTTAAAATGATGCCCAGATTCAACCAGTCTTGACAACACAATAAGGTTAGCACCATGCTCGGAGGACTTATAGATGGCCCAAAGGACTTACTAAATGGATTCACGCCGAAAATGGCTACCAAAATCCCTTATAATGATGCCTCGCTTTCATCCATCTGGCATCAAAATAAGGTTAACATCATGCCCGAAGGACTTACAGATGGCCCGGAGGACTTAAGATCTAGATTCACGCCGGAATAGCTACCAATCCTTTATAATGATGCCCTGGTTTTATCCGTCTTGACATCAAAATAAGGTTAACATCATGCCCGGAGGACTTACAGATAGCCCAGAGGACTTAAGATCTAGATTCACACCGAAATGACTATCAATCCCATATAATGATGCCCCAGTTTTATTCGTCTTGACATCAAAATAAGGTTAACATCATGCCCGGAAGACTTACAGATGGCCTGGAGGACTTAAGATCTGGATTCACACCGAAAATGTCTACCAATCCCTTATCATGATGCCCTAGTTTTATCCGTCTTGACATCAAAATAAGGTTAACATCATGCCCGGAGGACTTACTGATGGCCCGAAAGACTTAAGATCTGGATTCACGCCGAAAATGGCTACCAATCCCTTATAATGATACCCTAGTTTTATTCATCTTGACGATAAAATAAGGTTAACATCATGCCCGAGGGACTTACAGATGGCCCGGAGGTCTTAAGATTTGGATTCACGTCGAAAATGGCTATCAATCTCCCTTAAAATCTAGATTCACGCCGAAAACTGCTACCAATATAAATCTTCAATAAAATCTACTTCTCCAACATAAAGTCACAGATCAATTTTTTAGTAATCTTCAAATATCTGTTTAAAACAAACAAAATACTTTTAAATTAGCATGCCCCTATCTATATGATGCATGCGATGTAAAACCATTTTTCTTTCTTTTCTTCTTTCATTTCTCTTTTTTCTTTTTCTTCTTTTTCCCTTTTCTTATTTTCTCTTCTTCATTTTTCTTTCTTCTCTTTTTCTTTTGCTACTTTAGAATCCTATCATTTGAAAGGTCATTCTTTGGATTTCTTTCTTTCATTCCTCTGTAGTATGCTCTTTCAATCTTCATCTTTATCGATCGAACATTCTTCTTGTATCTTCTAATCTTTTTGTGCGATCATCCTTTTTTTCTTCGGGGTTACCACCCATCTTCATAAATCCTTATTCTAGTCACTATACGACTCTTATATAGGGACTCTCATCATTCTTTCTTCATTGCCCATCCAATCTTGGGCTCAATTATCATCTTCACTTTTGACCCCACCACTCGAAGTCTTCAGCTATTCTAATCATTAGGGTGAGCAAGACGCATCAATTCCCCAAACTCATCTTTGAGTTCAATCTTCATTCCTAGACTCAATCAAAAAACCTTGAGGAAAACCAATTTTTGGCCCTTATACTTTTCGTTATACTTTCTTGTTATCTCATGGGGTATTGTTGCCCTATTATGACTCGAGCTTAATTGTTTTCTTATCTCTAATACACAACTCAGAGTCTTCATCTGTCTTAATATTAGAGACAGAAAAATGCCCACAGGCCCTAATCTTCTTCTTAGATCAAATCTTCTTGAAGCATCCCAACGGGAACCAACTCTAGGTCCTCATACTTTATCAACCACGTATTCTTGTGCTATTGCCCAGCTTGACCTTGGGCTCATTCTGATCCATCCTGATGCATCATTTGAAGCATTTTTTCTTCTTTTCATCTCAGGGTAAGAAGAAATCTTAGCTCCCTAAACTTTTCTTGAAATTCAATTTTCAGCAAGGTTTATTCTTCATTTCTCCGAATTACTCAACACCATGGCTGAAATATACTTTAAGCCTCTAAGCCATTCGCCATATGAATTCTTGTCATCATCCTCAACGTAGTCATCGATGGGTCAGTCCTCTACGATAGGTTGATCAATCACATCCACGACCTTTACATTCTGAATCTAATCCCTGAAGCAAAACATGGAAATCCTTTTGTTTAAAATGTCAATTTGATGATCATTATTCCAATGAAGGGTGTCCTTTAGATTAACATACAAGACCTTGAAACCAAAATTTTAATAATAAAAAATAGAATAGAATCTTTGGATATCAAGTGCAAGAGCATCTCAGATTCAACCTTTTGGTGATCATTTCAAGCATAGCTTGTGCCTATAAAGAATTAGAATGTTTTGGCGATTTGAAGTTGTAAAATCTCCCAAGATGACAAGGTTCATCCTCATGATTACCACATTGCTACAAAAGACTACTCTTTCTCAATTCTTATTTTTCGCTCTGCCCAAAAATATGGGTTTGTTTAACTGTTAGAATGCAAAAATATCATTCTAGGAATATCATTCTTGGTGTAAGTGGGTGCTTTAGTTGTTGTGTTATAATAATAATAATAATAATACTTATTATAATCGTATCTTCAAAGATCTATCTCTGACGCCATGGTCTTGAACAGGTGGAGCGAAGCTTCCTTATTAGATTTGTCAATCCCACGGCTCCATCAGAGTGATCCGAGATTTATTTATTTCGTAGTTCATTTCCTTTTCTTTTCTTTTTTTCTTTTTCTTTTTTCATCTTTCTTTATATATATATATACGTATATTCTGAGCTATTAATTATAATCCATTAAGGCACAGAAGACTACACTTAGAGTTTCAATTTCAAGCAACTCCTGCGGTTAAAACTTGGAGCTTTTCATCATAGAATATCATCAAAGGAGTAATAGTCTTGCTTTGCTGACCAGAGTCTGTTAGGAAAAAATCACACCTCATCGTTATCACAACATTCAACTGACCTTAGAATCGATGTCACATCTTGTAGTTGATATCCAATGACCTACGAGGGCAGGAAGAGATATACATATATATGCTTTCAAGGTCATTGTATGTGTAATGACTCTTTTTTACCCGGTGTATAAATATTGTATTAATCTACATTAGTTTAATAATTAATATATTACTATTGCATGTATACATATTATATTATTTGTGTGATGTGTGTGTAAAATATGTGCGTGACATATGTGAGTGCATGCATATTATACATATTATGTATATGTACGTGTTAATATTTATGTCATATGTGTGTTTATATTTTATGTGTGCATCGTGTGTGTGGGGAGGCATTATGTTAATTATGTGTATGGTTATATGCATGTATATTATATTAATTAAAGACGTGTTACATATATTAGTGTTTGCATGTTATACGTATAGGTGTGCGCGTGCGAATGTATGTATGTATTATCGTATTATTATTTATTATTATTATTGTTATTGTTTATTATTATTACTATTATTGTTATCAATATTGGGCTAAGTATAAAATAAAATCCAAAAACAAATAATGATAATATTAAGTATCAAGTCCTTAATTATAGAGCCCGAATTATATATTACAAAACCCAAAGTTAAATTTTACAAAGCCCATTTCGGGCCAAACCCCTAACTCATCTAATTAAACTAAACCCTAACCCTTCTCTCTCTTGTGCGCAGCCGATCCTGGACCATTAGATTGGATCTAAATCCAACGGTCATGATCAAAGGAGAGTGCCCTTCTAGCTGGTCGCGTGGAAGCACGTGCGAGCCATTCAGCTCCCCACGCGCGCATGCATCACACGCACAGGACTCCTCAGATGCCGCGTGCCACGTGTCGTAATTTGGTGCAGTCCCACCCGTCCAAGATTTCATTCGAGTCGTCCATACATCGAGGCATCTCAGCCGTTGGATCAAATATGATCCAACGGCTAAGATTAAGACTGGAACCACTCCACCTCGACCATGCCACCACCATGCTTCCACCGTACCACTAGCTCAACCACTGTGCTCAGAGAACGTGCAAAACACCAAAAATAATGGATTATCAGTACCCAATTCAAATCAAATGTATTTTCATGTCTTATTTTCTACCAAAACACAAATCAGAGCAGTATATATATATGAAACAAAAAACTGTAAAGACCCATTCACCAGTTTTAGAAATACAAAAAAAACAACCAATTTTCAGAAAGAAAATCCTATCTTATCATTTATTTTCGAACAAAAAAAATCCAGAAAGGTATCCATTATTTTTTAGCTTTGCATGCATTTTTCAAACATGAAGTAATAAATCAAACAACGAAAGGGGATGTAAGTTTACCGTTGCCGTTTGAACTCCCCTTCGCCGGTAACAAACCGTCAGGCTCCTGAGTCAAAAGAGATAAGCCGATGAAGGGGGAGTGGTTTCTAGGGTTTGTTTTCCAAATTGGTCTCAGTTTCTTTTTTTTCTAGATCTAAAGCAAGGGACATTTGTTTTCTAAAATCCAAGGTGGTTTTTGGGTTTCTAATTAAGAAATGCTTTGTTTTGGGATATGAGGGCCGGTGGCCGGTGGTGGCGCATGGTGGCTGACCACTACCGTGTTCTGTGAAATGGTTGTGTATGGAGGTTTCAGATTCCAAAATACAGAGGTTTGGGGAAGTGTTTATAATCAGTTTGAAAAAAAATGAGAAAGGGTTCAAAGGTTGGTTGAGAGGTGTGATTTATATTGTTGTTTTCTTAAAAAATTGGTAAAATTACATACTAAGGAGCCCCGTGTTTCTGGATTCTTCATTTTGGGCTTGTCGCATGGTCCAATTACAAGATTAACCCTTATGTGTTTACAAAATTTTGCAATTTTGCCCCCAAATTGACCGAAATTCATTTTTAAATGGTCGATTTATCCTGTTAGTCATCCTGCGTTTTGGATCCTTTCGATTTGAGGTTTCCCCTTGGTTTATTTACGTTTCCAGTCCTTTTAAGTTTCTTCCAATTTTCAATCGAGTCTTGAAATGTGTGTTTTTGTTATCTTGTTACCGGCCTCTTGATTTTGTTTTCATTCCATTTCAGTCCCCTTTCATGTTTGGATTGTTCATGTCATGTGTCCTTTTTATTTATGTTTTTAGCATGTTTATGTTGATCATAATATTCATATATGTTTTTCTATACTATGTTTATTCATGTTTTTGGGTATGTTGTATCATGTTTTTTTAATTCATTTGTCCGTACTATATGCATGTCTATTTTATACTTTATGTTTAGTTTAATTTGTATATCATGACCGTATATCAGCATCTTTTTTATTTTGTATATTACATTACATGTTAATCTATTGCATATTTAGTCATGTTAATATCATGTTTGTGATGTCCATTTCGTGTTTTAAATTGCATATCGGTGTTGTGGTTTTGTACATTAATTTTAATCTCATCTATTATATCATGTTTCCATGTTTTAATTCATTTGTTCATGTTGTATACATGTTTGTCTCGTATGTTACATTTTAGTTTAGTCTGTATGTTATATTTGTATGTTTACAAGAGTTTTTTTTTTATCCTTTTTGCATTTTAGGTTATATGATAGTGTGATATTGTTTGTCAATTATAATGTCCTTTTTAATTTATGTATAGTTTGTGTCATATTCTAAGTGTCAAGTATTAGTTTTTTTCTTGCTAGTATGTTGCTTTGGTTTATTAGTTTAACATCATATTTTATTTATGTCATGCATGTTTTGCATTTTTTATGTGTTCTACCATGTTATAATTAGTTAATTAATCTTGGAAGCATGTTTTTTGTTTTATTTGTGTTTATGTTTTTATGATGTGTTGTGTTCGCATTTTTTGTCATATTTGCTTAATTTTGTGATATTCATGTTTCTTTCTATTCATTATGTTTTATTATGTCAATGTAAATGTACGTTTTTTAATTGGTTCTCTAAGTTCGCATAACGGATATATTAATCGTCAATGCGATGCCTTTTTATTCGAGCGTAAACGTGGCCAGTACCAAGCGCAGTGATGGTGGTCTATCAGTTTACTCTCAAATAACGGGACCCTTAAATTTTACTAGCACTTATAAATAAATTTTAATTTAATCATCACTTTAATCTAGAAAGTTCAATATTAATAAAGCGGTAATTATTAAAGTACCAATTTTGGGCGTTGTGGGGGTGCTCATCCTTCCCCGTCCGTAACCGACTCCCGAACCCAAAGTTTTCAAATCTCTGGTTTTATTGTGTCCGACCTACCTTAGTGGTCGGTGGCGACTCCATTTTTTAATTAAAATACGGTTTTTCTAAAACCCCACAGACATTTCTTAAAATACCCAAAAGACCCCAAACACATTGAAACCCCATTTTTTAGCGTAAGGAAGGGATATCGCTACAGATGACGACTCCGTTGGGGACACATTTTTTGTTTTTAAAAAAAACAAAAAGAGAGTCAAGCTTTTAAAATGGTTACCGCTTTATTAATATCGGAAGTTCCAAATTAAAGTGACTATTAAATTAACATTCGGCTGTAAGTGCGCGTTTATTTTAACGTATTTAAAATTTGACATATAAACCCGTCCTTTTAAGTGGGGGGAAAATGCTAGTGCTTTCGTGAGGATATCGTTCATCCGTATGGGCCTAGAAAAAGTACATTCGCGGCTCGAGTACCTTATGCTTTCATGAGGATATCGTTCCTCCGTATGGGCCTAGCAAAAGTACCTTCGCGGTTCTAGTACCTTATGCTTTCGTGAGGATATCGTTCCTTCGTAGGGGCATAAGCGAATGGGTCCCCCTGAACTGAACCCGGTTGAAAGGAGCCTATAATGGGTGATGATCGGGGGCCTTGCTACTCTTAGTAGGGGACAACAAGGACAGTTCAGGTACCTCCTAGCACCAACACTACATGCAGAGAATACAGAAAACCCACCCTTTTAGAGCCATGCGGATAACCTAGGTGTTTTAGACGAGATGTAAATAGGGTTGTTTTATGTGTTTATTTTATTTAATTTATCCTTTTATTTATGTATTTATTTATTTTATCCGGTACTGACTTGTTTTCTTTTTTGTTTTGCTTTTTTTTGCATACATCATTGCATTTGCATTAAATAAAGGTACTGGATCAAGTGGTTTGCCCGATCAGAAAGTCTTTCATCATGGAAAAAAAAGGTATCTTAAGAAGGACGAACTCAACTCAGCCGTCAGACATTGGTCAAAAGTTAATCACAGGACTCAAGGTAACAGTTTGCCGAGCGAGCGCATAGTGTTAGGGTACACCTACATGAGCCTGCAACAGAATGACTTATGGGATCGAAGACTATAAGACTACAAGACTTATTCTGTGCCAGTTATGGTGACATTGCACAACTGATGTATGTCCGGGTCAACCAGCCTTTACTCTAAGCCATCTTCCAGTTTTGGAATCCTGCTTTTTGCTGCTTCACTTTCAACGGTCAAGATATGATGTCTACGGTAGAAGAATACACAACCCTACTTAATCAGAAAAATGTCCAGAAAGATTGGATCTACGCGAAGCCGCCAAGGAACCAAAATTACTTATCGAAGCTCAAAACTTTTGTCCGAGTGTCCGACGATTGGGTTAATAGACTGATCCAGGTTCGAGGAGACAGCCTAGCCTTTGCTTGGGAGAGTATCCGAGACATCATACCGGTGCACCCGGATGAGGTAAAGAAGATGAACCTATTTTCTTTGGGAAAATATGGTTTGGTCATCTTCCTGAGGGTTATTGGAAACATCGTCATAGCCATTCTAGACCTATTTGAGCGAATGAAGCGGAAGGCGAATCCAGTACCGGCCATTTTGACTGAAACCTTCATTTCTTTGAATGCGAGCCAAAGCATGAAGAATGACGTTTCAGAGGGTGTGCGCAACTACTACAGGTTTGGATCCAGAGCCACATGTGGAAGACACCGATGGGGTTTTTACCGGGAATATTGTTCTGAGACTTCTCACCCTTACGGGAGTTTTTAGCAAAGGAATGGCAAGAAGGATGGAAGACAAAGAAATGGTCCCATATCTTTAGGAACATTCAAGACGGAGACATAGTATGGAGAGTCCCTTGGCTCGGCAGGGTTACTTACTTCTTATACAGCTGCGGCGATTATGATTGGTTGATGATGTTAGGGCTATATGGTGGGATAGTTTGTGCTCCGCTTTTAGTGTCCCAACAGTTTGGATCATGACAGTTTGTCCCCTTCACCGCCGGTCTATGTAGAAGTGAATTCCCGTTCAAGGGTGAGTTCAGGGCAAAGGTTCAAACCATCATGAGAGCTTGGGATCACTGTTACTGGATCAAGGTAGAAGGAGATACCGAGCCCATGATCACCCCGAATTACGATCTCTAGAGGCGCTTGAGGGTTAACGACAAGATTCCAAAACCCAATCAAGGACCTACCATGTCTCTTGAGGAACATATGAGGATAGTACCATCCGAAGCCAACATTCTGCGAGGTGAACTCAAAGAAGTTAAGAAGAAGATGGAGGCTTTACAGACTCAGCACATGGATGAGCTCTACAAGGCTAGTTTAGAGGTCGACGAACGAGATGGGACCATCAGGCAACTGAAGAAGCTCAATGCAGATCTAAGTGAGAAGAATGCCTTTTACCAAAAAGATACTCCCCAACTTCAAACCAAGGTGCAAAATGCCTTCCGAAGCCAATTCCTAGCCAAGGAGAAGGAAAGGATGAATGGCTTGTGTTTAGTCGAAGAAGAATGAGAGAAAGGCAATCAAGCCATCGATAAAAAGGTAGAAAGTTGCAAGTTAGCCATTGAGAGTGAAAGACGATCCTTTAGGGACACCATTAATCAAGAGAAAGAAAGAGTTAGATGAGAGATCGACAAAGGCAAGCAAGCAATCATCTACGAGAAGGAAAACACTGCCCTTTGGAAGAGAAAGTCCATGGGGAGCAGGAATAGACTGCTGGAGATGCAAAGCTTCTACAATGACAATGTTCAGAGCCTAAATCAGAGTCAAGATCAGAATGTCGAGTTAGAAGGGAGACTGACAGAGTTGGAGCACTCTTTCTAGACTTATCGTCAGAGGAATGGCTTCATCGAACTGCATGAAAGGAAGCGTGAAATTGGTATGTTATGGGCCTAGATCGAGTCACTCGAGGCAAACGTTCAGGATTACAGAGGGAGAATCAGGGTATTCGAAGAAGCTGCAACAGGTGGAGACAATTATTGGCGGCGAAGACTTTGTGATGCCTCACAGATGATTCAAGACAGAGAACAGTATTACATACCTTGATGGTAGACATACGGCGAGTTGCGGGACACATGAATAACTTAGCGGAATCAGTACCTTTATTTACATACATTCTTGCATTGCATCATGACATTTACATCATTATACATGCATTCATCTTTCTTTTCAAAAATATTAATAGTGTAAATATTGTGGCAGTTAAACTACAATATAAGCCGCAACTCAGAAGATGGCGAGAGCAACAACCCGGTGGTACACCAAATATCAAGTCTTGGAATAACCTTTCAAAAGTGTTCATTGAGCAGTATAAACATGTAACAGATATGACTCCCAGCAGGATTATGTTGGAAAACATGAGTCAAAAGTCTAACGAGAGTCTGCGACAATACGCCCAAAGGCGGAGAGAGGTTGCTGCTCAGATCCTGCCATCAATTCCTGAACACAAGATCACGCCCTTATTCGTGAACACTCTAAAAGGAACACTACTTGATCGCCTCATCAATAATACAACTCAGAGCTTTGCCGATTTGATCAGGACCGGGGAGTCTCTCAAATTGGCAATCAAGAGTGGCAGGGTTGATAGTGGGGATAATTCTCAGAAGTACAACAAGAAGAATGAAGTAAACAATACGAGCACTTACACTGCTTTGAAGAACTTCACGGTCTCGCAGCCACAAATATCTATGGGGAAGGTTCAAAACACAAACCAAAGAGAAGGGAAAGCTCTGAGAAAGGAACAAGAGAAAATATCCTTTACTCCGCTGCCAGTTTCGTACTCCGAGCTTTACTCTCAGCTTCACAAAGCTGATTTGGTCTGCCCATACTATGTTATTCCATTCAAACCTCCGTTTCCATCATGGTATGATCTGAACGCACATTGCGATTATCATGGCGGTGCCCCTGGTCATCCCACAAAAAATTGCCTCGCATTCAAGAAGCTCGTGCAGAGTTTGATTAATTCTGGGGTATTGAAATTTGAGGAACCAAATGTGGGTACTAACCCGTTACCTAATCACGAGAACCACAAAGTAAACTCCATCGAGGAGTACTCTACTAGGAGGGCTAAAGAGGATGTGTCAAAGATCAAGTCTCCCCTACGGTGGGTATTCCAACAATTATGCATGGCCCGTTTGATCGACATGGGCATGGTAGTAGTGCAGAAGGGGTGTACAACTTATAGCGAGTTCCACCAAGACGGAAGGCATGACATCCAACAATGTGAGGAATTCAGGAAATTGGTTCAACAGCTGATGGAAAGTAAAAAGATAGAGTTCTTTGGGGAGTCTGTAGGATGGTAGGGGTTAGATGTATGTGTGTCAGATGGTCCCAACCTCAGGTACGGGAGAGACAGGCCCTTTGTCGTCTCCTCCAGATCAGAGGGTGCAAGTTCATCTCAAAGAGAAGCTGCAAAGATGGCCCCTAAGATCATCATCTCAACCCCAGCCCCGTTCCCGTTCAAGAACATGCGACAAACTCCTTGGAATTATACCACTAACGTGGTCATACCAGAAAAGCTGGAACACTTTGAGGAGAAAGAACAAACTACAGAAAAAGAGCCAGCACAGAAAAATGAACAGATAAAGAAAGATGAAAGTGTCGGCGAAGTAGGCCACTTCACGAGGAGCGGTAGGTGCTACTCTTCGAAAGCTTTGAAGACTGCTGAAGCTGCAAAAGATAAAGGAGAAGGTACATCGACTAGTCTCGCATAGATATTTGGAAAGGAGCCCCATCCGAAGATTAATGAACCGGTATCTGAGGCTCAGGCAAAAGAATTTCTAAAGTTCCTGAGGCACATCGAATACAACATGGTAGAGCAGCTGCAAAAGCAACCGGCAAGAATTACAGTGTTGAAATAGCTTCTGAGTTCAGAGAAGCATCGTGAGGCATTGTTAAAGGTGTTGAATCAAACATTTGTACCCGATGATATTTCTATGTCCAAGCTAGATAGAATAGTGGGGTATATCACCGCATACAACCACATTACATTTAGCGACGACGAGATCCCAGAGGGAGGTATGAGGTCCACCAAAACTTTCAACATCACGACCCACTGCAAAAGGTATGTGTTACCAGGAGTACTGATTGACAATGGGTTGGCATTAAACATACTACCGATGAGGACTTTGCAAAAGCTGCAGATAGATGATTCCAACATGAAACCCTGTCAAAACTCTGTGAGAGCCTTTGACGACACACAAAATGGAACACTTGGAAAGATCAAGGTGCCTTTGTTAATTGGGCCGACTGAGTCCACGATAGAGCGGTTCCTTCATCACTCCGTCAGAAATTGAAATTCGTGATCGAAGGCAAATTGGTCACTGTAGAGGCCGAGCAGGAAAACATCACCTCGATAACATCAGATGCCCCCTATATCCAGAACGATGAAGATGTTGTGGAGTGTTCTTTTCAAGCATTGGAGCTTGTAAACGCTACATTTGTTGCGGAAGGTAATCGGATCCCCAGGCCCTAGATTATCCAATTGCACCAAGATGGTCGTGTCTGAAACTTTGGGCCGAGGAGCCAAGACCGAAAAAGGACTAGAAAGGAGATTGCAATGAAGCCTACGAGCCAGAAGCGTCATCACTAAGAAAGATCGTTTCGGGCTTGGCTACAAACCAAGCATTCAGCAGAGGAGAAAGGAGTATAGGAGGAAAGAAGAACAAATGAGGGCTAGAATCAAGGGAGAAGACATTCCATGAAGACCGATGTCTTTCCCTCATGTGAAGAATATTTCTGTCTCTGGAGGATTAGAGCGTATAGAACAGAAAGTAGAGGAAGCGATTCGAGAGAATGAAACACTGAATCAGAATGAGATGTTCAGTGAATCACAATGGCAGCAGTGTGTTGACCAGCATCCGCCCCTGCCATCCCAGGGAAACTCTAGATAACTAGAGCTACGTTGATCTACTTGTAGTCTTTAGGGCCATATCAGAATAATGCTTCAAATTAACCCTTTTTGTTTTTGCCCATAAGCAATGGGGATCTTTTGTATAGGGTACCTATGTTAACCTTTTGTTTTCAATGAAAGAATATCTTCCTCATTTTCTCAAATTGCAAACATCTCATTTATTTCATTCACTTCAGTTGAAATCATTCTCTTCCCAATACATTCGTTCTCATTTCATGCAGGGTCCCCATAAATAATTGTATGAATGATTCTGAATCCAATCCCGAAGGAGATTTCAAATACCCTGAGATCTCGATAGAGATTGAAGATGAGGATGACGAGGCAGAATGCGAGGTCCTTGAAGAGTTGGTAAGGATGATGGCCAATGGAGAAAGGCAAATCATGCTAGATCAAGAAGAAACATAAATTGTGAACTTGGGAACTGATGAGGAGAGAAAATAAGTAAAGATCGAGACTACGTTTTCCTTAGAAACCAGGCATGAACTGATAGCCCTCATCCAAGAGTTCAAGGACGTCTTTGCTTGGACTTATCAAGATATGTCAGGCTTGAATACAGATATAGTGGTACACAAGCTGCAAATGAGGCCAGAATATAAACCAGTCCAGCAAAAGCTCGAAGGGTGAGGATTGACATGCTGTTAAAGATCAGAGAAGAGGTGAAAAAGTAGTTTGATGCTATTTTCTAGAAGTTGCCAAATACCCTGAATGGGACGCAAACATCGTACCGGTGCCGAAGAAGGATAGGAAGGTTTGCATGTGTGTAGATTACAGGGATCTTAACCGAGCAAGCCCTAAAGACAACTTCCCTCTGCCACATATTGATACACTAGTTGACAATACCGCGAGACTCTTATGGTTCTCGTTCATGGATGGTTTCTCAGGATACAACCAGATAAAGATGGACCTGGAAGACATGGAGAAGACCACATTTGTAACCATGCGGGGCACGTTTTGTTACAAGGTGATACCTTTCGGACTCAAGAACGCATGGGCGACTTATCAGAGAGCAATGGTGACTCTTTTCCACGATATGATGCACCAAGAGATAGAGGTATACGTGTATGATATGATCTCTAAGTCTCGAATTGAAGAAGAATACATTCGAAACCTGATAAAACTATTCCAAAGACTACGAAAGTACCAGCTGAAGCTTAACCCGGCTAAATGCACCTTCGTAGTCATATCTGGAAAACTCTTAGGGTTTGTAGTGAGCAGAAGAGGAATTGAGATTGACACAGAAAAAGTGAAGGCCATCTAGAACCTCCCACTGCCTCATACTCAGAAAGAAGTCTGAGGTTTCTTGGGAAGGTTGAACTAGATCTCCTGTTTCATCTCCCAATTAACAGATAAGTGCGACCCTATCTTCAGACTACTTTGGAAGAATAACACAGGAGTCTGGGATGAGGAATGTCAAGAAGCTCTAGAGAAGATTAAAAATTATCTGACGAATGCTCCGATTCTAGTTGTGTTTGTACCAGCCAGGCCCTTAATCCTTTACTTGACAGTTTTTGAGAACTCAAAGGGTTGCGTGTTGGGGCAACATGATGAGTTTGGGAAGAAGGAAAGAGCCATCTACTACTTAAGCAATAAGTTCACTGGTTACGAAGCATGGTACCCGCCAATTCAGAAGCTATGTTGTGCTTTGGTCTGGGCTACCAAAAGGCTTAGACAGTACATGTTGTACCATACCACCTGGTTGATATCCATATTGGACCCCTTGAAATTTTTGATGGAAGCACATGCATTAATAGGAAGGATAGCCCACTGGCAGATGCTATTATCCGAGTTCGACATTGTATATGTGAGCCAAAAAACAGTGAAAAAAAACACCATAGCAGATTTCTTAGCTAGCCGTGCTTCAGATGATTATGAATCGTTGAACTTCAATTTCCTATATGAGGACTTGATGTGCATTACAACTGGGGAAGATGTCGTTTTAGATATCGGCTCGTGGAAGCTTTACTTTAATGGAGCCTCCAAGTCCCTTGGCCATAGAATAAGAGTTGTGCTAATTTCTCCGGAAGATGTCTACTATCCCTTCACCAACAGACTGGAATTCTTTTGCACGGATAACATAGCTGAATACGAAGCTTGTGTCATGGGACTAAATGCAGCCATTGAAAGAAGGATCAAAGAACTTCGAGTATTCAGAGATTCATCCCTGGTGATCTATCAGTTACGAGGAGAATGGGAAACTAGGGATCCAAAGCTAGTCAAATAATACGAGATGATCCAAGAGCTCATCAAAGAATTTGAAAAGATCAGTTTCACTTACCTTCCTAGAGAAGGCAACCAGATGGCGGATGCCTTGGCAACCCTGGCCTCCATGTTTAAAGCAAATACGGGAGCACAAATGAAGCCAATTGAGATGCAGACTTTTGAAAAGCCAGCTCGCTGTTATAATGTGCAAGAAGAAATAGACGACAACCCTTGGTATTACGACATCTTCCAATATATCAAGTTTCAAAAGTATCCTAAAGGACCAAATGAAAATGGCCGAAAAACACTCAGAAAGATGGCAACATGATATGTTATAGATGGGGAGATTCTGTACAAAAGAAGCCATGACCAGATGCTATTGAGATGTGTAGATGCCCATGAGGTAAAATAAATTTTGGCAGAAGTGCACAATGGTTTGTGTGAAACGCACGCCAATGGTCTGCCAATAGCCTGAAAGATCATGAGATATGGTTATTTTTGGTCGACCATGAAGGGAGATTGCATCGATTATGCCAGGAAATGTCACAAGTGCCAAATATATGCCGACAAGATTCATGCTCCTCCGTTACCTTTACACACCATGAACTCACCATGGCCATTTGTAGCTTGGGGCATGGATGTTATTGGACAGATTCATCTGAAGGCCTCCAACGGGCACCGTTTTATTTTGGTTGCCATTGATTACTTCACTAAATGGGTGGAGGCAGAATCTTATGCCAATATCACAAAGACAACGATGTATAAGTTCCTGAAGAAGGATATCATTTGCATATATGGGTTGCCGGAAAGGATCATCACCGATAATGCTTCCAATCAGAACAACAAATTGATGACTGAGGTGTGCAACCAATTCAAGATAACACACCATAATTCCACGACCTACCGCCCTGAGATGAATGGGGCAGTAGAAGCGGCAAATAAGAACATAAAGAAAATCATTGCAAAGACAACGGACACATACAAAGATTGGCATGAGAAGCTTCCATTTGCTCTGTTCGCCTACTGGACATCTGTTCGCACATCAACAGGGGCAACACCCTATTCTTTAGTGTACGGCACAGAGGCGGTACTACCTATTGAGGTTGAGATTCTGTCACTTCAGGTTCTTAATGAAGTGAAGTTGGATGAATCAAAGTGGTTGCAAACCAGGCTCGACCAGTTGAACCTCATCGAGGAAAAGAGGCTGAAGGCCATCTGCCACTGTCAAATGTATCAAAAGTGAATGATGCAGGCATATGATAAGAAGGTATGCCCGAGAGAATTCAGAGAGGGAGATCTGGTGCTTAAGAAGATTCTCCCAGTTTAGAAAGACTCTAGAGGGAAGTGGATGCCTAACTGGGAAGGGCCATATGTTGTCAAGAAAGCCTTTTTAGGGGAGCATTGATTTTAACTAAAATGGATGGAGAAGAATTGAAAAATCCTATGAAATTTAATTCAGTTAAGAAATATAATATTTGAAAAAAAAGAGAAGGGGGAGAAAAAAGGAAAAAGAAAGAAAAATAAGAAGAAAAAGAAAAAAAAAGAAAAATGAAGCGAAAACCTGAAAAGATGTTTCATCCAAAAAAATGGGGAGCTCGAGGCGAAAACCCGAAAGAGGGCATCTTGAGGAAAAGGAAGGATCCGAGTTGAAAACCCGTTAAGGGTGGCTCAGATAAATTTTGAGATTGGGCCTCCAGCAAGTAGAGTCATGTCCTCGGGTACCAGAAGAAGGAGCTCCAGGCAAAGATTCTACTCCGATTGACAGGATCACACATCATTCATACTGTGGATACTTGGGGTTTTGGATTTCATGTTTTTCTTTCCCTTTTTCCTCATGTTTGCCATGACTTTCTTAAAACTGTTCCAAATCCTTAATGTTAATAAAATCACATTTCTATGTCTTATCTTTCTTGTCTTCTCATTTGTTTTCGTAAGCATCATACAAACATGTTAGCACAAACTTATGATAAACAAAAGATTTCTGACCATTACTATGATCTAACCCTGAAAATGCAGGTGATTAGACAACATAATTAACTTTGATCTCAAGTTTCACATGATGTATGTTGAGGCATGACGAGGAGACGACTTCGAAAATCAGAATAAGATAACCAGTGTCAAGCATCATTCATACTTGTCTGAGAGAGTATTCAAGACGACAATATAGGTCTTCTAGGTGAAAACCCGTAAGGGCACCTTTACAAAAACAAAACAAAAAAAAACTCTAAAGCGAAAACCCGAAAGGGCGCTTTAGAACTTCAAACCAAAAACACAAAAAAGAAGGTTGAAACGGTTGAACCCAACAGTGAGATGGGGTATTGTGGCCAAAAAGAAGAAGAGGATGAGAAAGCAAGCAAAGGGTTGAGATTGACTGATTGTGGAAGCAGATGCATCGAGATATTGACACTCATGCATCATATATAGTTAGGCATCCCTAGGATTAGGAGCATGGTAATTCATTTATCATAACATTCTGTCCATTTTAAACAAGTACTTACAGATTACCATTGACTTTTGATCTGCCCCTTAGCAGTGAAGAGGTGGATTCACTTGAAAAAATATTTTGGCAGCCTTAGTATTGTGAGTCCAGAAAGATCGGAAGCCTTAGTAGTGTGAGTCTAGAAAGATCGGTAGCCATTTTGGCATGAATCCCAAATGCAGAGATAAATATTCTATATAGGAAGGGCCTATATTTTCGAGCACTCGCAGCGAGAGGTTCTATATAGGAAGAACTTGTAGCTCCGAGATTTCAAAAGCTAAAAGTTCTACATAGGAACGACTTGCAGCTCTAGGGTTTGAAGACTAGCAGTTCTATATAGGAAGAAATCCCAATCGAAAGAATCCATCTATGACACTGAAGGTTTTATATAGGAGAAACCAGCGTTGAAGGTGAATGGTTCTATATAGGAAGGACTCCGAGCTTTACCGTCTCAGAGTGAAAAGTTCTATATAGGAAGACTCGTAACTCGAGGCTTCAAAGTGAAAGGTTCTATATAGGAAGAGCCTGTAGCTCCAAGATTGGAAGGTAAAGAAGTTCTATATAGGAAGAACTTACAAGCCTGAAGATCCGGCCGAGGAAAAGTAGAGAGTTCTAGAAGAACACGTGTTTCCAAAGCTACAAACAGGGAAGTCGGATAAAAATGAGTGCTTATGATCTTTGCTTTGTTCTCGTTCCACGAGAACAAGCAAAGAGGGGCAACTATAATCAATCATTTTTACCCGGTGTATAAATATTGTATTAATCTACATTAGTTTAATAATTAATATATTACTATTGCATGTATACATATTATATTATTTGTGTGATGTGTGTGTAAAATATGTGTGCGACATATGTGAGTGTATGCATATTATACGTATTATGTATATGTACGTGTTAATATTTATGTCATATGCGTGTTTATATTTTATTTTTGCATCGTGTGTGAGGGGGTATTTATGTTAATTATGTGTATGGTTATATTCATGCATATTATATTAATTAAAGACGTGTTACATATATTAGTGTTTGCATGTTATACGTATAGTTGTACGCATGCGAATGTATGTATGTATTATCGTATTATTATTTATTATTATTGTTATTGTTTATTATTATTATTATTATTGTTATCAATATTGGGCTAAGTATAAAATAAAATCCAAAAACAATAATATTAAGTATCCAGTCCTTAATTACAGAGCCCAAATTATATATTACAATACCCAAAGTTAAATTTTGCAAAGCCCATTTCGGGCCAAACCCCTAACTCATCTGATTAAACTAAACCCTAACACTTCTCTCTCTTGTGCGCAGCCGATCCTGGACCATTAGATTGGATCTAAATCCAACAGTCGTGATCGAAGGAGAGTGCCCTTCCAACTGGCCGCGTGGATGCACGCGCGAGCCATTCAGCTCCCTACGCGTGCGTGCATCACACGCACAGGACTCCTCAGATGCCGCGTGACACGTGTCACAATCTGGTGCAGTCCCACCCCTCTAAGATTTCATCTGAGCCGTCCATGCATCGAGGCATCTCAACCATTGGATCAAATCGGATCCAACGGCCAAGATTAGGACTGGCACCACTCCACCTCCACCATGCCACCACCATGCTTCCGCCGTACCACCAGCTCAACCACCGCACTCAGAGAACATGCAAAACACCAAAAACAATGGATTATCAGTACCCAAATCAAATCAAATGTATTTTCATGTCTTATTTTCTACCAAAACACAAATCAGAGCATCATATATGTATGAAACAAAAAACAGTAAAGACCCATTCATTAGTTTCAGAAATACAAAAAAAACAACCAGTTTTCAGAAAGAAAATCCTATCTTATCGTTTATTTTCGAACAAAAAAATAGAAAGGTATCCATTCTTTTTTAGCTTTGCATGCATGTTTCAAACATGAAGTAATAAAAAACAACGAAAGGGGGATGTAAGTTTACTGTCGCTGTTTGAACTCCCCTTCGCTGGCAACAAGCAGCCGAGCTCCTAAGTCAAAAGAGGTGAGCCGGTGAAGGGGAAGTGGCTTTTAGGGTTTGTTTTCCAAAACGGTTTCCATTTCTTTTTTTCCAGATCTAAAGCAAGGGACATTTGTTTTCTAAAATCCAGGGTGGTTTTTGGGTTTCTAATTAAAAAATGCTTCATTTTGGGATATGATGGACGGTGGCTGGTGGTGGATTACGGTGGCTAGAGTGGCCGGCCACCACCATGTTCTGTGAAATGGTTGTGTATGGGGGTTTCAAATTTCAAAATACAGAGGTTTGGGGAAGTGTTTATAATCGGTTTGAAAAAAAAAATGAGAAAGGGTTCAAAGGCTGGCTAAGAGGTGTGATTTATAGTGTTGTTTTCTTAAAAATTTGGTAAAATTACATACTAAGGAGCCCCCGTGTTTCTGGATTTTTCATTTTGGGCTTGCCGCATGGTCCAATTACAGGATTAACCCTTCTATGTTTACAAAATTTTGCAATTTCGTCCCCAAATTGACCGAAATCCATTTTTAAATGGTCGATTTACCCTGTTAGTCATCCTGCGTTTGGATCCTTTTGGTTTGAGGTTGCCCCTTGGTTTATTTACGTTTCCAGTCCTTTTAAGTTTCTTCCAGTTTTCAATCAAGTCCTAAAATGCGTGTTTCTGTTATCTTGTTACTGGCCTCTTGATTTCGTGTTTATTCCACTTCAGTCCCCTTTCATGTTTGGAATGTTCATGTCATGTGTCCTTTTTATTTATGTTTATATTGATCATAATATTCATATATGTTTTTCTATACTATGTTTATTCATGTTTTTGGGTATGCTGTATCATGTTTTTTTAATCCATTTGTTCATACTATATGCATGTCTATTTTATACTTTATGTTTAGTTTAATTTGTATATCATGATCGTATATCGGCATCTTTTTTTGTTTTGTATATTACATTACATGTTAATCTATTTCATATTTAGTCATGTTAATATCATGTTTGTCATGTCCATTTCGTGTTATAAATTGCATATTGGTGTTGTGGTTTTGTACATTAATTTTAATCTCATGTGTTATATCACGTTTCCATGTTTTAATTCATTTGTTCATGTTGTATACATGTTTGTCTTGTATGTTACGTTTTAGTTTAGTCTGTATGTTATATTTGTATGTTTACAAGAGTTTTTGATCCTTTTTGCATTTTAGGTTATAGATAGTGTGATATTGTTTGTCAATTATAATGTCCTTTTTAATTTATGTATAGTTTGTGTCGTATGTTAAGTGTCAAGTATTAGTTTTTTTTCATGCTAGTATGTTGCTTTGGTTTATTAGTTTAACATCATATTTTATTTATGTCATGCATGTTTTGCATTTTTTATGTGTTCTACCATGTTATAATTAGTTAATTAATTTTGGAAGCATGTTTTTTGTTTTATTTGTGTTTATGTTTTTATGATGTGTTATGTTCACGTTTTTTGTCATATTTGCTTAATTTTGTGATATTCATGTTTCTTTTTATTCATTATGTTTTATTATGTCAATGTTAATGTACGTTTTTTTAATTATTTCTCTAAGTTCGCATAACGAATATATTAATCGTCAATGCAGTGCCCTTTTATTCGAGCATAAACATGGCCAGTATCAAGCGCAGTGATGGTGGTCTATCAGTTTACTCTCGAATAACGGGGCCCTTAAAATTTACTAGCACTTATAAACAAATTTTAATTTAATCGTCACTTTAATTCAGAAAGTTTAATATTAATAAAGCGGTAATTATTAAAGTACCAATTTTGGTCGGTGTGGGGGTGTTCATCCTTCCCTATCCGTAACTGACTCCCAAACACAATAGTTTTCAAATCTCTGGTTTTACGGTGTCCGGCCTACCTCATTGGTCGGTGGCGACTCCATTTTTTAATTAAAATACAGTTTTTCTAAAACCCCATAGACATTTCTTAAAATACCCAAAAGATCCCAAACACATTGAAACCCCATTTTTTTAGCGTAAGGAAGGGATATCGCTACATTATGTTAAGCACAATGTATTTTTCATTGGAATAGAAATCACCAAACATGACACATGCCCTTTGCAAAATGATCTCTGCTACATTCGGGCCAAAGGCAGCAGAGTTGGTTCCATGCATTACTTCAAAAGAAAACCTACATGCAGAGATGTCCTAACAATCTGACATCTAGTTAACAAGATCAAAACAAAAGATGGGGCTTCTTAGGGCCAAAGATTCATCGGCCTTAACCTCTTCGCCATTTCAGCTGTTGCAATAATTCACTCTTTTTGCTCTTGCATCAACTGTTTCACCATCTCCTGTGTCAGCCTTCCATCACGCATTAGCTTCTTAATCTCTTCTAATAATTCCCTATAGTTTTTGGTGGCATGCCCTGGTGCCCCCATATGAAAATTGCAAGTACTACCCTGGTCTCAACTGTGAGCAAATTAATCAAGTGTAATCTTCATCGGTTTGGGAGTGAGATAGCGATGCTTCACCAAATAGGGGAATATACCTACAATAGGGACCCCAAATATTTCTAAATCTATGCCTGTTCGAGGAACTTTTCATGGCGACTCAGGAAAATTTACGGGCCTTCTTCTCTTAGGATTGCGAATGTTCTAGAGACAACACTCATTTACCTCTTTTTCTTCTTATACCTTCTCTTTGGTTTGGTCCTTAGATTTAGACCCCAACTTTCCTCCATGGATTGCGTACTCTATCCTTTCTCCAATTGCCACAAAATCCTTGAATTTGCTTCTTAACTTTTCGAGCATTATATCGAAGAAAGGAAGGGGAAGCGTCGTGTGAAACAGTGGAGTCATTTCCTCTTCAGTTATGTGAGGCTGGACTTGGGCTGCCAAACACCACCATCTCAAGGCATAATCCTTGAAACTCTCATTTGATCTCATCTTCATACTCTGTAGGAACTGCCGACTCAGAGCTAAGTCTAAGGCATATTTGTATTGGCTCAGAAAGGCGCTGGCTAGGTCTCCCCAAGACCGAATTTGATTTCTACTCAACTGGTTGTACCATATTGTAGCAGGACCCACCAAACTATCGTGAAAGTAGTGGATCAGAAACATTTCATTCTTAATGTAGCCCTCAATTTTCTACAGAACATGGTCAAGTAAACCCTTGGACAGCTTGTACTGTCATACTGCACGAATCTAGGAACCTTGAAATACGAAGGAATAACCAAATTAGGGACTAGGCGGAGCTCCCTCGTATTGAAAACTCCTATTTTTTCTTTCTTTTTGAACTCCTTCTTAACTCTATCCTCTAATTGGTCAAGTCTCAATTTTTTTCTCGTTCTATTTTTCAACCGATCCTGCCATTGAACCCTAAAAAATTTAGATTCTAAGAAGGAATAAAATGATAAAAGTGTAAAGAATGTAATGCAATGCGATGCTAAAACGTAAATATGAATGCAATAAGGTATTGATTCTATCACTGATCCCCATAGAACATCTTTTAATGAGACCAAAGGTTTCATTACATAAGATAGTGAATATTTACAAATACTGGTGAGCCTTAACCCCTAACTTTTTAACTTTGTCCAGCAAGCGAGTCAACTTTCCTTCGTGATCCAATGCTGGATCTAAATTCTGACTTAACGACATTACTGCGTCGGCCAAATCTGCTACCTACTGGACCACCTTACGCGCTTGGGTCATAGCAATTTTCATGTCTTTGGAAGTGCATGATTTTGTGTACATATGCAAGGGTTTAAAAGTATATTAAATGCTATTGAGCATTGGTTTTCATTCTGATTGGGAATGGTGTTATTGCATTGGCAATGAGATTTGCATATGTGATTTTTGTTTAATGCATTGTAAAGCAGTAAGAAAATGGTTCGTAAATGGTATATTGGCTATGTGACATGGTGGAAACAATCAGATATAGTTGGCATGCCATAGGATTAAAAGTGCACTATAAAATATGAACAAAATCGATCGTGGCCATGGGTTCTTGAGGTGTGGCAGTTTAATAAGGCCACTCGGATTGTTGGGAACCTTATTTAGGGCATGCAGTTTAACTAGGAGACCCAAATTGATGGCAATCTTGCTATTTAAAAAGGCAAGGTCGGTACTCTTGCGGTTTAACGAGGCAAGGGTGAATTCTCGCAGTTTAACTAGGCTAGGGTGTGAAATCTTATTGTTTAACTGGGCATGGTATGAGAGAACCGTGTATCCGATATGTATGGGATAGAGGTGGTCTATCCGGGTCACTATAAATGCCAATATATGAGAAAGTTCATGTGTTGATCCTATTTTTAATGTTGTAGGATTTAAGCATGGTTTATGATTTAATGCTTTGGAGATTTAAGCATGGAATGTACCTGATGTTGCATAAAGGTTATGATGTTTTGATTCAGTTGGAATCATGGGAAAATGCTTAGGTTGTAAGCATGTTTTGGGAAAACAAGCATATGGTTTTCAAATGGTTTTAATGCATCATTTTTGTATGAGCATCCTTACTAAGCAAGTGTGCTTATGCTCTCTTTTTTCCTAATGATGTAGAGCATTAAGGTTTGGGGGCAGCAAGAGGCAAGGCTAAGCGATCCAAGGATATTTACAAGTTTGAGAATGAACTCGATTTATAATTCGGTCAATAAAACAATGTGTTCACCATGGTTTTGGGAGTTGTAATTCTGTTTTCTTATGGATTTTAAGTATGTTTATATGCTTGTTTTTTATGATCGTTTGATGTTGCTAAGTTTGATGTTAATTCTTGCTTTTAGTTGTGGATGATTGGTTGCCTAGGTATGCATCTAGAGCCTCCTTATTGATTGCTATGTTGTGATGGTTTGAGCAAGTTTGTTATGCCGTGTTGGTTGTGTTGGCATGTAGCTTATGCTGAGAATAGTCTATTTGTGCTTATGGTTGTTTGTATGCATGTATGCAAGTTGCTAGGACCCAAAATGCATCTAGATTCGAGTGAAAAACCAGCTAAATTTGACATTACAGGCTCATGCATACCGATACGCGGGGGACCATATCAGTATGGCTAGGCAATTTTGGACAGGGTGTTTCGATACGGGTATAGGTGTTTCGATACACTTAATGGTTACTGGAATCTCACTTTTTGGAATGAGCCCGCGTATCAAAACACTATGTGACCATATCGGTACGGTGTTTAAGGAAATTAAATGGTTTCTTTCATTTTAGTCCCTGGATTTTGTTTTATCAATTGAATGAGCATGGATGATTGTATTAAGCTAATTTTTGATAGGTAAGCCTGAAATATGCTTAATTAATGGTTGGTAACTTAAAATTGGGAAACGTCCCTGTAAATTGTTGAATTTGCAATTTAGTCCCTAAATTGCGTTGTGTTCAATTGGATATCGTTTCCGTGCCTGATTGTGTTGAGTTATCACATGTGGTCAGTATTTAAATGGAGGAAAGTAATAATGCATCTCGACAAGATAAAAGGAAAAATATGGACGCGTTTTAGGTTTCATCTTCCCGGTTTACTCCGGTAAACCTAATGTAGCTTGCTCGGTTCAGTCTTGCGACTAGGCCGGGTCGAGGGGGTTACATACCGCATATTTAATTTCCCTATGCTTCAAATCCATGTAAGATTTCTATCGATACGTAGCCATTTTCAAGAGATCACACACAAGCTTTACCTTTTCATCCGTGTCTTTCAACACATGGGGCAAGGAAACATGCTTTTCCCCTACCTCAGCCCAACACAAGGGCGTACTACACCTCCGGCCATACAATGCCTCATATGGTACCATCTGTAAACTTGCTTGATAGCTATTATTGTACGCAAATTCAACCAAACGTAGATGTTTCTCCCAGGTTCCTTGAAACTCAATAATACAACACCTCAGCATATCCTCCAAAATCTAGTTAACCTGCTCAGACTGTCCATCCGACTGAGGACGATACGCGGTGCTAAAATTCAATCTTGTACCCAAAGCCCGGTGCAGACTCACCCAAAACCTCACTGTGAACCTCAGATCCTTATCCGAAACAATAGACTTCGGTACCCCGTGTAGACGCACGATCTAAAAAATGTACAAATCCGCTAACTTGTCCAAAGTGTACGTCGTATGCACTGGCAGAAAATATGCAAACTTCATAAGCCGATCTACAATCACCCAAATGGAATCCTTTTTAGCCGATGTCAAAGGTAACCCTGACACAAATCCATGGTGATTCTCTCCCATTTCCATTTCAAAATTCTCAACAGTTGCAACAACCCGGATGGAAACTGATGTTTAGCCTTAACCCGCAGACACGCCATACACTTAGAAACAAACTCTACCACATACTTTTTCAAACCAACCCAGTAGTACACTTCCTTTAAATCACGATACATCTTGGTACTACCGGGATGCATAGCAAAAAGACTAAAGTTTAAATAATTGTTAATACTTTCTTTATTGCCTCACTAAGTTCATACTTAGCGTGTGTTTGATTGTACACACGTAGGTAAATTAAGTTGAGGGTGAGAAGAGCATTGCATCAATATTGGAAAGCTCAACAGGTAATGACAATAATGACATTCAAATTGAAGTTGATTATTATAGTGGCATGTATACTTGCTAAACCTATTTGAGTGTGATTGGCCTTTAAAGTTCGTTATGTTTTCAAGATGATTGGCATTTTTGGAAAGATTCAAGGTTAAGAATAACCTTAAGTGATGAGTTGCATTCTAAGATAATTGGTTTATGATTGAAAAGTCGAGTAAATAATTTAAATCAATTTTAAATAAAATTAAGCGTGTTTGGGCTAGAGAAGTTTTAGGATGGGTGACCATCGGGAAGATTTCTAAAAATTTTAAATTACCCCAATTTTGATTTAAAAAAGTCATAACACTTCTAAATCGTATCCGATGTACGGATATGGGAAAGGGGTGTTACATTTATTGGTATCAGAGCTACAGGTTTAGCCGGTTCTGGAGATTAAACGGAGTATGGTAAAGGTCAAAAGTGTATACATGCCACTAGGATGTCAGTATTAATGATGATTTTACTTATTGAAATGGATACAATTGCTCATTTTATTAAATTCTAAGGTGTGGGGGTAAAAGAATCGTGTTAGGTGTTTAGACGAGTGAATCAATAAGGGATTCACAAGAGTGACAAGGTTAATGATAATATTTTAGTGCAGAGGCACCAGGGTAACATGATGTGTATGTTCTGGATTAAGATTTTTCTTCTAGACATTAGATTTGATCATGAATCAGCCTGCTTAGGCACTGATTGCAAAAGAATTGAGAGTTTTGACATACTAGATTTTTAGAGAAATATTGATGAAGATTCTATGATTGTTAATCTATGTTTAAAGATATAAAGGTTAGGTTGAAGGAACTCCGTATTGATGATCAGAGGAGACTAAAAATATAGTAGTAATTCATCTGAAAGGATTAGACATGTATTTGATAAAGTAATGTTATGGTACATACTCAAAAGTCTGTTAGCTTGAAGTTCTTTCTTTGAGTGTTCCGTAACAAAGTTTATTCTAGAGATGCAACGGAGTCCATGCATCTTAAATTGGGCAATTGGATTATTATAGATATGAGTGCAAGTTTAATAAACTAAGTTGTTTTGCTTCTAAACTGCTTCCTACAGACAGAAAGAGAGCATGTTATGATAGCTTATAGAGGATAAATTATTCCTTAAAAGTTTCACCTTGAAAGAAGGTGTTATGGTTTAGACAAAAAGGAAAGCTGAGTCTAAGATTTATTGGATTACATAAGATTGTGAAAAGAGTTGGGCCTCTGGCTTATTAGTTAGCCTTACCCCCGAAAATAGACAAGATTCACAATGTATTTCATGTATCGATGCTCAAGAACTATCGATCAGATCCTTTACCTATCATTACTTCAGTGGGAATAGAGATTCAACTGGATTTGATTGTTGAGGAAGAATCGGTAAAGATTTTGGCACATGGAGTCAAAGGACTAATAAATATGATGATCTTGCTTGTTAAAGTTCTTTGGAAAAATTATGAAGTCGAAAAAGCGACTTGGGAAAGAGAAAATATGAGAAAGGAGTTTCCTCAACTCTTTAAATCAGGTAGGTGTTGAAAATTCGAGGACGAATTTTCTTAAAGGGGGAAGAATTGTAATATCCCAATTTTTTATTTGTGACCAAAATGTAAATTTTGGAAGTTTGGGGGTTAAAGTGTAAACTTTGGAAAAGTTTAGGGACCAAAGTATAATTTTCAAAATTTATGTATTTTAACCCCGTAAATTAATAGTTCACCCCTAAGAGTGTCCTTTCTGTGTTTCTCAGATTTTTCGTACGGAGTTTGTATTAATGGCTATAAAGCGATAAAGTTTAGAAAAATATTCAGATAATATGATCGAATCGAATATCCATGATATTTTGAAAGATGATAAGCCAAGGTTGATTATGTCATTTTACATGTCTAAGATATTTTCTTTGTGTTGGAAGAATATGAACCCTTGGATTTAAGTTGATTTTCTATGCTAAATATGAGCCGTTGGATGAAAAACGGCAGGATTGTAATTTTGGAAAATCACAAGGGCAAAGTTGGTAAACTACTAACTCAAGCTTAAATTTAGGTCATTGGATGAAGGGTGATGATATGAGAAAAATTATGAAAATATAGAATTTTCGGAATAGATCCGATAGCTTTGTAAAGGTAAAACCGTAGTAGAAGTATTTTGTGAATATGGGAAAATCGGATTAAATTGAAATTTCAGAGGTTGTTTCATAATTCCATAAAAATCATAAAATGATATTTATGGAATAGTGGCTGGTTGAGAAGGAACTAATGTAGTTTGATTCTAATGGAATGACAATTTTGAAATATTTGAAATTACAAGAGTTATTTTTGAAAGAAGAAAATTAAAGATTTAATCTTGGCCCTTGATTTTGGACTATATTAAAACATTGAATGCTTGAGGGGGCATTTGACAATGCTAATAATTAAAATATTTAATGAATTTAAAGGATGGATACAATACCTCAATCCCTCACGGCTAAGCTCCTTCATATTGAAGGAACTCATCAAGATTTTCCACGTTGAGGAAACATGGCACTAGCAAAAGCACCCTCCATGTTTACGTAGAGAAACACACATGGTTTGGGGAATTAAAATAAGGCAAGGCTGCCACATGCACCATGTTCCATGGCGAGTAAGTATGCCATGATTCATGGCTTCATACCGCGTGGAAATCTATGGCTAAAGGAAAATTGATGGTTGTATCTATCCCATATACGTGGAAGTATATGATAAAAACATGAAATAACTTTCCATGATACGTGGAAAGAACAAAGAGATGCATGGCCACCTTTAAATATACGTGGAATAAAACTTAACTTCCATGTGGCAGAAGGGAAATAATGGATTCTGGGAAATAATGGAATAAAACTTAACTTCCATGTGGCAGAAGGGAAATAATGGATTCTGGGAAATAATGGGAATCCATTATTTCCCTTCTGCCACATCGAAGTTAAGAAACCCCCATGTTAAGGAATTACATAGCTATGTCACACCATGGCTTCTTTCCTCTTTCTACGTGGAAGGGGAAGAAGAAACATTGACGCATAATTATTTCTCTATGACACGTGGGAGAAAACCATGGTGATGAATAGGCAATCTGGTGCTATCATCAATTTCCTTTAAATTATTATTATTTCCTCTTTCATGGGGAAATTCGGAGGGGAAACATAATATAAATAGGGGGAGAACCAAAGAGATACGGGGGAATATAACATAATAAATTTAAGTGAATGCGAGTCTTGCTGCCACAAGCAACACCAGGCGTGGAAACAAGGCTCTCCCATATAATCATTGGGAATTGCTACAGCAGCAAACAATGAAAGCAGAGATAAAATACAATCATTCGGCTATGGCTAATATGCATTTCGAAAGAAGTGGTAAATATGTGGCTATAGATCGGGATATCTTGTAACTTCGGAGTATTAGGTTTGAGAAGTTTACAAGGTTCGATCGTGGTTAAAGTTTGCAAGTCACATTTTTTAAATATTTTGGTCAACTCCGAATCAAAGAAAGTTCGAGGTTTTATAAACAAAAAGATCAAGTAAAATTTAGGGAAGCATGCTAATAAATGGCCTAGGTGAGTGCAATTGCATGTATATCATAATACATTAATATTTATGTCATTGAACATATGATTGATATAACATGAATATGCCAAATTTTGGGAAATAAAATGCATTGGTTATTTATATTGACAAGGTTGATATGTTTATGCATAATATTTTGGGTATGAACTGCCCAAGTTGAATTATGTTGATATATATATTGTCATGAATGAAATGATTATGTAATATGAAATACATGCTCAAATAAGTTATTAAGGGACAAGATATAGCTGACATGCCATAGAGTCCAGCAGCATGTTGCATAATCAGAAATTCGGAATAGCACTATAGTGTTGAAAGTACACTTAGTGTAGAGTAAGTAAAGCCTTATAAATGTGCGGGTATTATGGTGAGCACAGCCTTATAAATGTGCGGATATTATGGTAAGCACAGCCTTATAAATGTGTGGATAAATGTGAGGGTATTATGGTATGCACAGCCTTATAAATGTACAGAAAGCACTTCGGTGCATATTTGACTCGTGTACCCAGAGTCCTTAAGGTTTATTTTTGAGCTATAAATAAAAGGATAATAAGTGGTAAACAGGTTAGAGAGTATATGAACTCTCGGGACATATGACAAGTATATCGGTAAGAAAATTTATATTTGGTTTATATTACGTTGATATATGATGGTAATACTTATCTAGTGATCATGATGCATATAATGCATATTATGATAAACAGGCTAGCATGAAAATCTTATGACATTGGCATATAATAAATAATTACTAATGCAATGTGAAACTTGATGCATTGGCATATATCATGCTATACAAATGTAGTCATGAAGTTGAATAAAGTTTAAATAATTGTTAATACTTTCTTTATTGCCTCACTAAGTTCATACTTAGCGTGTGTTTGATTGTACACACGTAGGTAAATTAAGTTGAGCGTGAGAAGAGCATTGCATCAATATTGGAAAGCTCAACAGGTAATCACAGTAAGGACATCCTAATTGAAGTTGATTAATATAGTGGCATGTATACTTGCTAAACCTATTTGAGTGTGAATGACCTTTAAAGTTCGTTATGGTTTCAAGATGATTGGCATTTCTGAAAAGATTCAAGGTTAAGAATAACCTTAAGTGATAAGTTGCACGCTAAGATAATTGATTTATGATTGGAAACTCAAGTAAATAATTTAATTCAATTTTAAATAAAGTTAAGCGTGCTTGGGCTAGAGAAGTTTTAGGATGGGTGACCATCGGGAATTTTTCTAAAAATTTTAAATTACCCCAAGTTTGATTTAAAAAAGTCATAACACTTCTAACTCGTATCCGATGTACGGATATGGGAAGGGGGTTTTACAACTCCAACCACCTTCATTGCCTAAGGTTAAAATTCTTTTGAGACATCAAATATTTCACTCTTATGGTCCGTAAAAACCACACACTTTTAACCTTAAAGGTAGTGTCTCCAAATTTTCAAGGCAAAAACCACAGCCGCAAGCTCCAAATCATGAGTCGGATAGTTGCGCTCATGAAGCTTCAGCTGTCTCGACGCATAGGCCACAACCTTTCTGTGCTGCATCAGCACACAACCCATGCCCACATACGATGCATCACTATAAACCACAAACCTCTTCTCATATTTAGGTTGAATTAACATAGGAGCATGTGTCAGAACCTCATTCAACTTCTCAAAACTCTGTTGCTGCTTCTCCGTCCATAGGTATGAAACATTATTTACAGCAACTTCGTCAACGGTTCTGCAATACTCGAAAACCCATCTACAAAGCAACGGTAATAACCAGTCAGCCCAAGAAAACTGCGAACCTCTGAGACAGATTTAGGTTGCTTCCAATTGAGAATAGCCTCAATTTTCTGTGGATCAACACGAATACCCACCGCGGAAACCACATGACCTAAAAACATCACCTCCTTGAGCCGAAACTCGCACTTGCTCAACTTGGCATACAACTGATTATCCTTTAACACTTGCAACACAATTCGCAAATACTGATCATGCTCCTCTTTGGGACGAGAGTAAACGAGTATATCATCGATAAAAACCACCATAAACTGATCAAGGTACTCATGATACACCCTATTCATCATACCTATGAAAGCAGCCGAGGCATTTGTCAAACCAAACGGCATCACCAAAAACTCATAATGCTCATACCTCGTGTGAAATGCAGTTTTATGCACATCCACACCTTTAACCTTCAATTGGTAATACCCCAACCTTAAATCAATCGTTGAAAACACCGCTGCCCCGCGAAATTGTTTGAACAAGCCATCAATCCACGGTAACGGGTCATTGTTCTTCACTGTCCACTTATTCAACTACCGGTAATCAATGCACATACGCATTGATCCATCCTTCTTCTTCACAAAAAGAATTGGGGCACCCCAAGGTGAAATACTAGGTCGAATGAACCCATGGTCCAACAACTTCAGAAGTTGCATTTTTAACTCTTTCAACTCCTTTAGTGCCATCCGATAAGGAGCAATAGACACCAGAGTCGAACCCTTATACGTCTTTATACCGAATTCCATCTCTCTATCAGGAGGTAATCCTAATAACTCTTCAGGAAACACCTCTGGAAATTCACATATAGTCTGAATGTCTTGCACTCAAACACCCTTTGCCTCCGGATTCATGACGATAGCCAAATAAGCTTGACATCCATCAAACATCATCTTCTCCGCTTGAGTAGCCAAAACAACATTAGATAAGAAATTCACATTCTCACCAACCACCACAACATCATAATCATCGGCCAACCTCAAGGTAATCCTTTTGGATTCACAATCCACCACCACCTTGTGCTCACTTAACCAATCCATACCCAGAATAACGTCAAAACCATGGAATGACAATTCCATTAGATACGCGGCAAATTTATGACCTTGCACAACCAGATAACAACGCATATACAACCTTCTAGTAGTAACTGTCTCCCAAAAGGAACTAGTTACTAACATACCCACATCTAAGATCTCAACAGAAACGTTTAACAAAAATGCATGTTCACTCGAAATATATGAATGAGTACACCCCGAATCAATCAAAGAAAACAATGACAAAGATTGCAAGGTAAAGGTACATGTGACCATATCAGTGTCATTTCACCTCTCGCGATGAGCATAAACCCGAGCTGGTCTACCATTCTCCGGTCGCACAGCAACTGCATGTGCTACAGTCCTCTGCCCATTCTCTCGCCTCTGGAAATAACCCCTGCCTCGGCCTCGGCCCCTAGCAGGTGCAGCAACATGAACTAGTGCATCCCTCACAGCACGAGGATAATCACGCTTCATATGCTCAAAAAATCCACATATCCAACAACCTCTAGCGGTACCCCAACACATACTCGTGTGGCGCCTCCTACAACGCTCACACTCTGGTACAACACGAGCTTCCTGATTGCCTTGACTAGCACCACCACCACGCCTATGTTTTGGCCTGTGTCTCCTATCCTGAAACCTCTTATATTACTTCCTAGAATAACTATAATCGACCACTCTCTTACCCAAACTCACACTCGCAGCCTGAAATGATGTACCCAAAGACTGCTCAATATCCTTGGCCTGATTAACCAACACATCAAAATCTGTGCAATCCACGGCCAACAGATATGTCTTAATATCCTTCATCAAACCATAGAGGAACCTATCACATCTCTTTTGATCATTGGGGACCAACTCTAGGGTATACTGACTCAAATGAACAAATTTACCTCATATTCGGCAACAAACATGCCACCCTGCGTCAACGACATAAACTCGCGCTTCTTCATATCCAAATATTGAGTATCAAGATACTTCCTCTTGAAAGCTCTCCGAAAGAACTTCCAAGTCACATCCTCCTCGGGAACACCCGCAATCATTGTCACCCACCAATGATATGCATCACCCTACAACAGTGACACCATGCAACCCAACTTGCGCTCCTCATTACAACCCATATGGTTCATAATACATATTGTTTTCTCCAACCAACCCTCAGTTGCCTCAGGACTCAGACCCTGAAATTCCTCGCCTCCCAAACTTCTAAGACGTTCTAAGGGTAAACCTTGATTAGCCACCATAACAGGTGTCGCTGCTTGCACTTGCACCCCATCCATCGCTGCTTGTAAAGCCCTCGTTATTGCTTGAACTAATAGAGTCAAATCACCATATACAGGCACCTGGGGTACTTCACCCGCCCCTACATCGATAGGAGGAACCAACGGAGGAGGAGGAGAAGGTAAAACATTAGGGAGATTCTCTTCCTCAACGTTATTCTGCCCAACTCTGGCATTAATAGCCATAGAACGCGTCTCGCGTCGAGATTCTCTTCATATCCAAAACAACCTTATAAAACATTTTTAAACCTCGGTAATAGGCAATGTGTTCCCAATTCATGCCCTAACATAATATTAAATAATCACCAAACATATACACAATCGTCGTGCAATTCAAACATCACTTACTAATCAAACAACAACATACCAACTTTTCGAAACTTGGCTCTGATTCCAACAAATGTAACCCCTTCAACCTGACCTAGACGCCCGACCGAACCGAGAGAACTACATTAGGTTTGCCGAAGCAAACTGGAGAACAATTACAAAAACACAGTCCTTTTTTCTTTTTATCTTATCTAGATACAAATTATTTATCCTACATGTGTATACTTGCAGCGGTTAAATTTTCAAACAAAATGGATCACAGAAAATCTACTAATTATTTATCCTACAGGTGACAATTCAACACAGTCGAGCATCGAAATGATATCCAAGTGAACATAAACGTAATTTAGGGACTAAATTGCAAATTTAACAATATGCAGGAAATTTTCCCAATTTTACGTTACCAACCATTAATTAAGTATATTTCAGGCTTATGTGTCAAAAACCAGCTTAATACGATCATCCATGCTTAATTAATTGATAAAACAAGATTCCCGGACTAAAACGAAAGAAACCAAAACTGCCTTTCCATGACTTTAACAAAAATAACGGCATCTATATCGATACGCTAAGTCCCGTATCGATACGATATTGCAATTATCGTTTTGATACGAGAAGCACCGTACTGGTACGCTACTTCAAGTATGAAATTCCTTTTTATTTCATTAAACTCTGTACCGATACGGAACTTATAGTGTTTCAGTACGCGGGCACATTCCAAAAAGTGACATTCCAGTAGCAACAAACCTTATCAAAACACCTTCACCCTTACTGAAAATGCCTTGCCCAAAATTGCCTGGCTATACCGATATAGTCCCCCGCATATAGGTACGTCTGGGCCTGTAATGTCAAGTTTAGCTGGTTTTTCACTCGATTCTAGATGCATTTGGGTCCTAGCAACTTGCATACATGCATACGATCAACCATAAATATATAAACTCACATATGCACTAAGGTTGAACAACCAAAGCAACTCCATGCTATCAAAGGATCACTCTAGAGGCATGCTTCCTAAGCCACTTTGCCAAGCATACCAAAATGCACAAATAAGCCATTCTCAACATAAGCAACATGCCAACACAACCAACACAGCATAATAAACTTGCTCAAAACATCACAACATGGTAATCATTAAGGAGACTCTAGATGCATATCTAGGCCACCAATCATCCACAACTAAAAGCAAGGGTTAACATCAAACCATCATCAAAATCCAGCATGGGAACATACTTAAAATCATTAGAAAACAGAACTACAACTCCCCAAAAACTATGGCGAACATATTGCCTTATTGATCGAAAAATAAATCGAGCTCATACTCAAACTTGAAAATGTCCTTGTTTCGCTTAGCCTTGTCTATTGCTGCCCCTAAACCTTAATGCTCTGCATCATTAGGAAAAAGAGAGCGCAAGCACACTTGCTTAGTGAGGATGCTCATACAACAATGATGCATTAAACCATTTGAAAACCATATGCATGTTTTCCCAAAACATGCTTACAACCTAAGCATTTTCCCATGATTCCAACCGAATCAAAACATAATAACCTTTGTGCAACATCATGTACATTCCATGCTTAAATCTCCAAAGCATTAAATCATAAACCATGCTTAAACCCCAAAGCATTAAAAATAGGTTCAACACATGAACTTTCTCATATATTGGCATTTATAGTGACCCGGATAGACTACCTCTATCCTATACATATCGGATACACGGATCTCTCATACCATGCCTAGTTAAACTACATGATATCCCAAACCTTGCCTAGTTAAACCGCAAGATTTGACACCCTCTCCTAGTTAAACTGTGAGATTTCACCCATGCCTAGTTAAACCGCAAGTGTATCGACCTTGCCTAGTTAAACCAAAAGATCACCATCAATTTGGGTTGCCTAGTTAAACCGCATACCCCAAATGAGGCCCCAACAGTTCGAGTGGCCTTGTTAAACTGCCATACCTCAAGGACCCATGGCCACGATCGATTTTGTTCATATTTTATAGTGAACTTTTAATCCTATGGCATGCCAACTATATCTGATTGTTTTCTTACCATGTCACATAGCTAATATACCATTTACTTACTGCTTTACAATGCATTAAACAAAACATCACATATGGAAATCTCATTGCCAATGCAATAACACCATTCCCAACCGGAATGAAAACCAATGCTCAATAGCATTTAATATACTTTTAAACCCTGCATATGTACCCAAAATCATGCATTTCCAGTAAGTAAATCAAACCATGTTACCAAAACATGCAAACAACATGCTCATATCCAAGCCGATATTCAAGAGCAAAATAAGGGAAACTTACTTCCGAGCTTAGGTAAGCGTTTCACGCTTACCCTAAACTCCCAACAACCTTTACAAACCTTTGTAAAGCATTTAAAACTAGTTTCCACACACCGATACGCTTCGCCTTCCTTGCCAATGCGATACAAGCTCCCGACAAGCAACAAAACAATGTCAAGCTTCTTCGCCTTGATTATCCCTTGTTTAAACACATAAAACCAGAGGATAAATGCATCATTATGCATTCAAACCACTGTCTCAAACCAAAACCCCGCAACTCTCAGGTTGCCCACTTAGAAACCATCCGAAACAAACCGAAAACATCATCAAACGTTTCTAAAACATAATCCATCCATAAAACAATGACTTAACTCATCAATCAACATCAATTATCATCCAAAAACCCTTTCCAAACATCCTTTTACTTTCAGCAAAGATTAAACTCGAATATAATCACAAAAACTCAAATCTAACAACCTAAACAATTAGAGATCCAAGAGTTTCGGGATTCTATTGATAAAAAAAACTTATCAACAACACAATACATCCAAAATATGTTTTAAATCAATCTTAAACACTGGAAATTAGATCCACTTCGAAAATTACCTTGTTGCATCAATTTTACCCAATTTACTCAATCAAACATTGATAAATCATTAAAATCAGTTTACAATCAATAAATGAAGGATCAAATACTTGGGAATTTAATTAAAGAACCATATAATAGAGGAGATCATGGACCTTACCCCAATTGTTAGATTTCTCCCTCAATTGATTTGATAAAAGCTAAGAAAACACAAAATTTAGATGAGATTTTGTAAAAACAATATTAATTGATCAATTACCAATCATAAAAACAAGTTAAAAGACTTCTCACCTCTGGGTTTTGATGAAAACTTGAGTGTTTGGCTGAGGAGAGAGTGGAGAGAAAAGTTATATGAATTTTCTTTAAAGAGCTTAACTAACTTTTTAACTAAAATTCCTTTTTAATTAACTTTAAAGCACACGTTAAAATATCTTTAATTAAGGGAGAAATAATCAAAAAAAACTTGGTAAAATAGCTCCTTAAAGATTCTAAGATTTTGACCCTTTTCATTTTAGTCACCTTTAAAAGCAGCTTTCAAAACTTGCATTTTGGTCACCAGCCCAAAATGTCCGATTTCCAAATCTTATTTTCCAAAATTAATTGAACCATTATCCTCAATATAATTAATAATGACTTTAGAATATTTATCCTAAATTTTATCACCTTCAAAAATATTTAAACCAATTAAATCCCGAAACTGACCCGAACTCTAACACCGGTCCATCGAACCTTCGAACCAACCTATAAAACATCTAAGCCCAAAACCGGGGTGTTACAAATCTCCCTCACTTAATAAATTTCATCCTCAAAATTACCTGGAGGGAACAAATGCGGAAATTGCTCCATCATATCTGCCTTGCTTTCCCAAGTGGCTTCACGAACACCTCGGTGACGCCATAAGACCTTCACAAGCTCAATTGTCTTACCATGAAGAACTTTACTGCTAGAATCAAGGATCTCCACTGGTTCCTAATCGTAGGAAAAATCCGGCCTCAACTCTATATGCTCGACCGGCATAACATGCTAAGGATCCGACGGATAACTCCGTAACATAGATACATGGAACACATCATGTGTTTTCTCTAGCTTAGGAGGCAACCTCAACCGATAAGCAACCGGACCTACTCGCTCAACAACCTTAAACAGTCCAATAAACCTCAGACTAAACTTACCCTTACGTCCGAATCTCATCACTTTTTCCATGGTGACACTTTCAAGAATACGCGATCGCCTACCGCATACTCAATTTCCCTACGCTTCAAATATGCGTAAGACTTATGTCGATCCACAGCTACTTTCAACGATCACACACAAGCTTTACCTTTTCATCCGCGTCCTTCAACACATTCGGTAAGGTAACATGTTTTCCTTACCTCAGCCCAACATAAGGGCGTACGACACCTTCGGCCATACAACGCCTTATATGGTGCCATCTGTATACTCGTTTGGTAGCTATTATTATATGAAACTCAACTAAAGGTAAATGCTTCTCCCAGGTTCCTTGAAACTCGATAATACAACACCTCATCATATCCTCCAAAACTTAGATAACACACTCATATTGCCTATCCGTCTAAGGGTGATACGCGGTGCTGAAACTCAACCTCGAACCCAAAGCTTGGTGTAAACTTCTCTAGAACCTTGCCGTAAACCTCGGATCTCTATCAGACACAATAGACTTAGGCACCTCATGCAAGCGCACAATCTCAACAATGTACAAATTTGCCAGCTTGTCCAGAGTATCTGTCATGTGCACTGGCAAGAAATGCGCACACTTCGTAAACTGATCAACAATCACCCAAATAGAATCCTTTTTAGGTGGTGCCAATGGTAGCCCCATCATAAAATCTATGGTGATTCTCTCCCATTTCCACACCAGACTTTTTAGCGGTTGCAACAACCCAGATGGAAACTGATGTTCAGCCTTAACTCACTGACACACCATACACTTGGATACAAACTCAGCCACATCTTCTTTTAACCCAACCTAGTAGTATAACTCCTTCAACCCATGATACATCTTAACACTACCGGGATACATAGCAAAAGGACTTGAATGTGCCTCCGTCAAAATAATGTGCCTCAACTCTGGATCATCCGGCACCACTATTTGACCCTTGAAACGTAAAACTCCATCATCATCAAAATGAAAATCTGTCGGATTACCCTCCGGTATGTCCTTAACATGCTCAACCAATGAATCATCATACGGTTGTTTAGCTTTGATCAACTATGACATTGTAGTCTTAACTTGTAATTCAGCCAACAAACCACATTCCCATGTCACACTCAACCTTGCAAACATAGCTCTAAGCTCAACCGCAACCTTACGACTCAATGCATCCACAACCATATTGGCTTTACCAGGATGATACTCAATTGTCAAGTTGTAATCCTTAAGCAAATCCAACCATCTACGCTGCCTAAGATTCAAATCTTTCTAAGACATCAAATACTTCAAACTCTTATGGTCCGTAAAAACAACACATTTCTCACCATAGAGGTAATGTCTCCAGATTTTAAAAGCAAAAACCACAACTATAAGCTCCAGATAATGAGTTGGATAATTGAGCTCACGAACTTTCAACTGCCTTGACGCATAGGCCACAACCTTACCATCTTGCATTAGCACACAACCTAATCCAACATATGACGCATCGCTATAAACCACAAACTCCTTCCCCAATTCCGGTTGAATTAACACAAGAGCATGTGTCAAAACCTGTAATACCCCTAATAATTGGTTAGTGACTAATTTGCAAAAAATTTAAAAAGTTGGTGATTCTAGTACCGTGACTAAAATGTAAAATGTTAAACTTTGGTGACCAAAGTGAAAAGTTGGGAAAAGTTTAAGGACCAACAAGATAATTTTCCCAATAATTATTTTTTATATAAATAAATAGATCACATAAGGGTGTGAATCAAATATAAAATTTTTGGTTAGATTCGATGTTTTTATTATTGGGAAATTATAATTAAAGTTTAAATGGAATTCAGGTAATCGTATGAGCTCAGAATATGATGAAATTTTGAAGGGAGTTGTAAGAGGACTTGAAGAATGGGACATTTCATTTTGGAATCGTTTTTGATCGATTTGGATTAGATTGGATACAGTATTTTGTTATAGTGCATTAATGGTATCTTTGTATATACATGGATTCATTAATGGCATTTTAGTCATTTTGCCCATGCATTTTAATTATAATTGACTATGCAAAAGTAAGAATATTAGGTGCCAACACCTAATTGGTCATAACTAAGGGGAAAAATGGTCATTTTACTATTGATGGTGATTTTTATATTAGGATTAAAGATTTAAAATGCCATTTGTCTTGTAATTTAATTGTAGAAAAAGCTAGAAAATTTGGTTCTCTTCTTCCTCAAGGCTGAACCACCATAGCAAGGGTAAAAAAATTTGATTCAATTTTTGGCTTGATTCGATTAGTTTTCGGGTTGAAGCATGAAATAGAGAATTAATCTTCATTGAATTCTCTTTCACTTGGTATAAATTTTTAGTGGTTTCCATGCTTGTATGTTTAGATTGGAGTTTAGGTTTTATGAAGAACAAGTTGATATTTCATGTTTTAAGGATTTGTTAGATTGAATATGAGGTTGGGAATTTGTTTAATGCATGTTAGAGTGAAAATTTCCATGGGTTGTGTGATAGATTATTTTTGGGAAAATTGAAAAATTAGGGGAAACTCTTGCAAAATTTTTATTTGAAATGGAAATGATGTTAGAAGTTTGAATATAATGTTTGGAGGTTAAATTCATGCTTGAATTAAGTTGGGAAATTTGGTCAAAGTGACCTTTCAAATTCGGCATTCAAGGGGAAATTAGGGAAAATTTATGGAAAATTTTCCTAAGGCTAGAAATGGTGTCAGGATGATTTTGTAATCTTTTGAATGTTAATTGAACTAATACAGAAGTTTGTAAAGTGTTAAGGACTAAATTGTAAAGTTGGGGAAATATGTGATTAAAGTGGAAAGTTGATTTGAAATTGAAGTTGTGTGATAAAGGACTATTTTGAAAGATTTGGAAGTATAAGGGTTAACATTGATGTTGTGATATAAGATTACCAATGAAAGAATGTGTAGGAATATTATTATTATTCCTAATGTATATTAAAGTTAGGATGATACTAGAATATACTTTAAATCGTATGTGTTGGTAAGTGTTATTATAGACCATGAGTATGACCAAAACCGGGAATCCAGCAATCCTAAAGGCAAAGAAAAAGTGTAAACGTAAACTTTTATAGTGAGGCAACATGTGAGTGCAATCTTATTTATTTTATTATTATATGAGGAAGACTTATGATAAGTCAACCTCGAGTGTTGAAAAGAAATAGGATTTGAAACGTAAACTATATACATATTAAATGGCTTTGAAATGAATTATAATGATTTCGGGTATGAACTGCCAATGCATTTTTTTGTGTTATAGTGATATGTTTTTACCTATTGATATTATTGAATAAGTGAAGAGATCATAATAGTGAATTGGTTAAAAGCCCATTGCATGATTATTGAGATTCTTGGTATAATTGGCATGCCAATGAGGTGGAGTATAGTGACATAGTGATACGGTGATGTTGTGTTCTACAACTATGATCTAGTGATACAGTGATGATGTGTTCTACAGCAATGACCTAGTGATACAGTGATGTTGTATAAGTGTACAACAATGACATAGTGATATAGTGTTTTATTATGGCACAACAAATTAGTTGATGCCGCACATGTGCATACTCAACAGTGACTCACATACCATGCATTCTCATTTACTTTACATTGGGCTATAATTTAATTAAGAGTGAAAGTGCAAAGAATTGCTTTGATATAATGCTTGTTTTACATATATATATATGTATATATATATATATATAAATTTTAAGATTTTACAGGTTACATAATAGTGGAACGACTTTGACAAGTCAGTTTTTACGATTTCATAATCCTATATGATATATATATATATACATTGTATTTTATTTGTTTATGTCATTTCTTTATAGTTAAATGTTTAAATTATTTTATGTTGCCTCACTAAGTGTATACTTAGCGTGTGAATGTTTCACGCATAGGTAAAAAGGAGCATAAGGAATAATGAGCGGCAGCAGACATCATCTATTTTGAGAACAGATCATTAGTATCAGTATGACATCTCTGATGTTACCTTTTTGATGTTACTAGTTGGCATGTATATTATAAATGACTTGACTGCTCTGATATGAATATATTAGGAATGTTTGTAGTAGTATAAACATAAATATGGACCTATAGTGGGTAATAGTAATTAAATAGACTATTTTGTGTGTTTAGTAGAAAATTTAATCGTATTTTATTGGATATCTAAATGATTTTTAAAATTAGACAGTTTGGCTATTGACATGATATTGAATTGAATTGCTAGGTTGCTGCCTAAAATTAGGTTGGTTTTGGATGTTAAATAAATGTTTTAAATTTTACGCGATTAAATAGTTAAAAGGTTTAAAGGTTATATTGGATTAGTTTAAAAGGAACAAATTTTTATAGATTATAAGTGTCCAATAGTTTATAAAAGATAAGTGACATCTCTGTCTCATATTCAGTGATGGTTACGGGAAAGAGGGGTGTTACATTTATTGGTATCAGAGCTATAGGTTTAGTCTGTTCTCGGCCTAAATGGAAGTTGTTTTTGCTGAAAAGTGTGTACATGCCACTAGAATGTCAATATTACTAATCCGATGTTTATATAATTGATGAATGTAGCTCTTTATTAATATAGTAGTTATGTGGTTATAGATGTCTGAATCAGGAAGTTTTGGATGAGCTACAGAATTGGAGGTTCCAGAAGAAGCCGATAATGGAAATAATGAGGTTAATAATAACCATCCGGCTCAATCGGAATAGGGAAGAGCACCAGCACAGTAGGGAATGCATGTGCAAGATCAGGGGACTTTTCTTCAGGCTTTGGAAATAGTTCTGACACGTTTTCAGCTACCAGCTCCCCCTGCTTATCGGATGTCAGTGCTAAAGAATTAAAGAGTTTAGGAGCACCTGAATTTAAAGGAGAAGCATATGAAGGTCTCGTGGTTGTCGATATGTGGCTAAACGATTTAAATATCATGTTAGAGGGATTCCACTGATTGGAGATTGATAAATTGGATGGAGTTGGCTCATTACTTTGAGGTCAAGCTAGATTTTGGTAGAAAAATGCTACGATGCACATTCCTCCCGAGCGGGTTACTTGGAAATTCTTCTTGGAGGAATTTAAGAATAAATATTTTGGAGATCAATTTATCCAAGAGATAAAACAACAATTCCTCAGCTTGAAGCAAGGAAACCGGACCATCTATGAGTATGAGTGTGAATTTAACAAGTTGAGTCGGTTTGCAGCAGAATTGATTCCTACTGAAAAAGATCGATGTGATTGGTTTATTGAAGGCTTGAATAAGAGATCAAAAGAATTATTGGTAGCATTGAATCTGCCTACCTTTCAAGAGGTGGTGAATCGAGCTAAGGCGATGGAACGCGTCTATTCAGAGGATATGATAGAGCAGACCTCACAATCAATAAAGAGACTAGGAACAACTTCAGCTTCTTTTTCATCTAAGGGGAATAAAGGTTCTGGTTCTTGGAATAGGAATAAATCTAGATCTGCTGCATTTGCTCGTAAAGAAGTCAATGTTGGAGGAAATAGGCAAGCACAAACAGCTAATTCTGGTGCCAATTCATCATCCCAGTTTAGATCTCAGCCGTGTGATGTTTGTGGTAAACGTCACCCAGGCCTATGTTGGATAGTGACAGGGATATGTTTTAAATGTGGAAAAGTTGGCCATTTTGTGAAAGACTGCCCTCTGATATTCAGAGAGAGACCTATACAGACAGAGAAATCTGCAGTGATGCCACAAAGAGGTAGAGGAAGAGACGGACCTGGAAGACCATCTGAGTCTGCTTCACAGCTGGAAATGCGTGCACCAGCCTGAGTTTTTAACATCAAGACAGATAAGGATCGTGACAATCCAGAAATCATTGCAGGTACATTATATCTTTTTGATAAGCATGTATTGGTTTTGATTGATCCTGGTTTTACACATTCGTATATTAGCTCTAAGTTGATTAAAGAAATAAATATTCCATTAGAGTCTATCTATAGTGATATAGTAGTGACAAATCTATTGGTTCAGAGTGCGAGAGTGAATCAAATATGTAGAAAATGTCCAATAAAGGTGTAGGAACAGAGTTTCCAGCAAATTTAATGGAATTACCTTTCAAAGAATTCGAGATAATTTTGGGAATGGATTGGTTATCTTTTTATCATGCCACAATAGATTGTCATCTGAAACGAATAATATTGAGGGATTTGAAAGGTGCTGAGCTAATGGTAGTTGGAGAAAGGATAAACCCTTTATCTAATGTAATTTTAGTCGTTTCTGCGAAGAGGCTGCTATTAGAAGGCTGTCAAGCTTTTCTAGATAATGTGGTGGATACTCAAACTTCTAGAGTTAAGTTGGAAGATATTCCTACTGTTCGAGAATACCCAGATGTACTTCTAGATGAGTTACCAGGATTACCTCCAGATCGAGAAGTAGAATTTAAAATAGAAGTGTTACCTAGTACTGCCCCTATATCAATGGCTCCATATAGAATGGCTCCAGCTGAGCTTCGAGAGTTAAAAGCGCAATTAGAAGAATTGTTAGATCGGGGATTTATAAGGCCAAGTGTGTCACCTTGGGGCGCACCAGTGTTATTCGTGAAAAAAGAAAGATAGATCTATGAGATTATGCATAGATTACCGCCAGTTAAATAAGGTGACCGTGAAGAATAAGTATCCTCTTCCGAGGATTGATGGTCTTTTTGATCAACTAAAGGGTGCAGCTGTGTTTTCCAAAATTGATCTTCAATCTGGATATCATCAATTGAAGATTAAGGAAGAAGATATTTCAAAGACGGCTTTCTGAACTCGATATGAACACTATGAGTTTGTAGTGATGCCGTTAGGATTAACTAATGCTCCTACCGTATTCATGGATCTGATGAATCGAATATTTTAGCCATATTTGGATCGATTTGTGGTGGTATTTATTGATGACATTTTAGTTTATTCAAAAAAAAAAGAGGAACATGATGCTCATCTTCGTGTTATTCTTCAGATCCTTCGAGAAAAGAAACTATATGCTAAGTTATCAAAATGTGAATTTTGGTTATCAGAAGTTACTTTTCTCGGCCATGTGATTTCAGTAGAGGGGATAAGAGCAAATCCCAAGAAAATACAAGCTATAGTTGAATGGAAAACTCTGAAGAATATTTCTAAGGTTCGAAGTTTCTTGGGAGTGGCTGGTTATTATCGAAGATTTGTAAAGAATTTCTCGATGATTGCCTCCCCGCTAACTAAGCTATTAAGAAAGGATGTGCCATTCATTTGGACGAATAAGTGTCAAGAAATTTGAAACAATAAAGAGGATTTTAACCGAAGCTCCGATATTGGTGTAGCCAAAATTGGGTAAGGATTTTGTAGTGTATAGTGATGCTTCTTATAACAGATTGGGATGTGTACTCATGCAAGAGGGAAAGGTAGTGGTTATGCTTCCAGACAGCTTAAGACGCATGAGATGAACTATCCTACCCATGATTTAGAGTTGGTAGCAGTTGTATTTGCTTTAAAGATATGGCGTCACTATCTATACGGAGAACGATGTTATATCTATACGGATCATAAAAGTTGAAAGTATCTGCTAACTCAAAATGAGCTAAATCTGGGGCAGAGAAGGTGGATCGAGCTCCTAAAGAATTATGATGTGGTTATCGCTACCATCTAGGAAAAGCGAACGTAGTAGCTGATGCCCTCAGTAGAAAGACCTTTGCTGCCTTGAGAGCTATAAATGCGAGGCTAGCTTTGAAAGAAAATGGTGCTTTGATTGCTGAATTAAGAATAAGACATACTTTAGTAGATCGGATAAAGGAGCTTCAGAAAAGAGATATGGAATTTTTGTCAAGATTTAAACAAGTTGAAAATGGTGAGACCAAAGATTTTTAAATTAAATCTGAGGGATGCTTGTATTACCGAGGAATAATTATTATTCCTAAAGACGAAGAATTAAATAAGGAACTTCTCTTTGAGGCCCATTATAGTCCTTTGACCATGCATCCAGGTGGAAACAAGATGTATCAAGATCTAAAGAGTCGATATTGGTGGCCAGGAATGAAAAGAGCTATAACTGGGTTTTTTTTGAAATGCCTAACATGTCAACAAGTAAAAGTAGAGCATCAAGTGCCTTCTAGATTATTGCAACAAATTTCCATTCCTCAGTGGAAATGGGAACGAGTAACCATGGATTTTGTATCAGGGCTACATTTGACTCCAAGTAAAAAAGATTCAATTTGGGTGATTGTTGATAGATTGACTAAATTAGCGAACTTCATCCCGGTACGAACAGATTACTCTATGGACAAATATACTGAGTTATATATTAAAGAAATAGTTTGACTTCATGGAGTACCAGTCTCAATTATCTCTGATAGAGATCCAAAGTTTACTTCCAGATTTTGGAAGTCTTTACATAATGCTCTGGGTACTCGACTTAATTCTAGCACAGCCTTTCATCCTCAAACAAATGGACAATCAGAGCAAACCATTCAAATTTTGGAAGATATGTTAATAGCATGTGTGATTGAATTCAAAGGATCTTGGGAGAAATATTTGCCATTAATGGAATTTGCTTATAATAATAGCTATCAAGCAAGTATCAAGAATGCACCTTATGAAGCCTTATATGGAAGAAAGTGCAGGACTCCTTTGAATAGGTACGAGTTAAAAGATCAAGACATAGTTGGTCCTGGTCTTATTAGAGAAGCAGAAGACAAGGTAAAGATTATACAAGATAAACTCAAGATAGCCGCCGATCGACAAAAATCATATGTAGATTCAAAGAGAAAAGAAATTGAATTTCAAGTGGGTGATAAAGTGTTTCTTAAAGTTTCACCTTCGAAGAAAATACTGCGTTTCGGGCGAAAAGGAAAGTTGAGTCCAAGATTTATTGGACCATATGAGATTGTAAAAAGAGTTGGTCTTGTGGCTTACCAACTTGCTTTACCTCCAGAAATGGACAAGATTCATAATTTATTTCATGTATCGATGCTCAGAAAATATTGATCAGGTCCTTCTCACGTCATTACTCCAGAGAAAGTAGAGATTCAACCAGATTTGACATATGAAGAGGAACCGATCAGAATCTTAGCACGTGGTGTCAAGGAAATAAGGAAAAAGACAACCCCACTTGTTAGAGTTCTTTGGTGAAATCGCAATGTGGAGGAAGCAACGTGGGAAAGAGAAGAAGATATGGAAAAATAGTTTCCTCATCTTTTCAAATCAGGTACGTTTTGAAAATTCGAAGACAAATTTTCTTAAGGGGAGAATTTAATACCCCAAAAATTGGTTACTGACTAATTTGCAAAGAATTAAAAGTTGGTGGTTTTAGTACAGTGACTAAAATGTAAAATGTTAAAGTTTGGTGATCAAAGTGAAAAGTTGGGAAAATTTCAATGACCAACAAGGTAATTTTCCCAATAATTATTTTTTATATAAATAAATAGATCACATAAGGGTGTGAATTGAACATAAAATTGTTGGTTAGATCCGATGTTTTTATTATTGGGAAATTACAGTTAAAGTTTAAATGGAATTCGGGTAATCGTATGAGCTCGGAACGTGATGAAATCTTGAAGGGAGTAGTAAGAGGACTTGCAGAACATGACATTTCGTTTTGGAATCGTTTTTGATCGATTTGGATTCGATTGGATGCAGTATTTTATTATAGTGCATTAATGGTATCTTTGTAAATACATGGATTCATTAATGGCATTTTAGTCATTTTGCCCATTTAATTATAATTGACTATGGAAAAGTAAGAATATTAGGTGTCAACACCTAATTGGTCATAACTAAGGGGCAAAATTGTTATTTTACTATTGATGGAGATTTTTATATTAGGATTAAAGATTAAAATGTCATTTATCTTGTAATTTAATTGTAGAAAAAGCTAGAAAATTTGGTTCTCTTCTTCCTCAAGGTTGAACCACCATAGCAAGGGTAAGAAAAAATTTGATTCAATTTTTGGCTTGATTTGATTAGTTTTTGGGTTGAAGCATGAAATAGAGAATTAATCTCCATTGAATTCTCTTTCATTTGTAGAAATTTTGAGTGGCTTCCATGCTTATATGTTGAGATTGGAGATAGTGTTTATGAAGAACAAGTTGAGATTTCATGTTTCAGAATTCATTGGATTGAATATGAGGTTGTGATGTTGTTTAATGCTTGTTAGAGTGAAAATTTCCATTGGTTGTGTTATAGGTTATTTTTGGGAAAATTGAAAAATTAAGGGAAACTCTTGCAAAATTTTTATTTAAAGTGGAAATGATGTTAGAAGTTTGAATATAATGTTTGGAGGTTAAATTCATGCTTGAATCAAGCTGGGAAATTTGGTCTAAGTGACCTTTCAAATTTGGCATTCAAGAGGAAATTAGGGAAAATTTATGGAAAATTTTCCTAAGGCTAGAAATGGTGTAAGGATGATTTTGTAAGCTTTTGAATGTTAATTAGACTAATATAGAAGTTTGTAAAGTGTTGAGGACTAAATTGTAAAGTTGGGGAAATATGTGATTAAAGTGGAAAGTTGATTTGAAATTGAAGTTGTGTGATAAAGGATTATTTTGAAAGATTTGGAAGTATAAGGGTTAACATTGATGTTGTGAGATAAGATTAGTAATGAAAGAATGTGTAGGAATATTATTATTATTCCTAATGTATATTAAAGTTAGGATGATACTAACATATACTTTAAATCGTATGTGTTGGTAATTGTTATTATAGATCGTGAGCGTGACCAAAATCGGGAATCCAAGAATCCTAAAGGCAAAGAAAAAGCGTAAGAGTAAAGTTTTATAGTGAGGCAACAGGTGAGTGCAATCTTATTTATTTTATTATTATATAAAGAAGACTTGTGATAAGTCAACCTCGAGTATTGAAAATAATTAAGATTTGAATCGTAAACTATATACATTTTAAATGGCTTTCAAATGAATTATAATGATTTCAGGTATGAACTGGCAATGCATTTTTTTTGTTATTGTGATAAGTCTTTATCTATTGATATTATTGAATAAGTGAAGACATCATAATAGTGAATTGGTGAAAAGCCTATTGTATGATTATTGAGATTCTTGGTATAATTGGCATGCCAATGAGGTGGAGTATAGTGATATAGTGATACAATGACATTGTGTTCTACGACTATGATCTAGTGATACAGTGATGATGTGTTCTACAACAATGACCTAGTGATACAATGATGTTGTATAAGTGTACAAAAGTGACATAGTGATATAGTTTTTTATTATGGCACAACAAATTAGTTGAGGCCGCACATGTGCATACTCAACAATGACTCACATACCATGCATTCTCATTTACTTTACATTGGGCTATAATTTAATTAAGAGTGAAAGTGCAAAGAATTGCTTTGGTATAATACTTGTTTTACATATATATAAATTTTGAGATTTTACAGGTTACATAATAGTGAACGACTTTGACAAGCCAGTTTTTACGATTTCATAATCCTATATGATATATATATTGTATTTTATTTGTTTATGTCATTTCTTTATAGTGAAATGTTTAAATTATTTTATGTTGCCTCACTAAGTGTATACTTAGCGTGTGAATGTTTTACGCATAGGTAAAAAGGAGCATAAGGAATAAGGAGCGGCAGTCGACATCATCTATTTTGAGAACAGATCATCAATATCAGTATGACATCTCTGATGTTACCTTTTTGATGTTACTAGTTGGCATGTATATTATAAATGACTTGACTGCTCTGATATGAATATATTTGGAATGGCTGTAGTAGTATAAACATGAATATAGACCTATAGTGGGTACTAGTATTTAAATAGACTAGTTTGCGTGTTTAGTAGAAAATTTAATCGTATTTTATTGAATATCTAAATGAATTTTAAAATTAGGTAGTTTGGTTATTGACATGATATTGAATTGAACTGCTAGGTTGTTGCCTGAAACTAGGTTGGTTTTGGATGTTAAATAAATGTTTTAAATTTTACGCGATTAAATAGTTAAAGGCTTTAAAGGTTATATTGTGTTAGTTCAAAAGGAACAAATTTCTATAGATTATAAGTATCCAATAGTTTATAAAAGATAAGTGACATCGTTGACTCGTATTCAGTGATGGGTACGGGGAAGGGGTGTTACAAAACCTACTTTAACTTCTCAAAACTATGCTGCTGCTTCTCCGTCCACACATAAGGAACATTCTTTTGCAATAGCTTTGTCAACGGTGCCGCAATACTCGAAAACCCCTCAACAAAACAGCGATAATAGCATCCAACCCAAGAAAACTATGCACCTCCGATACAGATTTAGGTTACTTCCAATTAAGAATAGCCTCAATTTTCTGTGGATCAACACGAATACCCTCTGCGAAAACCACATGTTCAAGGAACATTACTTTCCTAAGCCAAAACTCGCACTTGCTCAGCTTAGCATACAATTGATTATCCTTCAATGCTTGCAACACAATTCGCAAATTTCGATCATGTTCTTCCTCGGTACGCGAGTACACGAGAATATCATTTATGAACACCACAACAAGCTGGTCAAGATATTCATGGAACACCCTATTCATCATATCCATGAATGCGGCCAAGGCATTTGTCAAACCAAAAGGCATGACCAGAAACTCATAATGTCCATACCTCATACATAACGTGGACTTGTGCACATCCTCATCCTTAACCTTCTGCTGCCCCACAGAACTGATCGAACAAGTCATCAATTCGCGACAGTGGATACTTGTTCTTCACCATTAACTTATTCAACTACCGGCAATCAATGCACATATGCATCGTTCCATTCTTCTTTTTCACAAAGAGAATAGGAGCACCCCACTGAGAAACACTCGGTCGAATGAACCCATGATCCAGCAACTCCTGAAGCTGTGACTTCAGCTCCTTCAGTGCCATCCTATAAGGAGCAATGGACATCGGTGTCGTACCCGAAAATAATTCAATACCGAACTACACCTCTCTATCCAGTGGTAAACCCGGAAACTCTTCAGGAAAAACCTCCGAAAAATCACAAACAGCCTAAATGTCCTACACTCGAACACCCTTAGCTTCAGGATTCATCACAATAGCCAAATAAGCTTGGCAACCTCCTTACATCATCTTTTACGCCTGGGTAGCCGAAACAACATTGGACAAGCACCTTACATTCTTGCCAACCACCACAACTTCATAATTGTCAGCTAACCTGAAAGAAATCCTCTTGGATTCACAATCCATAATCGCCTTGTTCTCACTCAACCAATCCATACCCAAAATGATATCAAAACCATGGAATGGCAACTCCATCAGATCTACAGCAAACTCATGACCTTGAACAACCAAAGAACACCGCCTATACAACTTTCTAGTAGTAACCACCTCAGCAAAAGATCTAGTTAATAACATTCCAACACTAAGGATCTCAACAGGAACATTCAACAATGATGCATGTTCACTCAAGATATATGACTGAGTAGACCACGAATCAATCAAAGATAGCAATGACAAGGATTGCAAAGTAAAGGTGCATGAGATCACACCTGTGTCATTACGACCCTCACAGTGAGCAAAAACCCGAGCTGGTCCACCTCCTTTCGGTCTCACCGCTGCAGCATGAGCGAAACCTCTCTGTCTATCCTCGTGCCTATAAAAATTACCCCTGCCACGGCCTCGGCCCCTAGCAGGTGTAGACACCTGTACTGGTGCATCCCTCACAGCTCGAGGACAATCACGCTTCAAGTGATCCGATGATCCACAAATCCAACAACCTCTAACGTTACCCTAGCATATACCCGTGTGGCGTCTACCTCATCGCTCACACTCTGCTACAACACGAGCTCTCTGAGCACTTTAACCAACTCCGCCACCATGCCTGTGATATGGCCTATGTCTCTTATCCCTGAACTTCCTATTATGCCTCCCAAAATAGTTAGAGTCAGCCACTCTCTTACTCAAACTCGCACCCGTAGCCTGAACTGGTGCACCCAAGGACTGCTTGATATCCTTGGCCCAGTTGACCAACACATCAAAATTCGTATAATTTACAGCCAGGAGATACGTCTTAATGTCCTTAACAAGACCATAACGGAACCTGTCACATCTCTACTGGTCATCAGGAACCAACTCCAGAGCATACTGGCTCAGACGAACAAACTTCACCTCGTATTCAGCAACAGACATGCCTTGTGTCAGCGCCATGAACTTGCGCTTCTTCAAATCCAAATATTAGGTACCAAGGTACTTCCTCTTGAAAGCTCTTCAAAAGAACTCCCAAGTAACATCCGCCTCTAGAACGACAGCAATGGTAGTCACCCACCAATGATATGCATCACCCTACAATAGGGACACGGTGTATGTAACCCCCTCGACCCGGCCTAGTCGCAAGTCCGAACCGAGCAAGCTACATTAGGTTTACCAAAGTAAACCAGAAAGATGAAACCTAAAACGCATCCATTTTTTTCTTTTATCTTGTATAGATGCATTATTATTTTCCTACATGTACATACTATTCACATGTGAGAACTTATCTCAATCGGACATCGATTCGATATCCAATTAGACACAAACACAACTTAGGGACTAGATTGCAATTTTAGCAATATACAGGGATTTTTCTCAATTTTAAGTTACCAACCTTTAATTAAATAAATTTCAAGCTTACATGTCAAAAATCAGCTCAATACGATCATCCAAACTCATCTAATTGCATCCACAACACTCAGGGACTAAAATGCAAGAATCAAAAACTTCAAATCCATGACATTAACAGCATTAACGGCCTTCTCTATCAATACGCGGTCAACCGTATAGATACGATGCTCAAATCTGCTCACCCTCGTTTTGATATGTCGTGTACCGTACCAGTATGTTTAGCTGGAATCAAGGTTCAAGTTTAAAACGTTTAACAAACGTACCGATACGGCCACGAATGTTTTGGTACGCGGGTTTTGTTCCCAAAATGCATATTCTAGTAGCGTAAGTCCGTACCGGTACACTCAAGCCCGTTTCAAAATGCCAAGCTTGTTTCTGCCTAGCCGTACCGATATAGTTACGCCCGTACCGGTACGATAAGCCTAAAATGGCTTACCCTTACCGAAACAGAGACACCCGTACTGGTACGCCTGGACCTATAATTTCCATTTTTGCTGGTTAAACATACACTCAACCCTACTGAAACATCCTAACATGCTCCTAGCACAAATCCGGCATACTCAGGGTTCAAACCACATAAAAGCATCACAAAATCAACATCGATTCATGGCATCTTGCATCATAAGTAAAACTATAGGCATGCTTCCTAGAAAACCAATCAAGTAAAACATCAAACTACATACCATTACAAAACAAACCATAGAGGCCATTTACAACTCAAGAGAAGCTAAACAAAATACCTCCCAAACAACCATGGAAACCCTCATTGCCCTTATTACTTATAGTCTAGTTCAAACATACTTTGGTTACCAAGTCTTGTACCGATCCCTTGCTTCCCACTGCCTTCCAAGCTTTTAATTCTCTGCATTGATGAACAAAGAGAGCCTAAGCACACTAGGCTTAGTGAGGAGTGCTCAAAAACAAACACCATCAATGCATTTAAAACCATTTCTCAACAACACCATGGAATCTCATTTCAATCATTCATTAGACATCATTTAAACATTACCATTGAAACACCATGCCTTGGAAACCATGCACTTTTCATCTTTAAAAACCAGCATATTAAACCATATGCAACATGAATCATTTACGACAACAAATTCCATTGCTAGACCTCAATTTAAGCTTCCCATGCATAACAACCATATGCAAAGCTTAAAGAGTAAACGAACAACATGTATCATTAACCAACAGCAAGTTCCATTGTTAAACCTCGATTTAAGCCTTCCCATACATAACAACCATATGCAAAGCTTAAAGAGTAAATAGGTATAAATCCCATTATACAACATAAACCTCTCAATGATACATTAACAATTATATTGGCTCACAAGTGATCATTAACCAATTTCCTATGCCAAAATAGTTCATCGGATACACGGATTCAACAAGTGTTTACCCAACACCGGTAACACAATGTTCTCACACGGGAGTTTTCGGTACACATAAACACCTCCACCATTGTGACACCCATGGTGGAGTATTCGGTACACCACATAAACCCCTCAACACCACTCATCGGTAGATGTATAACCCACTAACGGGAGTTCGCGGTACCATATAACCCCTCGACCGTTAGGGTACTTGGATGGAGTATTCGGAACACCGTATAAAACCCCTCAACATCCAAGGCAACTTATTATATTGCACTATCAATCCTATGGCCGGCCAACTATATCCGATAACAATTTTAAAACCACATCACTTGCCAATATAATTAACCATTTATCGTTTACCTCTCTGTTTTCAACAAGCATTAACCAAACCAATTTTTGCAAAGCAGCAACCATGCTTTAAAACACAAGTATAAACCATATACTTACAAGGATCACTTACCATGTGCATTCTTCAGCATTTCATGCTTATAAAACAGTATATCAAATACTTTAAAACATGCTTAAACAGTAGGTAACATATAAATCAAAATAAGTGCATAAAAACCATTTAACACTAGCACGACCGAGAGAGAAAATCCACTTTTACTTACTTCCGAGTTTAAACTAGCGTATCAAGCTAAGTATAAACTCCCATAAACAACCTTTAAACATTCCAATGATGGAAATCCATGTTCTCACTCACCGATACACGAAACCTCGATTCTCTGCCTCGAAAACAAGCGTTCAAAGCCTCCAAAGCTTCACCGATCACTTCTGAATCCATATCCCCTTTTTTAACCACATTATAACAGAGGATTAATGCATCTCAATGAATTTATAACACTACAACAACAGATCCTCACGGACTCTTTCATTCACCTCACAATTACCCAACCACAACAACCGAAAACATCATCTAATCCCTTCCAAACACAACCCAGCCACAACCTATCAATCTAACATCACATTTATGATCAATTAACACCTAAAAAAAGAACCAAAGCAACCTTACACCTCTACCAAACACACAGCCACGACGACACCACAAGAACACCATTCTAACAACCTAAACAATTAGAGATTCAAGAGTTTCGGGATTCTATTGATAAAATCGACTTATCAACATCATAATACAACCAAATCATGATCAAAATCAATAAAAAAACCCAACAAAACATACTCATTTCGAATTCTTATCAATTTCCTCCAAAAATCCCCATTAAACTAATTTAACATTAGAAAATCACAAAATTAGATTATAAAACATAGATCAAGGATCAAATACTTGGGAATATCAATAAAGAACCATTCAATAGAGGAGAGAAACCAACCTTACCTCTATTGCATGATTTCTCCCTCAATTGTTTTATTTAAGCTAAGAAAACACAAGATTACAATAAGGTTTTGCAAATCAAAGATGAAAAAACATTTTCAAATCAAGAATATAAGAAATCAAGCCCCTCACCTCTAGAATTTGATGAAAACTTAAGTGTTTGGCTGAAGAGAGGTGGAGAGAAAAGTTACGTAAAAAACTTTGTGAAAATATAACTAACTTTAGATATTTTAATTCCTCTTAATTAACCTTTAAAACACGTGTTTAAAATGTCTAATTGATGAGAGAAATCACCAGCCAAAACTTGGTAAAATAGCTCCCTAAATATTCTAAGAATTGATCCTTTTCAATTTAGTTCCCACTAAAAAATAGTTTTCAAAAATTGCATTTTGGTCACTAACCAAAATGTCACACCTCCGAACCTCATTTCCCAAAATTGATTTCACCAATATTAATCATATATTAAAAGATGATTTTTAACAATTTCCATACTTTTATCTTGCCGAAAAATATACGGTCCCTAATCCGACTCGAATCTCTAACTCGGTCCATCGGATCGTCTAATAAGCCTCAAAATCGCTAGGCCCAACACCAGGGCGTTACAACTCTCCCTCACTTAAAAAATTTCGTCCCCAAAATTTTCTCGTAGGTAACCAAAAGCAGAAACTGCTCCAACATCTCTGACTTACATTCACACGTGGTTTCTCATCACAATGCCTTTCACCAGTACAACATTCGAGGAAATCCAACTGATACCTTCTCAACCCCATCACATAAAACACATCATGGCACCCCTCCAACAAATGAGATAACCTCAAACAATAAGCAATGGGACCCACACACCCAACAAACTTGTATGGCTTACAAAATCCATCACCTTCTTCCAAGGCGATACCATCATGATCATCCGACCATCATCAACACATTTTAAAACACTACGCCTCAAATTTGCGTAAAATTTCGGACGATCCGAACTGCTCTCAAGCACTCACATAACAACTTCACCTTCTCACTGGTGCCTTCCAACACATTAGACATGTGAACGTACATTTCCCTGGTTTCAGCCCAACACACGGGCGTACGGCACCTCCAACCACACAACACCTCACCCGGTGCCACCTGCATACTTGTCAGAAAACTTCCATTAAAGAAAACTCTACCAAAGGCATAAGCCACTCACACTGGGAGCTCAATGATACACAACCCAACTTATCTTTCAAAACCTGAATTCCATGCTCTAACCCGCCATCCAACTGGGAAAGATATGAAGTACATACACTCAAGCTCAAGCAACATCTCCAAAACCTTTCCGTAACTCATGGGTCTCTGTCCAAAATTATGGACTCGAGCACACGGTGCAACTGCTCTAACCCAGCAATGTACAAATATGTCGCCTATCCCAAAACACACATCAGAAGCATAGCCACAAAGGTGCACACACTTCCCAACCCAATCAACAACCACCCAATGAAATCCTTTTTGGTCGGTGTCAAAGGCAGCCCAGACACAAAATCCATGGTGATTCTTTCCTACCTCCATTCAGGTATCCTCAACGGTTACAACAACCCGAAAGAAAACTGATGCTCAGCTCTCATTCGCTGACATACCATGCATCAAACAACAACATCAACCATATATTCCTTTAGATCAACCCATCAGCATACCCTTTTTGAACCTTGATAAATCTTGGTATTACCGGAAGGCATATCAAAAGAAAGACACCACCTTTCGATCTTTAAAACACAACACCCTATCACCTTTATCGTGAAAATCCATCAGATTTCCTTCTCCCAATAACCTAAACATGCGGTATTGATGCATCATCACACCATTACTTTCCTCTAAAGAACTGCGGCCATAATGACTTCACTTGCAATTCGACATCAAGCCTCCATCACGCATCACACCCAATCGCGTAAACAACACCCTCAACTCTACTCTAACCCTCATAAACAAAGAATCAGCTATAACCTTAGCTCGGACGATATTCAACCATCAAACTATACCTCTTAAAATACTCCAACAATCCAGGTTGTCAAAAACTCAAAACATCATCATTTTTTCTAACCACACGTGATCCGTGTACACAATACCCTTCTCATCATAGAATTGGTGTCTCCAAAACATTTAAACAACCACCATCATGGCAAGCCCCACATCATGCTATAACAAAAACGCTCATACACCTTTAACTATCTAGATGCATAAGCCACAACTTCACTTGCAACACTACAACTTCAACAACTCTCGAAGCGAAGAACTGGATCTAACCAACCTATAAACTGCCAATTCTAACTTTGGTCACTCAAGAAATAACACAAGGCAAAGTCCCAAAAACCATATTACCAAAACCAACTTCATACACTACCTCACCTATACCATCACTCTATTGATTTTCGATCAGTCATTCATAACTGTGAACATATGTATGCATGATTACTTATATGCCCTCATAGATGTCTATGTGTATGTATACAAAACCTCTAATGTTATGCCCAAATATATGCATCTACTGACATGTTTATATATACATATAAGTGTTTTTGCACTGTGCATGTTTATCTGTTCACACTTACTAATAACATTCTCAGAACTAGAATTCTTAGCAACATACCCAAAACTCACACTTTCCAAACAATGAGCAACATTCACTTCTCCCCAAAAATCTACTAAACCATCCATACCTATCAATCACAACCTTTTTTAGTGCTTCCATACACGGAAGACCATCAATAAACACAACAACCAACTGATCTAAAATTCATGGACTACGCGACTCATCATAACTATGAACACAACCCATGCATCAGTTAACCCAAACGGCATAACCCAAAAATGCATACTGCCACAGCCCTTACAGAAAGCAAATCTAAACACAAACGCACCCTTTACCTTTAATAGATACCACCCGGACCCAAACCAAATTTACAAACCACTAAAGCATCCCTAACCTAATCAACAGAACATCAGCTTGTTCAGCTACCAAAGCCCATACACATCTACATCGTGCCATCCTCCTTGTTCCACAATAACACCGACGCAAACCCTGGGCAAAACACCAAGCCTAACAAAGCCTTGATTAAGCAACTCCCTCGAGCCATGCACAGGGAGCAATAGACACTGGAGCTGCATTTTCATACAACTCAATGTCAAACTCGACCTCTCAATCCAATAGCAAACCCAGCCATTTCCTCGAAAACACCAATGAACTTACATACCGTACGAATATCCTGAGCACGTACTTCCTTTGACCCTGGACTCATAACATAGGCTAGGAATACCTTACAACCAAGGATCTATCAAATGACTCGCTCCTAGCGCTGAAACAGCATTAAACAATAATTTAACATTCTCGACCGTGATTACCACCTCGTAATCATTAGCAAGTTTCAAAGAACTCGATAGGATCTAAAACCAACTAAAACTCCCTGATCCAGCCACTAATTTACACCCAAAATTACATCAAAACCCGTGGAGCAGCAACTCCAACAAATAAACTGCAACCTCAGGATTTAAACCACCAAATGGTATATTTAGACATCCTTCCTACAACAGCCGTCTCACCGGGGGAACCAACCCCATGCATTCTTACAACTAACACCTACGAGATGATTGTTCAAACCACAATTCACACAACCATCAACAACAACAGACACAAGGGTTCACACTCTACATACCAAAACTTACAACTCAATCGGGCGTCATTTTTTCTTTTATCGAAATAGACCCCCAAAAGACTACAATCGAAATTGTCCATTTTTTCTTTTATCTTATCTAGATGCATTATTAGGTCCTATGATGGTCATACAAGTCATGGTGAAAATTACAACTCAATCGGGCGTCATTTCAACATCCAATTACTCAAAAATGCTTTATATGGACTAAAACCTAATTTCTAATATTTATAAGGGCTTTCACAAAATTAAGGTTACCAATCGTCAATTAGTCATGTATCATGCCTTCATGTTGAATCTCAACTCAAAACAACCAATTAATCTCGTTTAATTGCACAATTAAGAAATAGGGACCAAAATGCAAAGATTTCAACATCAAATAGCTTCTCAACTGAATTAACGGTCAGCGTAATGGTACGTGTGTCTTGCATTTCGATACGTCACTAAAGGAAAAGGGCATACCGATACGGCCCTCAAGAGTATCGGTACGAGCTTTTGTATTTTGAAAATATAGATTCCAGTATCCAAAGACCTTATCGATACGGTAACCCATGTACCGACTCCAACACTACTTCACCACTACACGTACCAATACGGTTACCAGGTGTATCGGTACGCCTAGGCTAATTTAAGCAATCTGAGCTGAGACAGATCCTCGCATACTAAAACCTGGGGGGGCGTACCAGTACGGTGAGACTTGTAATGACCTTTAGGCCCAACATATAATACTTTGGCTCAATCTAACACCCTCCATTCATCCTCTAATCAACATATGGCATCATGAACATTCAATCACCACTCATAGCAACATAGATTGAGACTATACTAAGCATGGCATAATCAAACGATCCCCTATGGGCATGATTTCTACCCAAGCATGCTTATTATCTCCCAACCCCTCATAACCAAGTACAAAACATCGAACAAGTCTGAAACATTAATCCAAACTTTTACAACAGGGAGTAAATCAAAATACAACACCCAAAACAACCCGGTCACATTGCCTTCATATTACTACTTATCAAATATAAAACCATACTTTTTATTAAAAAGTTCCTTGGACCCTCCCTTGCTTGCGTGCGACCTGAGAAAGCTATTTCTCTGCATTGATGAGGAAAAGAGAGCGTAAGCAATAAGCTTAGTGAGGCAATCGTGAAAACACTGATCAATGCATTTAAAACCATTTGATTCAAATCACATGCAATTATCTCATGGAAAAACGTCCCTTGCTTTTCATATCATCTCAAATATGCACATTTAAATCATTTTCCACACATGTATCATGGATTCATTCTCTACCTCATAACACCTTTAAAACATGCTTAAAAAGTAACACATGTATAAATCTCATTATACAAACAAAGTCCACTTCTCATGATATATTATATCATATATTAGCTTTCAAGTGACTCAAAACCATCAACCTTTCATTTCGTAAAACACATCGGATGCACAGATTTCTCAGGTGGTTCCCATGACTAGTTCACATACATACCTCAACCGAAGCAACGGCATATTTTCCCACCTCAACGGTTCAAACCGGAGTAACAAAACATTTCCCCACCTCTACTGTTTGGATGTATAAATCCACCAGTGGAAGAAAATAGAACATTTACCCACCTCAACCGCTATGGTTCTCATGATGGAGATTACGAACACTTAACACCCCTCGACATACATGAGGTGACTTTTTATATTGCACTCTAAACCCTATGGCTAGCCAACTATATCCGATATCATTTTAAACACAGCCACTTGCCAATATATTCAATAAATAACATTACCTCATGATAAGTGTTCAAAAGTACTATTTTTATTACCCTTTTTACTCATATTATTGTTAGACTTAAGCTCATATTAGTTGCATAATTAGTTATTCATGCATTAATTCATGTTTCTTTCCACTGTTGAGCTTGATTACATAACTTGGTGATTTTTGTGGAAAAAGATGCTGCTTTGGTGTGTTTTTGTGTGTGTATGTGCAGGATCACTTGCCAAAGCAATGCCGAGCTAGTTGCCAGGGCAATGCGTGAAGGATATGCCGAGCTAGTTGCCAGGGCAATGCATGAAGGAGACACCGAGCCAGTTGCCTTGGCAATTGTCGACAAAGAGAAAAAGAAATAGGGATGTCAAAATTAATGACTATACAAGCCCAAGATGACGTGGAGCAAAGCCCAAACCCAAAGGAATTTGATTTCCATGCAGAGATTAAAGAAGAATTAAATTCCAAGAAGATAGGAGAAGTTCTAGTAGGAATACAATTATAATAAAGAATTATATTCTTTAAAGATAGTTTAATTCCAACTCAAACTCCTCCTCAAAGAAGGACTTTGGCCTAGCCCTATAAATAGCAAGGAGATTTCGACAATCCAAGAGGGAGCATTAGGGGAATTTCGACAACTCCATAGAGAGCAAGAGGAGAGGATTTTCGACAACTCCAAAGGGCAAGAAGGAAGAGATTTCGACAAGATAACAAGGAGGGAGAGAGTTCGATTTCTTTTTCTTCTTTACTTCCATTAGATTCATGGTTTGGGGATTATTCTTTGTATATCTTTTGAACCCAACCATGAACTAACTTGTTTGGTTGGGGTTATTGTGTTTTTTTGTTGTGAGAAATAATTGGATTTTATTTAGGTAATAAGAGTTTGCACTTTCAATTCAAGGTTTACTCATTCTTGGTTCTTATTCTTGTTTGCGAGTGAATTGGGAGAGGATCTCGTAACTTCATCTATTTATCTAATATCGGGAGAGTTAGATTCAAGAAACGAATGAGAATGGTCTTTATTCAATCTATTGATGGTGAAGATTAATTCAGCTTAGGAATAAGTTAAGGATTTCAACGGCTAAGAGGAGCGCAAGATTGGTTGTTGTTCACCCTTGATTCACGCAGGGATGTATTATCAAGGCATGCACAAGTAGCTAGAGTTTCGACTTAGGGATAAGAAGAAACCATTGAAGAACGCTCTGCCGAACCTTGAAGTTGCTGCCCAGACGCCCAAGTAGTTGCCCAGCTAGTCGCCCAGGCAACCATCGATTAGTTGCCAAGGCAACCCCGCTGTGCAAGTTGCCACGGCAACTGAGTTGCCCTTGCACTCTTTTACCAAGACGATCCAATCGGCTATCACACCTCAACTCATGATAACCTGACCTATTCTCTCTTTCGATTTAATCTATTCTTTTAGTTTATTGCTCTTAGTTTACTCGTTAATTAGAACTCTTATTATCAATTGTGTTTTTACTTTTCACAGTGCAGTAACTTAAGCAAAGTGGCCCAAACCAATCCCTGTGGAGACGATACTCGATACTCATATCACTTTATTACTTGCGACGTGTATACTTGCACAATTGCGTAGCACTTATCACACGCAACAAGTTTTTGGCGTTGTTGCCGGGGATTGGCAATTGGTGTTAGTTGTTTTTGTTATTGCATTTTTTTCTCTTAGTTTTACTAACTTTTCTTTTTGTTTGTTTTATCAAAAAAAAATTTAGGTGCACTACAAGTTAAGGAACATCAACATGTCGGGAAATAAAAGCCAATCTATTCGAGAGATGATGTTGGAAGATATGAATCAATCCAATCAAGAGTTTCTTGCACCCTTTGATGATTACCTATACCAACCGAGAAAAGCCCAAAGAACTTATACCGTGGAAAAATCTTGTGCTATGTGTGGAGAACATCATGTGTTTGAAAATTGCCCTCACATTTTAGGTGCATATAATCGCATGGAGGACCATAGAGGGAACCAAAGAGCAAAATTCTTCATGGTATGGTCAAAAAGCTCAAATTTTTTTTTACCATAACAATTTTGCCGCAACAACAGATATGACATGGCAATGTAGTCCTTTTCAAGAGCATTCCAATTCCTTGGAGGAAACGTTACTAGCTTCCTTGGCTAGACTTGACGGATCAATTGAAGAGATTCGAGAACTATCAAAATCTATGGATACGAGGATAGCTCAGTGGGATGCAACCTTAGGGGATTCAGAAGATCAATTGGGGAGATCCACATATGTCATGGATAACATGCACCAACAATTCATTCCTAGGGATACTGAAGTCCCAAGGCAAGAGGACAAGGAGCAATGCAAAGAAATCTCTCTGATGTGTGAGGAACAACTAGAACCTCAAAGTCAAGAGGATGCCAATGAGAGAGACTGCCCAACACATGATGAGCCTGAACAACAAATTGCCTCGGCAATGATTGAGGAGACTGAACAGAGCAATGCCGCGACAACACTCAGTGAAGCTGAGAACAATAATACTACAGCAAATTCTGAGGAACCTGATGCCCAGAAGGTTACAACGTTGATATTGAAGCAGGAATCTATAGATTGCTCTCATCTACAATTGCCACGGCAATTACACGACCACATGTAAGATCAACGAGAAGATAATACTTTGCCAATGGAATATGAGCAGGTAATGGTTGAACCTTTTGAATTCTTTAAAAACTCACCTCGTCCATTGCAGGTATGTCTTGAGGAACCGATGTTGGTAGATTTAAAGCCATCGAAATCTCCACTGATGGAGATTTTTGAGAGGCCAAAAGAAAACGGTGTTTGGATTCGTAAAGCTTTTCAGAAAATTGGTTCTTCCCTTGACTTACAGCAAATTTTGGCAACTGATTGGCACGACAATTGTCTTGAGCAGCAATTGCCATGACAACAAAGGCTACATCCAACCATGATAGAAGTCGACAAGAATGAGGTAATTAAATGGTTGAGAATGGATATAATTTTTCCTATTAATATATTTGTGCCTTCAGGAATAGTAGCAAGGTGGAGAGTATACATGGACTACAAGAGAACAAAGAAGAAAGACACCTCCACCATGGTAACGCAAAAGGGAGTAGTGGCAAGCACATTGGCCAAACTCTTTTTGGGCAATATTATCACCTGATGGAGGGTGCGGATGGACTATAAGAAGTATCGAAAACGGCAACCTTCAACACCGCAGCAACTCCTGATACGCACGCCTCGGCAACCATGGACGCGCACGCCTCGACAACCCCTGACGCCTCGGTACCCATGGATGTGCATGCCTCGGCAACCCTCGACGCCACGGCAACTACTGATACATTTATTTTTTTTTATTTTTTTTGAACTATTTTGTTCTATTATTTTTGGTTATTTTTTCTCTTTATTTTTTAGGATATATTTTATTTTTCTTCATTATCTTTAGTTTCCAGGTTTTCTTTTCCACAACAAGACTCGCAACCACCATGCTAAGGAAATTCACTGCCGACTACTTGCCACAGCAACCACAACAGAAACTGGTGATGCCCAGGCAACAACAATGGCTTTGGGAACTACTGATGCCCATGCAAGTGAACCTGCATCGGCAAACATGGATCAAATCAAAGCAATGCTATTCACACGGCACCAGCATTCAACCACCGACTGAAAAATGAATCAAGCAAACGGCACGAAGGAAACTTATCACTCGAGGTGACGACCTCTTCGACTAACTCATTTCATTTAATTTCTTTTAAATTTTGTTTCACTCTTACATGCATTGAGGACAATGCTTCTCTCGAGTTTGGGGGGTGTTGGTTTATAGTTAGTTTCATGTTTAGTTGCATTCATCTTTAGCAATCACATATAGGTTGCATATGTTACTTGCCATGCCTTTAATTGGATATAATTGCTTAAGACTTGTTGAATATCCAATGATGAATTTTTGCCACTGCACTTAATTGAAATAACCTTTAATTTTAGGATTGCATGAAAAGAACTTAGAATTTTACTATGATGCTGAATTTTTTTTACATGGTTGTGGGTTGTTGATTCAAAGAAACTTAGTGAACTTAGGTTGCTTAAAATTTGGGTAAATTTAAAATTGAAAATTAAAAGTTAATTTCTTACTAGAGGTGCCCAAAACTGGCTCTAGTAGTAAATACACTTTCTTGCTAGAGGTGCCCGAAACTGGCTCTAGTAGTTAATGCACATTAAAGAATCGCTAGAGGTGCCCGAAATTGGCTCTAGTCGACTAAAATAAAATAAGAAATTGCTTACTTTGCTAGAGGTGCCCGAAATTGGCTCTAGTGAAAATGAAAATAAATGCCCCGGCAATTAAATTGATAAAAGCCTATTGTTCACATAGAATCTTGAAAATCAACTTGTACACAACTACGTACACACATTGTCACGAGCATTATAGTTTTGTTCCGGAAAATTTTTGTGCTATCTGAAAAATTTAAAAGGTGATCATACTTTGTGCCATGGTTCCGAGGTTTGAATTCAAGTTTGAAGCATGTCTTTGATGATTAAAGTCTCGGCAGGTAATTGTTAGTTTGCATTGCTTGAGGACAAGCAATAGTTCCAGTTTGGGGGCGTGATAAGTGTTCAAAAGTACTATTTTTATTACCCTTTTTACTCATATTATTGTTAGACTTAAGCTCATATTAGTTGCATAATTAGTTATTCATGCATTAATTCATGTTTCTTTCCACTGTTGAGCTTGATTACATAACTTGGTGATTTTTGTGGAAAAAGATGTTGTTTTGGTGTGTGTATGTGCAGGATCACTTGCCAAAGCAATGCCGAGCTAGTTGCCAGGGCAATGCATGAAGGATATGCCGAGCTAGTTGCCAGGGCAATGCATGAAGGAGACGCCGAGCCAGTTGCCTTGGCAATTGTTGACAAAGAGAAAATGCAATAGGGATGTCGAAATTAATGACTATACAAGCCCAAGATGACGTGGAGCAAAGCCCAAACCCAAAGGAATTTGATTTCCATGCAGAGATTATAGAAGAATTAAATTCCAAGAAGATAGGAGAAGTTCTAGTAGGAATACAATTATAATAAAGAATTATATTCTTTAAAGATAATTTAATTCCAACACAAACTCCTCCTCAAAGAAGGACTTTGGCCTAGCCCTATAAATAGCAAGGAGATTTCGACAATCCAAGAGGGAGCATTAGTGGAATTTCGACAACTCCATAGAGAGCAAGAGGAGAGGATTTTCGACAACTCCAAAGGGCAAGAAGGAAGAGATTTCGACAAGATAACAAGGAGGGAGAGAGTTCGATTTCTTTTTCTTCTTTGCTTCTATTAGATTCATGGTTTGGGGATTATTCTTTGTATATCTTTTGAACCCAACCATGAACTAACTTGTTTGGTTGGGGTTATTGTGTTTTGTTGTTGTGAGAAACAATTGGATTTTGTTTAGGTAATAAGAGTTTGCACTTTCAATTCAAGGTTTACTCATTATTGGTTCTTATTCTTGTTTGCGAGTGAATTGGGAGAGGATCTCGTAACTTCATCTATTTATCTAATATCGGGAGAGTTAGATTCAAGAAACGAATGAGTATGGTCTTTATTCAATCTATTGATGGTGAAGATTAATCCGGCTTAGGAATAAGTTAAGGATTTCAACGGCTAAGAGGAGCGCAAGATTGGTTGTTGTTCACCCTTGATTCACGCAAGGATGTATTATCAAGGCATGCACAAGTAGCTAGAGTTTCGACTTAGGGATAAGAAGAAACCATTGAAGAACGCTCTGTCGAACCTTGAAGTTGCTGCCCAGACGCCCAAGTAGTTGCCCAGCTAGTCGCCCAGGCAACCATCGATTAGTTGCCAAGGCAACTGAGTTGCCCTTGCACACTTTTACCAAGACGATCCAATCGGCTATCACACCTTAACTCATGATAACCTGACCTATTCTCTCTTTTGATTTAATCTATTCTTTTAGTTTATTGCTCTTAGTTTACTCGTTAATTAGAACTCTTATTATCAATTGTGTTTTTACTTTTCACAGTGCAGTAACTTAAGCAAAGTGGCCCAAACCAATCCCTGTGGAGATGATACTCAATACTCATATCACTTTATTACTTGCGACATGTATACTTGCACAATTGCGTAGCACTTATCACACGCAACACCTCACTGTTTTACTTATGCATCAAATCAAACCAACACAAATACTTTAAACCATGTTTTTTAATACTTTCATAAACCATATGCCATTCTCAAAAGTCATCATCTATGATCATTTGCAACATCTTTCACTTTCAAAACATACATAATATAGTGAGTAAATAAAACCATCAACATGTGCATGAGATTTCATTTTGCAAAACTGAAATCGAGAGAAAGCTCAACTGATACTTACTTTCGATCTTAGATAAGTGTATCAAAATTTATCTAAACTCCCACAACTCCTTTTCAAACCTTTTAATAGCAGTAAAACGCTTTTCCACTCACCAACAATCCTACGCTTGCTTGCCGATGCGCGAATCAAGCTTCCGAAGCTTCTGCGCCTTCTTCAGAAGTCAAAGGATTCAACTCCCTTGCTTTACCTAAACAAAAATAGAGGATTAAAACACATCTCTGTAACACAAACCTCCAGCAGCCAACAAACACACCTTCACCTTATAAGAGTCCTTCAAACACCCTTCTAAAACTATCAATAACACCACCAAACCTTACCTAAACAAAGCCCAGCCAACATTTAACTATTCAAGCACATAAAAACCATCAATTAACATCCAAGTACATCTTAAACACGTCCTTATACCTCCAACAACACTATAGCAACAAGATCAACCCAAAAACTAACTATTAACATACTAGAAAACTAACTATAAACAACCTAGAAAACTAACAATTAACATAGTTTCAGGATTACATTGATTAATCAATTCTTTCAACATTAAACACATCCAAATGGAGATCTAAATTGTAATGACCTAGATTTTTGAGTCAACAATGGGCATTGACCCGGGCCTTGGACCAACATGTCAGGATGAATGTTCGGTTTATGTTGGGCCTTGTTGTTGGGATTTGTGGGCGTTCATGTGTTGTTGGGCCTATTTAAGGGTTTTAGGCTAGGCTTAAGTGGGGTTTTGAGGAGGGGTATGATGGTAAAACCTCAAATGGGAGACAAAGACTGGTGAGGCCTTCATAATTTCTATAGAAAAGTGGGTGGTGAGATCAACTTGGCCTTTTGTCCCCTCTTCCCTATCCTCTCATCTCTCCTAACCAATAATCAAAGAAAATGAGGAGATCCTTAAAGTTGATATGAGAATCTCGTTTTGGCCATCAAGAGGAAATGTTTCAGCATGCAAAGATCTACCATTCGAGGTAAATATCTCTTGGTTTGGTGGAAGTTGGGTTTGGAGGCTTAAGCCAAGAAAAAAAGGTGGAAGAGCTTAGTGGGAGCTTCATTTCGGGATTTGCTTGCTTAAGGTCAGTACATCTTTGACTCCTACATTTCATGAGCATCATAAGATGAATGCCTTGCTTGGTTTATGTTTATGGGTTGCATAGTTAGGGTTCTAAGAGCTTAAAACCCCTTTAATGGTAAATCACAATTTGGATGTTGATAATGGATAAAATTGGTAGAAAACCACCTATTATACTCTAAATAACTTGTAGGAACGATTTGGGACTTAACCATGGAGGTTAAGGGTAGGACTGGTGAAATCTCTAGCTTTAGATTTTGAAATCTGGGCTCGCGTACCGATACAAGGTGGTAGTGTATCAGTATGCCTTTGTTATAAGGAAGACGAATTATGAAGGGCATGCCGGTATGCCTTCCTATATATTGGTACCCCTCGCTTAATTAGAATTCTAGTAGCGTGTTCGCGTACCGGTACGCTAGGGGCGTATCGGTACCCATTGTTTCATTGCTGGAGAGGCTTTCGCGTATCGGTACACTAGGGTAGGGGTACCGGTACAGGGCAATTTGAGTACCGATGATGAGTACCAAAATGGGGGAAGAGTGTATCAGTACGGCTAGATGTTCAATTTATTCAAACCTTAGTTGAGTATCAGTACTCGATGAGGAGTACCGATACCTGGTGAGGCATACTGATACCCATGTAGGAGTATCGGTACTTGCAGAGCAATCTACCCAAGAATTTTGGTGTTGTGTTCGACGGCTCTATAATTCGTGGTAAAGGGTCCGGTGGGTCCCTAAAGGTATAAAACAAATCCTAAAGCTATGAAATCAAGGTTGGTAACCCATATGTGGATAAATGACTAATGGCTTGGTAATTGTTGAGTGGATCGCTCATATTAATCACGCATAGGGATCCGTGGTGGATCAATTAATGCTACGTGGATGATCGGGGTCTTTGATATGAGCTGAAGGGACGCCCATATAGGCTGGCTACCGCGAATAATAAGATAATCTAACAAGAAAGGCGTAAATGAATCCTAAAGACAATTATTAATTATTGTAACAAACAAGTTATGCCTTGGGGCATTAGTAATGGTTGGCTGGATGCATTTTATTTCTCGGTGAGATATATTGATGCTCAGGGGAGCATGTGTTAACGTATGTGTCTTAGTTAGGAATCTGGATGTCCTAGAGTCAGTGTAAGGGCACTTAAATAAAGGGATGGGTACTCCAAGCTATGTGATCGAGTACATCCGATGTACCCACGGGCTATGTGATCTAGATGCGGTTAGAACCCTATCTTTGG